>CAMTDV010000023.1:9339083-9888972 GCA_947069175.1 Scalesia atractyloides | reverse complement strand
TGATGTAGGTTTATCAGTGAAATAAAAATAAAACAAATACTTTTTAGTTAGTTTTAGTTGAAACATGGTATTTTTGAGTGTCTTTGCATTTAAAGTTGGATGCTTAATAACATGGTATTTAATTCGCGGTTGATATAAATTATGTACTAGCTTATAGAAAAATAAGTGTATATTTAATAAAATATATATCAATAAAATTATTTATTCGAAGATCAATACCTAAAATATCAGTTGATATGGCACAATCTAAAGGTTATTTGTCCCTCTAATTTTAAGCTGAATAGTTATGAAATGAGTTTTAAGTTTTGACCCTATAATTGAGTTTGCAGATATATAAATGCACCACGACCGGACTGAAATGACCTGTTAAGACACGAAAATATTACTAACGTATCGTACGACCTGTTAAGACACGAATATGACATATTGACATGTTAAGACACAAACAAACAAGGTATAAACATAAAATATCATGCGTAAAAGTTAAAATAAAATCCATGTTCAAGCTAAAAACGTTATACTGAAAATGGATGCCAACAGGTAAAGTACTATGGCTAAACTAAAACGCCATCTTCTTAGACCTCGGCATATAAAAAACATGTACAAATTCTAAAACGTCATGCACATAACCTAAAAACACTATGCAATGAACCTAAAAAACACCATGTACATCATCTATAGGGTAAATTACACTTTTCGTCCTTTATGTTTGTATCGGATTGCAATGAATAGCCTTTAACTTCAATAATTACAGTCACAATTCTTTATTTGAAAAACTCATTACACCTTAGATCATTTTACACTAACCCAATTAAATTTAATAGTTAAGTCTGATAATATGCAAGGCACATGGTATTTCAGTCATTTTACATTACCCCTCTTTTATCTCTCTTTCTCACACACCTAATAAACCCTCTTCTCGACACCAGCCGCCACCAACATTGCCTTTCCTCTCCAACGATCTCCTCGACGCTAGACCCACCACTTCTGCGGGCGACCATTTTGCCGATTCGTGTTTCATGTTCTCCAGCGACCATTGCGGAGGGGCGTTGTTAGGTTGTTTAGGTCGGTAACCTGTTCTGTCAGTTCGCGTTCTCTACTGTTATTCCCGTCCTTTAACAATTTAAGTACAACAAATTGTATGCGTGAAACAAGGTGTGTCCTTACCATGCAACGATCGTCGGCGTACTCGTGACTTTGATTGGGTGCGAGTGCTTAAGTGTGTGTTTGGAGAGTTGGATTGAAATGGTTTTGTTTAGGTGTAGTTGTCTGGAAAGTTTGATCGAGGGGAATGATTCCCTAGAAATAGTTTACAACATACCATAAAAATTAATGAATGCTCATTTGATATTGATTACCGTCTTATTTTCTTTAAGAGGCGCTGGTTATAGATTTTGAGTGATGGTGGAGGATACATCAGAACTTGCTAATGGTTGTTGGAGATGTGTGATTAGGCGATAGTGATGATGGTGGTGGGTGGCAATGGGATTGTAGAAGAGAGTATGTGTGACTATAATAGTGGTGGTGGGTTCCGGTGTTAGAGAAAGGGAGGGAGAGACTAAGAGGTGGCAATAATAGTGGTTGTGGTAGTGGTGGTGGGTTGGTGATGATGGCAAGTGAGAGAAGATGAACAATGATAAAAGGATAGTTTTATTTATAAACTTACTTTTAAATAAAAGGGTAATGTAAAATCACTGAAATATCCTCATTGCATATGATTAGACTTAAGTATTAAACTTAACTAGATTAGTATCAAAGGACCTAAGGTGTAATGAGTTTTCCAAATAAATGATTATGACTGTAATTATTGAAGTTAACGGTTATCAATTACAATCTGATACAAAAACAAAGGACGAAAAGTTTAATTTACCATAACCTATAACACTATGTACAATTCACCCAGTTAAGAGTTTTTTTTTAATTTCTCTCTCCCTATATATAGTCTTAGGATCCTGTAAAAATAACATTTTTCGTGAGAAGTGTGAAAAGACATAAAAATTCATATATAGACATTATGTTTTGGAGTTGGGCTGTCACAACCCGGATTTCCAACCCGAAATCTATACACCGGTGGGCCCGGGTGGGGAGTATCGTGACGTCAATTGATAATCATCATAGTCAATTAAACACGGCACAGCGAAAGTCTGGGAGTAAAATTACTATTACAAACCGAATGTTCGAAAATACAAAATAATATACAAGCTTGTAATAGAAGATCCACAGGCGGATCATTAAAATGTACATAGAAAGAATACAAAACAGACTTTGGGCAGATCTAAGGATTTGCAAGATCCTCTTATTCACTACCGAGCAGCTTCCGGCCTATTTCATATTGTACCTGCAGTTTAGTCTTTGGACGATACGTCAGCTTACGCTGGTAAATACGCTCAACTGACTCATTTTGAAAACTTTAAAATGGATTTAAGTGCAAAACGGCACAAAATATTTTATTAACTTGGGAAAGTTGAAATTCAACCTTGTATCAGATTCACATGTTTGTCAATACATTCAGGGCCCGCGACAGAAGCCGAGACATGATTAAATACACACCACTCAGGAACTCACGAAGGAGTTATAACGTCTTGGGCATTAAGCATATGAGCATCAAAAGGTGTATGCCTACACCCCGTGCTAAGGTCGTGGCCCATAACTAATGTATTGAGCCCAGGATATCCAGGACACGGTAATTTAACCCCTGATGTTTAAGTTATCAAACTAAACTGATTAAAACGAAATATGCGGGTTTACTAGCCACAAGCGGGCATTCGATTGACCCCATTTTGGACCAAGCGGTAATAATTTACTGTATCCCAAGCCCGTATAGGGAAAATAAGTCGAGAGTATTTACCTGAGCTAGTCTTCTTCTTTTATTTTTAAATAACTCAGCCATATACATGTAACATTTGTCGAAAAAACGGGTTTTCGAAACCCGCTTCGTTTAATAACCAAACAACTAGTTTTAAATTTTTGTTGTCATTTATGGCTTATTTTAATTTTAAACGATTCATAATTAATCAACGAATTAGAAGATATAAATTATAATGGTAAAAATATAAAAATAAATTAATTAAAAAGGAAAACCGGCTGCCGGGAGTCGAACCCGGGTCAGCCGGATATTCCCCAAAGACTTAACTTTCACGCCATCAACCGCTCCGCCGCTTTGATTTTCTGATAATATAATGAATCAATTAATTCAAATAATAAAGTGCGGAAGTCAAATTCAGTCAAATTGCGCCCAAATAGCAATCGTCGGAAATCCCGACGACTTCGCCGATAATTTACGTTTCCGTCCAAAATAACCGAAGAATTAACTCTAACGACGGTTATAACCGACGTCTGAACCCGCGACATCAGTCGTAACCGCCGGAGAACGGCTGACCTTGAATTGAGACCGCATTCAGACCCCATACATCTCGATACTTCCCTATAAATTCACCCACAATCCACCGGAAACCTTTTCGCTCACAAATCGCACCTTTTCTCGACGAAAATTTACTCGCTGGAAACATCTGCAAGTCGCCGGAAAACCGAGACTTCCACCTACACGGTAATTACTTCGATTTTTCTGGCTCATTCCTTTATTAGACAAAATTCTAATATCAATCCCTCACCCAGAATCCTTTCCAGACGACGTTGCCGGATTATCTGTTTTCGCCGGAGAAATTCTGAGCTTTCAAGGAAACTGCTGTTAACCAGTATGATTCTTCTAATTTACTGATAGTCGTTACCCAGTAGTTCCATTTCACATCTAATCCCTCCAAATTGTTGGTAGATCCTATTAGCCGCAGCTCACCAAGACGGAGCCGAGGACCTTGCCGGACATCTGAAGAAAAACGAACAGTTGGTACAATCAACCCTCCAATCTCTTTCCGTTCTTTACGATGGCTCATAACATTCATTGAGCTAATTTAACAAATAACAGTCAATTGGTCGATGTCTGTGTTTTGAACGAAGAAGATGAAGTGTTGTATAATATAAGATTAATTAAAATCGGTTTAATGAACGGGTTAGACACACAGTCCAGCGGTGGACTGTGTGCAACAAACACACATGCAACGCGAGTTCGAATCCTGTCCCAGCTTTACTCACTTGAAATAAAAATCTGCCTTTTTAACTGAACCGGGTTGACACACAGTCTATGTTAAGTATAATAAAAACCGAGTTAATAACCAAGTGAACACACAGTCCAGCGGTGGACTGTGTGTACGCTAACCCACAGGTCACGGGTTCGAGACCTGTGGTCAGCACCAGTCCGATACGTTTAAAAGCTTTTTAAAAATAAATGATTTTCGGATTAAATTAAATAGTATATAAGTATAATTAAAAACAGAATTATTTCGGGTTAGACACGTAGCTCAGTTGGTAGAGCTGCGTGCACGCGTACGGGAGGTCACCGGTTCGAACCTCGCTCAGTGCAACAATATAACCGACCGAACCGGTCAACGGTCAACGGTCAATGGTCTCGGTCAACGGTCAAAGTCAACATTTTATTTATTTATTTTAATTAATTATTTAATTTAAAAATCAATTAAAAATATTTAAAAATAACGTTTTCAAAGTTAGAAAGTAGCCTTAAACTCACAGTATTATACCCAAAAATCTTATTAAAATAGTTAATAAAATCCACATACTTACCGTACCTTTTCGTTATTTATTTGGTTAGTTATCTCTCGTCGATCAATCCCCTAAACTCGTGCGCATTCAACATCTTCAAACAAACGCACCCAATGTGAGTGAATCTCTACCAATTCCCCGTTTTAATCACATTTTGGAGTGTATCATGTGTCTTATTTATTTATTATAATTAAACATTTGTGCATCCATCATGTTCATGATCAAATGTGTATTCAATGTGTATCCATTGTTTGTGTGGTTGAAGTTTAGATTAATTTTATCATTTCAGTACATACATTTCATAGGCCGCCGCTCCCCATTACCTATGAGCGTGAGCTGTTCCCCATTACCTATGAGCGTGAACCAGGCGTTGCCAACATAAGATCGGCTCCGTTTGATTGATCCTTGATCTCACATACATTTGCATAGGCCGTCCGTTCCCCATTACCTATGAGCGTGAACGGGACGTTGCCAACATATACATTGTCATTCTTATTTCATGTTTAAGCAAGGTGGTTTGTGATCGTTATGTTTACATACATTTGTTCATATATGATTATTGCACAGTTTTTCCTAAATAAATTACAATAATGAATTGATAACAAATGTTTTTAACAAGGTTCACTCGCCAACTTTTGTTGACCCAAAATTTCCCATTTTTACACATGATACAGGTGATCAAGTTGAAGCAAGAAACATATAGGGCGGCTTAGAAGAATAAACCAGTTTAGATTATGGATTTATTTTAGTTAATTTCTCCTTTCCTTTTATTGTATGAATTTGACTTGGAACATTGAAATGTAATTTGGATTTAATAAATATGAAACATATTAGTAAATATCATGAGCTTTGGTGATAACCCAATTATGCCCCGACTCTTATTCCGCTGCGGGTCGGGTGTGACAATACAAAAGTACCAAGTGCAGATAGCATTTACCGGGAAGGCTCTAGTCTGGATTATGGCATAAGCTAGCCAATTAAATACTAACGGTTTATAAACCGAATAGTGTACATGATCATTACGTATAACGCTTGATTAAACTATGATCGGATAGAATGTAGTTTAATCCCGCAAGTACTTGACTTTTATAATATGGGTAAACTTATACATTCTGGATTTTGAAACTTAAATGACATGGTTAAACCCGTTCCGGTTAATTTCCGTAAAATAGTTACATATGCGTAACCATACTATGCGTCGAAACGGCGCTTATGTCGTAATATGACGTCTTTAAGTGATAATTATGAAAACTGATGTTACAGTCAGATTAAAATTTTTAAAATATTTTATTTAATATAACATATCAGTAGGTAAATGATTTACTTTAAAAAAGATTTGATTAAAGCTATTTTATAAGCCACAGGGGCTAAAATCGTCAATTATCGACATAGTTTAAGGATCTGCTTGAAAACTCGGTGTATAACTTGGTTTAACATCCCAAATAATCCTACTTATAATATTACATCAGTAGAAACTAATTTTCAAGTTCATTACTATTTAAAACCTTGTTTTATGCAAAAAGGACATTTTGGTCAAAGATGACATAATTATGGAACTTGCGCATAAACTTGGATTCTGATTATGATCAAGTAATATAACCTCATAGGGTTATGCTACATAATATTATGATCATAATGCAACTTTAGATCAGTAAGTAACTAATCTAAATCGGGTCAGAATCGAAAGTCAAAGCAGAAATCAAACTTCACGACTTTCGGTTGTGAACCGACTCTAGAACTGAAATTGACGAGCCGAACATGTTCTTACATGTTCTAATAATTATTACCAACTTGTTTAAGTGTCAAAACAGGTTTCATAACATATATAAGATCATTTTATGATTTTTCCGAAAAATGGTCTGTTTGACTTTTTAATATCATAACTTTGACCCGTCAATTGGTCTATCAAACGTGATCTTCAGGAGGTGCCCTTTATAGGGATTAACACATACCTTATTACGATCACTTAGCCATGTTTATTTCGAACAATGGCTGGACCATAATGGTCTTAACCGAAAGTCAAAGCGTTTTCTGAAAAACGCTTGACTTTTGGCTATAAAAGCCTATAAATGAAAATGCAAGAGCAAGGAACACTTACAAGAGGTTTCTACAATGCAAGAGAACTAAGTTAGATACTCCTTTCAGCTAGGAACTTCCAGAGGAGGGAGAAAAGTGAAGTAATGAGAAAGGTGCAAGTTGAAATGATGAACTTAAGCACCTATTTATAGTTGGAGAACTCAAAGGAGGTGAAGCCAGGTGTTTAGGGGTGTAAGAAGAAGCTTACAAGTGTCCTAAAACGTGGCATAGCTGATTACAAGTCCATGGTTTCGAATTTAAATGGTTTTGGAGCTTTGCTTGGAGACCAAACAAAACTTTCTGCTGCAGACACTCTCTGGCGGGCCGCGAGAGGCACAGGCACTGCCTCTCGCGCCCCGCGAGTGCCCCAAAGGTAGTTTCAAAGTTTGACACTTTAACCCCACTAACTTATAAAAGCTTATAAAAACTTTTTTAAACACCTTTTTGGCATTTTTAGCCCTCCGTAGCCAATACTTGGCATACCCGGGATTATGCCCGGACATTGTCGAGCTTTCGGTTCGTTAAAAGGTCACTCAGAGGTATAAATTAACATGTTGAAACTTTTAATCCCTCCATCTATCACACCCCGACCCGCAGCGGAATAGAAGTCGGGGCATAATTGGGTTATCACCAAAGCTCATGATGTTTACTAAAATGTTTCATATTTATTAAATTCAAATTACAACTTAAATATCCAAAACAAAATCCATACAATTACAAAATAATGAAACTATATAATTATTCCAGAGCTTAAACTTGTTTATTCTTCTAGGCCTTCCTATGTGTTTCTTGTCTCAGCTGGATCACCTGTATCATGTGTAAAACGGGGGATATTTTGGGTCAACAAAAGTTGGCGAGTGAACCTTGATAAAACATTGTTACTAATTTCTTGTTTTATTTAATAAGAAAAATTTGTGCAATAATCACATGTGAGCAAACATATATAGATAAACAAACACAAACCACTTTAGATGAGTATACGATATGAATGATGATGTATGTGAGATCAAGGCTCAATCAAACGGAGCCGATCTAATGAGGCACCTGATGCTCAACCCGTCCCCCACGGGGAACTGACGGGCCTAATGAAATGCGTGCACTGAAAATGATAAATCCAATCTACATATAATTTACACAACAATTGATACACATTTGATACACATTTGATCACGGACATGATGTATGCACAAGTGTTTAAATAAAATAAAGAATTAAACGACACATGATACACCGCAAAACATGATTAAAACGGGGAATTGATAGAGATTCACTCACATTGGGTGCGTTCTTTGATGACGTTGGATGCGCACGAATTTTAGGATTCAATCGACGAGAGAAAAACTAGCCTAGATAATAACAAAATGGTTCGATAAATATAAATTTTATTTGAGATTAATATTTTTAATTAGTGCTCTTCAATGGGATTTTTAGATTTATTTTTGTGAGTTTAAGGAAATTTTCTAACTTTAATAATCTTATTTTTAAGTATTTTTAAATAATTTTCCAATTAAATAATTAGATAAAAAGAATAAAAAAGTTGACTTTTTTTTTAACCGTTGACCGTTGACCGGGTCTTGACCGGTCAGACTGTGTTTCTATGCGCTGAGTGAGGTTCGAACTCGGGACCTCTCGTATACGTGCACGCAGCTCTACCAACTGAGCTACGTGTCTAACCCGAAATATTCTCTGTTTTAATTATATATATATATTAATTAATTTTAACCTTTTTTCGTTTATATCAAAAATGATTTAATATGGCCGAACCGGCTTCAGAGACCCGGAGTCGAACTCGGGACGTTCCGTTCGAGTGCGCACAGCCCAACCAGTTGGGCTGTGTGTCTAATCTGCTTAACTACTGAATTATATTTCTCTTATAAACATTCTGTGACTTGATCTGATTAGGTTTCTAAAAATGTTGGTTTTGTTTCTGAAAGTCGGTAACGGGTGCGATTCGAACTCGGGACGTGCGTATTGTTTGTGCACACAGTCCACCGCTGGACTGTGTGTCTAACCCGGTTATATACCCGATTTTAATTATACTAATACACATGTTTTAACTTCATCTTCTTCACTTATGGAATTACCGAACAGTGAAACCGACTGTTTGTTTAATTGACTAACAACGCTTATAATTGATTGAATTGGAATAGAAGAAGAAGATTAAGGAATAAGATGTACCAAAACAGAGCGTTTTCTTCAGATTTTCGGCAAGAGTCGTCGGCTCTGATTTGTGATTTCCGGCTGAGTGAACTGTTTAACAATTTTGATCATTTTGTTGTGTAATTAGAATACTAAGCAAGAGATAGCAAAAAGGTTTAGATGATTTATACCGATTAGAAGTAAAGCCTCGGTTTTCCGGTGAAAGTCCGGCGAATGCAGAAAAATCCGGCGACGAGCTTTTGAAGAAATGAAACTTCGGAAACGAACGTGGTTCTGAGCGAAAGGATTTTCAGAGTGTTCAAGTGGGTATTTATAGTGGAAACAGGCTGAATTGGGTTTGAATTGAGTCTTGATTCGCGATTAAAGATTTCCGTCGGTTTTTGACTGAAATTGATTGCCGGCAACGGTTATAACCGACGTCGAAATCAATTTGTGCGGTTAGTCAAAAGGAATATGGTCAAAATCGCGGATTGCCGATTTTTCTGGTGATGGCTAGTTCCGGGCGCGCTGATTACCGGATTTTACTTTCGGGTTTTACTTTAAATGTTATTTGTTTTAGTATTATACACAAACGAAGTGTGTGGCGGAGTGGTGTGTTGTGTGCTTGTGTTTGTGGGTGACCCGGGTTCGAAACCCGGCGTCTCCATTTTATTATTTATTCACTATTTATTCTTATTTATACATTATGGTTTTTAATTTCTAAAGTATTTATTAATTATGTATTGTTTAAAATTAATCTGAATAATAAATACGCAACGAAAATTATAACTGATTATTTGATTGATAAACGAAGCGGGTTTTGAAAACCCGTTTTTCGACTCCCAACGTACCCTGACAATTGGAATACGACTTCGCCTTAAACGCTTCTCTCCGAAGTCCATGATTTCTACTGGTCTTTCAATGAAGTGCATAGATTCATCGACTTGAATGTCTTCTAGAGGAATATGGAGGTTTTTATCGGCGAGGCACTTTTTCAAGTTTGATACGTGAAATGTCGGATGAATTCTGTTGAGCTCTTCTGGTAGGTTAAGCTTGTATGCTACAGGGCCTACTCTTTCGAGTATCTTGAAAGGTCCTACGTAGCGTGGTGCTAGCTTGCCCTTCTGGCCAAAACGAATCACTCCCTTCCACGGTGATACTTTTAAAAGTACTTGATCACCAATGTCAAACTCCAAGGGCTTTCGTCATTTGTCTGCATAACTCTTTTGACGACTTTGAGCCGCTAGAAGATTGTTTCGAATTTGAATGACCTTGTCGGTTGTTTCTTGAATTAATTCTGGACCGGTGATTTGTGATTCCCCAATTTCGTGCCAGCATACTGGAGATCGGCACTTACGACCATATAAAGCTTCGAAAGGAGCCATGCCGATACTTGAATGATAGCTATTGTTGTACGAAAATTCAACTAATGGTAGATGTGCGTCCCAATTCCCTTTGAAGTCTATGACACATGCTCGCAGCATGTCTTCAAGGGTTTGGATGGTGCGTTCAGATTGACCATCAGTTTGAGGATGAAAAGCGGTACTGAGGTCTAATCGTGTACCCAAGGCGGTTTGTACGGCTCGCCATGTTCGTAAAGTGAAACGACCATCACGGTCTGAAATGATGCTTAATGGTACACCATGACGGCTTACGATCTCGTTGATGTAGATACGAGCTAACTTCTCGTTCTTGAAGTCCTCGCGAATCGGAATGAAAAGAGATGACTTTGTAAGACGATCGATTATTACCCATATGGTGTCATACCCACTGGAGGTGCGAGGTAACCCGGTAATGAAATCCATGGTTATGTTTTCCCACTTCCATACAGGTATTTCGGGTTGGACTAGAAGTCCTGAAGGTCGTTGATGTTCAGCTTTTACTTTGGAACAGGTAAGGCACTTTGAAACAAAAACAGCGATGTCTTTTTTCATCCCATGCCACCAGTAGGTGTATCGTAGGTCTTGATACATCTTGTTGGCTCCTGGGTGTACAGAGTATCGTGTTTTGTGCGCCTCATTCATGAGGAAATCACGAAGGTTATCGCGATCAGGAATCCATATGCGATTTAAATAGTATAGAATACCGTCGGATTTGGTTTCGATTTTTAGTTCAGCTCCACACGACAGCTCATCGCGTACGTCATTTTCTGTTACAGAAACATGTTGAGCTGCTCGGATTCGATCTTTGATGTCGGTTATGATTTGCGAACATAGAAGACGAATGGAGTTCGCATAACCTTTTTGACTGAGTGCATCAGCCACCACATTTGCCTTGCAAGGATGATACCGAATTTCACAGTCGTAGTCATTGAGAAGTTCGACCCATCTTCGTTGCCTCATATTCAACTCCTTTTGGTTGAAGATATGTTGGAGACTTTTGTGGTCAGTGTATATTTCACACTTGGTACCGTAGAGGTAATGTCTCCATATCTTGAGAGCGAACACAACGGCTCCAAGTTCCAGGTCGTGGGTGGTGTAATTCTTCTCGTGAACCTTGAGTTGCCTAGAAGCATAGGCTATTACTTTTCCTCTTTGCATTAATACACAGCCTAGTCCTTGCTCTGATGCGTTGCAATATACTACAAAGTCGTCGTAACCTTCAGGGAGTGTGAGGATAGGTGCGTCGCAAAGTTTTTGCTTTAGAGTTTGGAAGGCCTCTTCTTGCTTAGGTCCCCATATGAAGGGTTTTCCTTTATGAGTCAAGGCCGTGAGTGGGACAGCAATACGAGAAAAATTGGCAATGAAGCGTCGATAGTAACCAGCCAAACCAAGAAATGACCTTACTTTGTTAGGGGTACGTGGTGCTTGCCATTCTTGCACTGCCTTGATTTTTGAAGGATCAACATGAATTCCCTTGTCATTGACGACATGTCCAAGGAATTGTACTTCTCCTAATCAGAATTCGCATTTTGAGAACTTAGTGTAGAGCTTTTCAGTCCTTAAAAGTGTAAGGATGAGTCGAAGGTGTCGCTCATGATCGGATTTAGACTTGGAGTAGATAAGGATGTCATCGATGAAGACTATGACGAAACGGTCGAGGTAGGGTTTGCATACCCTATTCATTAGATCCATGAAGATAGCGGGGGCGTTGGTTAAACCGAATGGCATGACCATGAATTCGTAATGACCATAACGAGTCCGGAAGGCGGTCTTTGGGACATCTTCTTCATGTACTCTGAGCTGATGATAACCAGAACGAAGGTCGATTTTTGAAAAGCAGATGGAGCCTTGAAGTTGGTCTAGGAGGTCATCAATGCGAGGTAGTGGATAGCGATTTTTAACCGTTAACTTGTTGAGTTCTCTATAATCAATGCACATGCGAAACGTTCCATCTTTCTTCTTCACAAAGAGAACAGGTGCACCCCAAGGCGATGAGCTAGGACGTATGAATCCTTTGTCAGTCAGCTCTTGCAGTTGACTGGCCAGCTCTTGCATTTCGGATGGGGCTAACCTATAAGGAGATTTTGCGACTGGTGTAGCGCCAGGTACAAGATCGATGCGGAATTCGACTTCTCTCACTGGAGGGAGTCCTGAAATGTCGTCGGGAAAGACTTGTGGGAATTCTTTTACAACTGGGATATCTTCGAGTTTCTTTTTCTTGTTTCCCTTTTTGACGACGTGAGTTAGGAATGCGACATAGTTCTTGCGGAGATATCTTCGGGCTTGAAGGCAGGACATTAATTTGAGTCCTTTCGAAGAGGTTTCCCCAAAAATACGTAGGGTCTGACCGTCTGCAAGTGGAATGCGAATGAACTTTTCGCGGCACACTACTTCAGCGTGATGCTGGCTGAGCCAGTCCATAAACTTCCCAACTTCATAGGAATGAGGTCAACTGGAAAATCGTGATCGTTTAGAGTGAGGGTGAAATCGCGTATAATAGAATTTAATGAAACGGGTTTTCCGTCAGCAACTTCCACCGTTAGAGATTCCATGAGATTAACACGAGTTTGGTTGAGGATATGTTCAAATTCTAAGGACACAAAGCTCTTATCCGCGGCAGTATCGAATAATATGGATGCATAACTACCATTTATGAGAAACGTACCGTTAACCACGTTGTTGTCAACCTTAGCTTGGTTGGCATTGATGTTGAAAGCTCTTCCTTTAGCAGGTGGAGGAGCTTGGTTAGCTTGGTTTACTGGGTTAGCTTGGGCTTGAGCATGGATGATGTTCACTAAGCGTGGACAAGTGTTTCTGAAGTGGTTTGGGTCCCCACAGTTATAACAAGCTCGCATGGGTTGCATCATGGGGTAGTTGGGTTGGTAGTAAGTTTGGACTGCGTGTGGTACAGGTGGTAGAAGTAAGGGTTGTTGGGCTTGACCCACTATCTGATGGTGGGTTTGGGTTGGGGGTTGATTGCGGTTCATTCGTTGAAGAGTGCGACAGGTTTGGATGGTGTGACCCGCACGACCACAGCTTGTGCAATGTTGGCAGGGGTTTTCAGGAGGGTGATGGTATTGACAACGGTTGCATTTTGGGTGTGGGCCGGTGTATGGCTTTTTAAATGGTGCAGCTGAGGGAGCGATTTGGGTGATTGGTGCAGCAGTGATAAGAGGGTTGGTTTGAGTGACAGCAAAATTCTTGCTGTTTCGTTTCCTCTTACCAGCAAACTTTGAGTAGGAGACTGGGTTGTTTGGAGTTGGGGTCTCAATGGGTGTTTTCTTCTTCTCATCTTTAAATTTGCCGTTTCGGATGCGATTCTCAGTGAGTTCTGTAGCTAATTCCAATGCGGCTTCAAGTGTTGCAGGCGAAGTGCTTAAAACCGAATCTTGGATTTTCGAGGGGAGGCCTCGAATGTAGTGTTCGACTAAGCGGTACAAGGGGGTGAACAAATTAGGGATCATTTGGTTCAGCTCGAGAAATCGCTTATTATAGGAGGTGTGATCTCCTTCCTTTTGTTTCAGCGCGTGGAATTCATCTTCCAACTTTTTGATTTCGCTTCTTGGACAGAAGCGTCTTGTCATGAGTTCCCTTAACTCTTCCCATGTTAAGGCCATGACATCTTCAACTCCTCGTTTACCCTTTTCTGTGTTCCACCAGGTAAGGGCTACCCGAAGAGTCTTCCAGTTGCATAACGTACCTTGCGATCCTCGGGACAATCGCAATTGAGGAAAGTGTTTTCCATTTCTTCAAACCAGTGAAGGAGGGCGGTAACACCTTCGGTCCCTTCATATTTTGGGGGATCGCAAGATTTGAAGTGTTTGTGGGAGCACTTTTTGGAGGGAGGGTTGGCGACGCTCTGGTCTTCTTGATTGGGAGGGTTGATGGATTTGCGGTGAGAGCTTGTTGAACTTGAATCACGATGTCAGGAAGCACTGCGGCCATTTGTTTAGCAATGTGTGGCCAAGCGTTCATTTGATCTTCCTGACTTTCTACCTCCACGTAGTTGCCTAGCCGACATCTACAGGAACATACATAGGAAGATTGTGAGTTTAAGAAGTTTCTAGGTGTCATGTGTCGTAAAAAGAATGAAAAATAACATAACTGACAATAATTCAACTACATCCATAGGATGTCTTGGGTTTGCTCATGTTTGGGCCTCCAATGTCCCCCATACCATCGCCTGTGTAGTCATGTGGGCCCCCATGACTATTGGGCTTGGTAGGATTCACATTGGTGTTGGCAGATTAACACTCGCACCACCCGAATGAAAATCGTAAAATATGATTGCGAGATGTATGGTAGGAGGGTGTCCAGGTGTAGACACAATGACAACTCAAAGTGGGGTTAGCTCACACGACGTTTGGTATTGCATGCTTTGGCCTAATAGGTGCTTCGTACTCTCATTGTTAGTCCCCAGGTAGGCAAACTGGTCCTTTATTTTGGATTTATACGAATGCCAAGCCTAGACAGGACGTTCCGACTACCGGTACTCGTACCCTTCCAGTTACTACATGCCCGTCATGAGAACTCACTTTGATGTGATTTGAAAAATACAAAAATCATTGCAAAAATCATGGGAATCGTGAGGTGTGTGCTCTCATGGATATGATATGTTATGAGGATATGATTCATGATGAGCATTGTATAATAACATGTATTGGTGAGCATGCTTGCATAACATTGAGTGTATAAATAAACATAAAGCATATAAACATCATGAATTTTGTATGTAACGCATAAACAATTTAAAATTTTAATTAACTATAGTATAGGCTCTAAGGGTCTAATAACCTATCCTATATCCCTATAGTCATAAGCTCTGATACCAATCTGTCACACCCCGACCCGCAACGGAATAAAAGTCGGGGCATAATTGGGTTATCACCAAAGCTCATGATGTTTACTAAAATGTTTCATATTTATTAAATTCAAATTACCACTTAAATATCCAAAAAAAAATCCATACAATTACAAGATAATGAAACTATATAATTATTCCAGAGCTTAAACTTGTTTATTTTTCTAGGCCTTCCTATGTGTTTCTTGTCTCAGCTGGATCACCTGTATCATGTGTAAAACGAGGGATATTTTGGGTCAACAAAAGTTGGCGAGTGAACCTTGATAAAGCATTGTTAGTAATTTCTTGTTTTATTTAATAAGAAAAATTTGTGTAATAATCACATGTGAGCAAACATATATAGATAAACAAACACAAACCACTTTGGATGAGTATATGATATGAATGATGATGTATGTGAGATCAAGGCTCAATCAAACGGAGCCGATCTAATGAGGCACCTGATGCTCAACCCGTCTCCCACGGGGAACTGATGGGCCTAATGAAATGCGTGCACTGAAAATGATAAATCCAATCTACATATAATTTACACAACAATTGATACACATTTGATACACATTTGATCACGGACATGATGTATGTACAAGTGTTTAAATAAAATAAAGAATTAAACGACACATGATACACCCCAAAACATAAGTTAAAACGGGGAATTGATAGAGATTCACTCACATTGGGTGCGTTCTTTGATGACTTTGGATGCGCATGAATTTTAGGATTCAATCGACGAGGGAAAAACTAGCCTAGATAATAACAAAATGATTCGATAAATAAATAAATTTTATTTGAGATTAATATTTTTAACTAGTGCTCTTTAATGGGATTTTTAGATTTATTTTTGTGAGTTTAAGGAAATTTTCTAACTTTAATAATCTTATTTTTAAGTATTTTTAAATAATTTTCCAATTAAATAATTAGATAAAAAGAATAAAAAGTTGACTTTTTTTTTAACCGTTGACCGTTGACCGGTCAGACTCTGTTTCTATGCGCTGAGTGAGGTTCGAACTCGGGACCTCTCGTATACGTGCACGCAGCTCTACCAACTGAGCTACGTGTCTAACCCGAAATATTCTCTGTTTTAATTATATATATATATTAATTAATTTTAACCTTTTTTAGTTTATATCAAAAATGATTTAATATGGCCGAACCGGCTTCAGAGACCCGGAGTTGAACTCGGGACGTTCAGTTCGAGTGCGCACAGCCCAACCAGTTGGGCTGTGTGTCTAATCTGCTTAACTACTGAATTATATTTCTCTTATAAACATTCTGTGACTTGATCTGATTAGGTTTTTAAAAATGTTGGTTTTATTTCTGAAAGTCGGTAACGGGTGCGATTCGAACTCGGGACGTGCGTATTGTTTGTGCACACAGTCCACCGCTGGACTGTGTGTCTAACCCGGTTATATACCCGATTTTAATTATACTAATACACATGTTTTAACTTCATCTTCTTCACTTATGGAATTACCGAACAGTGAAACCGACTGTTTGTTTAATTGACTAACAACGCTTATAATTGATTGAATTGGAATAGAAGAAGAAGATTAAGGAATAAGATGTACCAAAACAGAGCGTTTTCTTCAGATTTTCGGCAAGAGTCGTCGGCTCTGATTTGTGATTTCCGGCTGAGTGAACTGTTTAACAGTTTTGATCATTTTGTTGTGCAATTAGAATACTAAGCAAGAGATAGCAAAAAGGTTTAGATGATTTATACCGATTAGAAGTAAAGCCTCGGTTTTCCGGTGAAAGTCCGGCGAATGCAGAAAACTCCGGCGACAAGCTTTTGAAGAAATGAAACTTCGGAAACGAACGTGGTTCTGAGCGAAAGGATTTTCAGAGTGTTCAAGTGGGTATTTATAGTGGAAACATGCTAAATTGGGTTTGAATTGAGTCTTGATTCGCGATTAAAGATTTCCGTCGGTTTTTGACTGAAATTGATTGCCGGCAACGGTTATAACCGACGTCGAAATCAATTTGTGCGGTTCAGTCAAAAGGAATATGGCCAAAATCGCGGATTGCCGATTTTTCCGGTGATGGCTAGTTCTGGGCGCGCTGATTACCGGATTTGACTTTCGGGTTTTACTTTAAATGTTATTTGTTTTAGTATTATACACAAACGAAGTGTGTGGCGGAGTGGTGTGTTGTGTGCTTGTGTTTGTGGGTGACCCGGGTTCGAAACCCGGCGTCTCCATTTTATTATTCATTCACTATTTATTCTTATTTATAAATTATGGTTTTTAATTTCTAAAGTATTTATTAATTACGTATTGTTTAAAATTAATCTGATCAATAAATACGTAACGAAAATTATAACTGATTATTTGATTGATAAACGAAGCGGGTTTTGATAACCCGTTTTTCGACGAATGTTACACCATCATCCAACTTTCACATATTTACAAAATTGAACCCTTTCGTCCAACAAATGGTACGTATGATAGTTAGGACTTCACAAAGGATCACCCAAAGGCTTATTATAAGTATGTTGATTCCGATGTCACTCAGAGGCTGGGCATGTTGACATATCAATCACTCAGAGGCTAAATTTTCAAGCATGTTGACATATCAGTCACTTAGAGGCTAATGAGTTAAGCATGTTGACATCGGACCGTCACTCAGAGGCTCAGTTTGAGCATGTTGACGCCTTTAGTCCTTATTGATCTATATTAGACTTTATTTAAAATACAACACGTGTCACTATACTATTGGACACGATTTTACAGGGTGTTAGATGAGCATAATGTTTTGGGTTGTTTTGCTAAGAAAAGCACAAAACATAACAATTTAAGATACAATGCAATGCAATCAATTATAGACTTAAAACTTAAAACACCAGACGTTAAATAGTGTGTTTAAAACTTAAAACTTATGAAAACTCGAGTTTGGGCTTGGTTCGGTTCGAGCTTTGTATCTAAAGCTCGAGCTTGGATTGTGCATAGTTTTTCAGTCTACAGCTCAGCTCGTTAACTATTTATTAATTAATTTATATTAATTTTGATTATTATTTCTTATATATTTATATATAACATAATATATATACACATATATTTTATAAATAATATTTAATATTATTAATATATATATATATATATATTTATATATAATATTAACTAAAAAATATATAAATAATGGGCCGACTAAAGCCCGATAAGTGAAACTTGGGCTCATTTACCTAACAAGTTTATTTTCAGGCTTGGGCTCGGATTCGTTTAAACTCAGCTTGTTTCGAGCTTTCTTTTAAACCGATCTGAAGTAGCTTGACTCGTTTACATCTTCATCTACCCTAGATGAAGAGTATGATTGTACTTCATGCTTCACATACTTCAATATTTCTCTTCTCCGCATCAACAATATCACATCAATTCCACTACTTAATTGCTCAGCTTGCCGAGAAATAGATTTGCCTCTCTTACTTTTCTTGTCATTACCTATTTTTGAATTATCTTTTTAAAAAATAACTAACTAAAAAAATGATTGGTCTATGTTTAAGACCTACGCCAATGTCCATATACACTTCAGCAAGAGCAACATACTCGTGAACCCCTTTGCCCAACAAAATGAAGATATCTATGTTCTCACGTCATGCCACCACTTGTCGCATGCTTTTGTCGAAGCCATAATTTACCTTTTTCGTGATTTATCAAAGATCATTTAAAAAAATGGGTACGGTTGATCGTGAAAACTAGTCTCGATCAGCCGATTATAGTCATAAGTAAAAGAAAAGTCAGCCTCACAATCTCAAGAAAATAAAATCTAAAGTAGGTCACACGATCACCAAAAGAAAAGCGGCCTAGTTTTTATAGAGTTATATTATAATGTAAAAAAATCTATTGCAATGTAAAACAAGTTAAATCATAAATGATTTTTGTGAATTACATTGATTTTTATGACTATAAAGATATATCTATATATATGCTAATAATGTACATTTTTTTTCCAAATGATTAATCATCACAAACCTTAACATCGAAGTTCTGGCATGCCATTGAATTTAAGTCTTTGAACCATGAGACTAAATATCTCTTAATTAATAACTATTTCCTTTTTCCTAACACAAAATAAAATATTTAAATAAGAGCACTAGATTTTTTTCTTAAAAACTTCAAAGAATAAAAGGTCACCGTCAACTACTAGATTATGACTTTATTTCAATTAAATTTTGTGCCCCACTTCTTTTAAATAGTTTGTTATTTTTATTCTACACCTTATTGTATTTATATATGTGTTATTGGTGGAAAGAATACCAAAATTTGTTCCTTCGATCATTATAACAACCATGTATTCATTTTTTGAGAAATAATAATAAAGTGAAGATATCTAACTGATAAAAAAGTTGTGTCAAGAAAAGAATTATCCAATAAAAATTAAAACGGGTACAATGATTGCCCAATAAAGGCTTATGATAGACTAAATGTCTTTTGACCCATGTAGGAGTCAATTTTATATATGTAATGTACGAGTTCCTTGCACTAAGGCAGGTTACATGAATAGATGATAGGTTGAATTTTGAGTATACTTATTTAGTAAGCATTAAAGTATGTCGGGTCAGATTAATTTATAATAAACTGGACAAATTATTAGGGTGGTCGAAGCACTAGCGTGACGGATGGTGTGATGGTCTCATCACACGTGAAACACCACCACAACCAACCATCACGGTGCATGATGGTTCATTTCTGTGGTGATGGCCACGGTAGTGATGAAATGAGTTGATGTTGTCAATGGTCTTTGACCGTTAATTTTATAAAGAAAAAGTTCTAAGCTGTTTTTATAAAAGAAATAAAGGAGGAGAAAAGATTTTGTAGGTTGACTCAAGAACAAGAAGATACACTTTAGTCTCGAAAAATTTAAATAACTAATGCCTCAAACTTTTTAAATTAACATAACTACTCCCTCTAATCTAAAACATCTTTTTTTCTTTTTTAACTCTTTTTACTTTTTGTTCATAAAGTTTATAAAATGATTAACATTTTTTTATTTTACTTTTTTACATTATAAAAATTTGTAAGATCATAACATTTCTATGTTTATAACAGTTTCTTAAAATTTTATTTTTTAATCTCTTTATTTAGTTAGTTTTTATGCTTAATTTTATACATTTAAAGAATGTTGTTTTTTTAATTTATTTCATTTTATATCTATTTTGTTTTAAATCAAGTGATGGAAATGTGAGAGTGTGATTAGTAGTTCAAATGATTTAGTAATGGTGTGATAGCATTTTATTTAGTTTTTATGTTCAATTTTATGTATTTAAAGAATGTCTTTTTTTTTCAATTTATTTCGTTTTATATCTATTTTGTTTTATATCTTATGATGGAAATGTGATGGTGTGAAGAATGATACAAATGATTTAGTAATAGTGTGATAGATTTTTATTTAGTTTTTATGTTTAATTTTATGTATTTGAAGAATTATGTTTTTTTAATTTATTTCATTTTATATCTATTTTATTTTAAATCAAGTGATGGAAATGTCATGGGGTGATGTGTGATAAATGATACGTAGCCACACTTTGATAGTTCCCACAAACCCATTTGACAAAGCAACTTTGATAATATGCATTAACTGAAAGTTTTAATATTTAAAGTAAGTACCAAAATATTTTTACATTCTGAAATCCAATACAAAGGTGAAGATGAACCATTTAAGCTATTAAGAATATGTGTTTTTAACACATTTAATTTATATAATTTCACCCCTTAAGCTATTACGAATATGTGTTTTTAACACATTTAATTTTTATTTAATTTGATTTTCACGTAATACTTGCGTTCGTTAGCCTTTAAGAAAAAGGATACGTACAATTGTTTTAATTTTTTACTCGTCATTCAGACATAAATTTTGGTGAAAAAGAAGTTGGCTATACAAGTGCTAATAAAGCAACGAACGAAACGGATTCCAAACGAATAATATTGGTAACGGTACCTGTATTAGGTGTTATGGTCTTCGATTGATGCAAAATATGTGGTGATATCATTTTGGGCAAATAATGACTTTACTTTTCGAGTATTCTCTTTTGGCTGTTGTCAGTACCATAACGAATCAAACCGGGATTGACCAAATTCCCGTCGCGTAGAACGGGGGAATCCCACTATAATATTTTAATGTTATGTACCTTTTTAATATGTTAGTTGGAGGAACTGTTGCGTTTGTATTTCTATTTAAATTTTGTTAAAAATCGATAGGCCTGCCACAAAGCGCGAAGAAACCCACTAGAGGATCGATAAGCTAACAGAAAACGAGGACAATGTTGTACATTGTGCCTGTCGCATCACGCGACTTTCCAACTAGTGTAAATGTACATAAATGATAAATATTGAGGAAACATATGGAGGCCACTTAAACATGTCAATGGATCATAGCTACTATAATCTAATCCAAGACTAACTAAATGGATCGTAACTCGTAAGTACATACATTGGATTTTATCAATCTTTTTTTTTACTTTTATATGCGTTTTTGAACCTGGGATCGATTTGGCATTTTTTCAATCTTTAATTGCATTTCGCAGACTCGCAACTGCAGATTCATTTTGATTGTTTGGTTCCTTGTTGCATATTTTGCATAAAATTTTGAGTACCCATATATGTGTATATGTACAATGGTGCTTAAACCGTTGAAAGTTTGCTAATTTCTTATCTAAACTATACCTTTGATAATTTGTTGATTCATTATTGTGAAAAATTTGGAATACATCAGCTTTGGTTGGCTTTCTATTTCATATATTATAGTTATTTTTTGGTACTCATAACTGTTCGTTTACGTTTGCGAATTTTTATTGTTTAGGTTTTAAACAAATGAACATAAACGAACACGAACACGAACACGGACATGGACAAAAAATGTGTTCGATTATATGTTCGTGTTCAGTTAAAGTTAAATGAACTATGGAGTTTATTTCTTCCTTTTGTTTTGTATTTTAGAAAAGACTGGGAGGTTGCTGCCTTCACTCCTTTTGGCTTTGAATTTTAGACTTTATTCTTGGATCTCGTCTGAAGGTTTTTATTTATTTATTTTTATGTTTTGACTATTTTGCACGCTGATATAATCTATCGTGCCTATATGCATGTTGGCGCGATACGGGTGATATGTACCTTAAGCGAGCAGGAACACTTAGACAGCATCATTACTGTCCAATCATGCTACATCGTCAACGAATACATGCCACTGCCTCTAAAACATATGTAGAGAAGCCTAGGCGTAGGCGAGCAACAACAAAACCAAACACTGTGTGACATACCAGAAGAAAAATACTACTCATTTGTACACCGAAGCCAAATCCTACCTTTTGTCACCACTTGAAATATGTCACCATCACTATTTAAGTGACTACCATATGCTTGCTCTTTTGTACTACAAACTCTTCAAACACTTACTAACGCGGGGCTAAAAACTACCCCATTCCAAACAAGAAGTTTTGATCGAGTAAAAACTTATGTTGACATGGTCACCAATATATATAGAAGAAAAACCTTATACGGTGGTTTTAATTTCTACATGACCGATGTAATAACAGGATTGGCTCGATCCATGAATGTTCGTGTTCTATGCAATCGGTAATAAAAATGTTTTGCGAATCCTATATGCTACCGTCACCATGGAATTAAGAAATGTCATTATGGCACATCATGGTCATTCAACAACCCATATTGATGTGTGTTTGGACCGGAAAAAGGCCAATTGGATATTGATTGAACTCATATTAAAAAAATGAATCTTACCAAATTAGATGGATCATATCATGCTAAGTTGCATGAGTTCCATCCTGGTTTCTACATTGTGATCTTAGAACAATGCCAGTTGAATGTTATTATGATCGTTGGTATTGTTCTAGCTTAAGATGTAAACTTAGTTTTGGAAAGAGATCAAATACTTCTACTAACCGTAACTATCACAGTTTTTGTTAACGGTTGTATGGTAGAATAATAAAATTCCTGTAAGATACTATGTATTAATTTATAAGTATATAATAGTAGCTACATAGTTGCATAGAAAACCTAATCTTATAAATAATAAGGAAAATTACGACAAATCTTATGTATATAATAAACTAGTGGTTACACCCGCGCTCTGCAGTGGGGGCGACTAAATTTTTAAACAAATTTTAAATGGAAGTGTAGTGCGTTGCAGCGGCGTTGAAACGTAAAGTTCCTCAATTTATACCGTCTAATGAAAACGTATTATATTTGACCCGATTGGTTTTTGGAAAAAAATTACGTCAAAATGTAGACCAACTAGAAACGTACATAAAAATAAGCACAAACACGTATCGTATTTGATATGACAAATTTCCGAAGAAAATTTACGTCGAAGCGTAACACGACTTAAATTTATACCTACATGTGCAGAAATATAAGCACGCAAGAAAAAAAGTGTTTTCTTTAAGTTAAAGAATGGTACGACACGTTGCAGCAATGTCGAAACGTAAAGTGACTCGAATTTATGTCGTCTAATGAAAATGTATAATATTTGACACGACTCGTTTCTGAACAAAATTTACGTCAAAACTTAAAACAATTGAAAATGTACATTTTTTATAAAAATAAGCACGAGAACGTAATATATTTGACCCGACTCATTTCCGGGAGAAAAAGAAAATTTACGTCAAAACGTAGAACAACTAAAAACATACGTAATAATAAGCATAAAACATATTATGTTTGACCCAACTCATTTTCAGATTTTTTTTTACGTCCAAACGTAGATCAAGTTGAATTTCTAATGATATATACATAAAAATAAACCCGGAAAACTCAATTACAAAGTATTTAAAAAGTTAAGCGGTTGTAAGTGTCAATGCTACAAATTAGATAAAATCATAAAAATACAACAAACATAAAAAAAGCAAAAGTCATAGTACTAATGAAAGTTGACGACTAATATAACTAGTGTTATACCTGTCCGCATTGTAGGGCGTTAATCCGAATATTTTTAGTTTCATAACACGCCAATATGTATTTCGGTTACTTGTACATATTACTTACAATATGATCTAAAAAAATCAAGTCAAACAATTAAGAAAAAAAACGAAAACGATAGTAAGCCTGTAATTTTGAGTAGGGGCAAAATCATAATTTTGAGTGACAACTGTTTGGCACAAATAAAAGTTACATTAAGTCAACCAAGTAAAATAAAACAGTACTATAGTTTGCGAAAAAATAAAACTAAAACGATGTAAGAGTACAGTTTTAACTGGCAATTAATTTAAGCAGGCAAATGTAATTTAAGCTGGCAACATAATTTATTGAAGTGAGGGCAAATCCTAATTTAACTAAGCAAAATCGTAATTGAGCTATGGCAAAAACTAAATAAGAGTACAGTTTTTAACTGGGGCAAAATCGTAATTTTAAGCCAGGGCAAAATTGTAAATTTAAGCCTGGGCAAAACCATAATTTAATTTTGAAGTGAGGGCAAAATCCTAATTTTTAACTAAGGGCAAAATCGTAATTTTGAGCTATGAGCAAAAACATATTTTTATTTTGGACGGGGGGCAAAAACGTAATTTTGAACTAAGGGTAAAATTGTAATTTTGACAAGTGGACAAAAGCATAATTTTATTTTTAGTTGAGGGCAAAAACGTAATTTTAAACTGAGAATAAAATCGTAAATCAGTTAGACCAATAGGGAAACTAATATAATTCATGTGATCCAAACATATATATTGACTAAAGATCAACTACAAATATCTTTAACGTACAAAACGTATGAACTGAATGTTTTGTGAAAAAACACGGTGACATTTTTGTAATTATCAAAATTACTTTACAAATGATCATATAGGGTAATTTTGTAGTATAATTATGATTTTTGTAGGGTAATTTTGAAGAGTATCATAATTAGTCTACAAATGATCTTGTAAGCTAATTTTGATCTTGAAAGCTAATTTTGTAGAGTATCATAATTACTATACAAATGATCTTGTAGGGTAATTTGAATTGTATGTTGTTTGATAAACTAGTAGAGTAATTTTGATAATTACCCTACAAGCACATTTTACAAAATTACCCTACAAGATCAAAATTACTCTACAAGATTATTTGTAGAGTAATTCCGATAATTACCCTACGAGCAAACAATTACGAAAATGTCACCGCGTTTTTTTTGCTTTTTCATGTCATTCGTATATTTTGTATGATAAGGCACTTTGTACGTTAACTCCGTATAAATATATATTATATTCAATAATTATGGCTAGTTTGCCTATGATCATCCCATATGTCTTCTTAGGTTGGTAAACCATCTGACCGCGAGTTCTGAAATAATTTAGTATTTATAGAGATTTTGGCGGTATTAACTGGCTGTGGATGTGACAATATGCAATATATGATAGTAAATGTTATCCAACCAATACATAATTAAATGTGTACCGGACTTAATAGGTGACCCATTTAATACTCACTAACTGGCATAACTATATCCATACATTCCTTCCTCTCTCTCTCTCTATTGCATATACATGTGTAAATTGAAGGAAGACAATTTGTTCATACATTATTGGAATCAAATCCAAGAGATGCAAAGTATATATATATTTTGCAGTCATTAACCATGTCTGAGACGGCAAAGGTTCATTCATCTTCTCAAATTCAACACAATTTGCCTCTGCCTGTGTATCGTGTTTTACGCACTAGCATATTTTACTACGTTTAGGTGGTTTGGAGTTATTAACATGGTATATAGTCAAGTTTTGAAATATGTTTGGCTTCTAGGTGATTCGCTAGTTGAATTAACACTCTTAATGTTGAAAAGCTAATACATGTTTGCCAACTCATCATAAACTCTGTCAAAACGTACTAGATACTCATAAACACTATTTGCATCCGTTAATGCCAATCACTTAGAAGCCAAACACACTTCAAGACTTCACTATAAACAGTGTTAAAAAACTCCAACCACCTAAACGAAAAAAATCGCCATTATCTAGACCCTATCAATAGCTCTACATTTTTTGCTTTCAGGTCTTGTTTGTTATTATGGTGGGTCATTGAACATAGTGTCAGTCAGAACATGAATTAAGTTAACCATTTGTGTTTGCAGAAAACAGTTTTGTCAGTGGATCTACTTTGTTTAAAGTGCAGGAAGAAAGTAATGATGTTGATATCATCCATTAAGGGAATAGACTCCATAGTTCTTGATGTTTCAAAAAACACAGCAACCGTGATTGGTGAGGCTGATCCTGTATCCATCATCAGAAAGGTGAGAAAGTGTAGAAAATCTGCACACATAGTAAGCGTTGGATCTGCTAAAGAGGAAAAGAAAAAGATGAAAAGAAAAAAGATGACACGAAATGAAAGAAGAGAAGAAAGATGTTCCTTCAACTCCAAAAACATGCCACAGATGCGATGTTTGGTATGTCGTTGATCAAGATTACATTAATCCTTGTAACATTTTGTAAGTACATCGTTTATATCTTCATAATAATCATAGGTTGTTCTTTGATGTTCATAATATTGTATATAACAATGGCATTTACGGATCGAAAGTCAGATGTTCAACTCTTGATAATTAGTTTTTTTTGCCCATTATTAGACCTAAACGACTTCTAACTATGACCATTTAGAAATAATTGGCTTTATATAAGCTTAGAAACTTGACATGTGTTGAAAATAATCACATTTTAAAAGAACTTTGAAGTAAAAATCATGATTTTATGAGTGCCATAAATCAAATTCCATGGACATGTCACACTTTTTTCTTACATTTTGAGTGTAGTATAGGTGTTGCTTATTCCCTCACCCACTCCAAGCGGTGTGAGTTCTTATACCAGGCATTGATGTAATATCTAGAAGTAGATTTAGTAGGTGTGTAAGTTTGTCGTTTAATAATAATAATAATATAATAATAATAATAATAATAATAATAATAATAATAATAATTTCATTATCTTGATGTGAACAATCACATTAACTACTCAACATTAACAAGACATTACCTTAAAATAAATGTCTACAACAATTTAATGAGTCCTTGTCAATATTAGTGGCTATTAACAGCTTACCACACTTGATGAAGACACTTATCTTATAGAGTCGAGATCTTAGGTTCAAACCTATTAACATAAATAATTTAGAATAATTGGCATAATAGAGTAGCAATTATTATTTGCTGTTCAAAAAAAGGAAAAAAAAAACAATTTAGTGGCGTGAACTGAACCGACCTGACCTGATCTAATAAGAGAATTCGAGTACATCTTAATCAGTACATCTTATGTACCTGTTTTGCATATAATTACTTAATTAATAAATATGTTAATATAACTACGAAATGTATAATCACGATAGGTTTTGTATTTTGTAGGTTACAGAGAGAATAAACTAAAAACAAAACAACTAAAATGAAAAACAACACGACTAAAGTACAGGCTACAACATACCTGTGTGATGCATATTGCTTATTGGACTTGGGCTATACTAGCTTTAATAACTGGACTTAGTAGTGGGCCTAATAACCAATCTATAGGCTTATCTAAAAGGATAGTTTGGGCTGGTGGGGGATTAGCCCTTGGATGTTGTGGAGGGAACCGAGGAGATTCAGTTCTTGTCTTTCATAACCTTAAACACGAAATTCTGTCTATGACAATGTTTGTATCTTTTGTATCTCATGGGGGTGTAGATGATTCTCGTCATCAAGACTAAGGTTTTGTTTTGTTCTGCTTTTTATATATTTTATATTTTTTAAGTTTGACGTGTGGAATTTATTTTCAACATATGAATTTATTTTGATTTTTGACACTCTTGAGTCGTAATTATTTGTAACACCCCAAAATTAACTATTTAAAATGTGTTTTGTATTAATGTCCTAAATCAGAGTCTATGGATGAGAAATTGTGCATAGTGTTGAAGGTCATTTTTTTATAATCAAAAGGTTATAAAGCATGGGTTTGTAACTTACATGACACACAACACAATTATTGACGCTAAAGTTAAAACAAAAGATATGAAAAATGTACTCGTGGTGCGTGACTTTCCAGAGGTGTTTCATGAGTACTTGGGATATATCAGATTGGGAGATAGGGTTTCAAATTTATGTGTTGCCTGGGGCGACACATCCCGTCGCTAAAGCACCTTGTTGTTTGGCTCCGTTGGGAATGAAAGAGTTGATGACCCAATAACAAGACCTTCTCAATAGATTTCACAGGCCGAATGTTTCGCCTTAGGGAGCTCTTGTGATGTTCGTAAAGATGGTAGTGTGAAGATGTGTGTAGGTGGTTAGTGGGAGTTGAATAAGTGCACTGTAAAGAACAAGTACACGTTGCTCAATCTACTTGTATATCTCACATATCAAGATGTTCATTTTATTTAAGCATCATATATTTTTGTCATGGCTTGAATTCAAGTATCTCACTTTGCCCAAGGTTGTATCCATGTGACGAGATATGTTAGTTTATCTCTAGCATTTGTACAAACAATGTCTCATGAATGGTGCTAGTGTGGCTAAAAGTATCCATCGAAAGGGTTATCTAGATCATCACAGTAGTGATTGAGATGGACCAACACACTTTGTCTACTCCATCCTGGATCAGATCTGTCAAACGTAACAAAGAAATTCGTTGAAAAAGGTAGAGATTGGGGTTCTCTGGACCATCCCTGAAGCTTAAGTAAGTATAAGGTTCACTCTAATCACTATGTAAATACACACACACACACTCATATACATATAGAATTAGGTTCAAAAGTGAACACTAGTGTATTTGCGAACTAATCCTGACCATACACGTGTTTAAATCAATGGCTAGGATTTGATTATGAAATACACTAGTGTATTTTACGATTTGATGATGAAATCCTAGCCATACATGTGTGTAAATCAATAACCAGGATTTGTTCACTCAGTTCGCAAATACACTAGTGTTCACTTTAGAACCTCACCCTATATATATAGGGAAGGTTCATTTAAGAAGAAATTTTATGTGAGAAGAAAAATAAGAAAGAGCATAATGGTAAAACATTGAATAGTTTATAACTGCTCATTAATTATGAAGTTTTTGTTTTAATGAGAGTTCAAATGAGAAGAAAAATTTTGTAAGAATAAAAATAATAACTTTTAAGTCAATAGAAATTCTCCATTCACTTCATTTAATGTTGTATTTAATATTATGAAAAAGAGCATATAGGTAAAATCTATAATTGTCATTAATCAGTTAATTAATTAAACTTGTAACTCATTTTTTAATATATTTTTTCAAGATAAAATAATTTATGGTGAAGGACAATTTTCAACATGTGTAGGATAAATTTTAGTATGTGTAGGATAAATTTTGAAATGTGTAAGGTAAATTTACATGTGTGTAGGGTAAATTCCGATAAGTATAAGATATATGTAGGATAAATTTTCAAATGTGTAGGATATAATGTTTTTGTTTTATTAATGAGAGATAACATAATTAATGAGAGCCGTTATAAACTATTTAATGTTTTACCATTATACTTTTTCTTCTTTTCTTTTTCACATAAAATTTCTTTTTAAATGAACCTTACCCTATTATATATATATATATATCTATATATATGAGAGTGTTTAGAATAATAAAGGTGAGAGATGATGTTGAGAATAATAAAGATTAAATAATGTCTCCTCCTCGTAAGAATCATTAGGCAGGGATCCTCTCTAATGTATTGATTCCCTGTATTTAAGAGATAGGATGGGCTAAATTTGCGGATCCGTATGTGTCGAGCCAAAATCCATGAGGATGGCCCTAGTCAGGGGCTTCCTCAACAAATATTATTATATGCTATTAACTTTTTCTTAATCATGTTTTAAGTTCAAATGTAGATAAAAGTTGGTTTGCAATATGGAAACTAGGGGTTTCCAAAGCAAGTGTTGGTTTGCAATATAGAAACTAGGGATGTTTAACAAGTGTTGAAACTGATTGAACCGGTCAAATCACACCAGGTCGTCGAGTTTGGCTGGTTCAAGGTTCAAACGATTTGGTCCACAATTCTGTTTTTGTAGTTTAACAATATAATTGTTTTGTTTAAAACTTGGAACACATCCGTGTAAACTGCACTGACCCTTTCACCCTTATATATATATTTTTTTTCATTTTTGGAATATGTAGTGATGTATATATATTACAATTCTGAATCGTGTCATCATTGTATTTTTTAATACAAATTAATGATATTGAGAAAAAAAGGATAAAACAGGCTCAAATTGTCAAAACCGTCAAAGCCGAACTGTTAAAGCGTCAAACTGGTTGGCTCAACTGACGAATTGATTTGTCGTTACCCGAAACCGTAGTTAGTACTTCCACGCAAAATTTTCATAAAAACCGGTCGAACCAAACTATGAGCGTCCATAATAGAAACATGTTTCGTTAGTAGGTCTAACATGAATTTCATTATAAGGATAAATACTCGTGAGAACATTCACAATAGATCCTCTATTTTCGTGTGAGCGTAGCTTCTATATTTTTTAAAGTGGTTGTAAATTGTTGTGAGTGGAGGAGAGAGAAAAATAGGAAAAAGTTACTTTGCATTAGTAAATTTGGAGTAAATACTGTTCACCACTATAATTTTTTAATATTTTTTTAAAAGTGGTTTTGAGTGGAAGAGAGTATTAAAAGGTAATGATAAAAGTATAAAAAACATTATTTAATTGAAAAAAAGAGTGAAACGGTAGTGTTTTTTGGTGTAATTATAAAGATAGAGTAAGAGGTTTGATTAAGAATGCTTTGATGGGATGTATTATCTCCGTATTTCATTAATAACTTTGTATTTTGTCATCAAACTTTTATCTACATTTGCTAACTTTATCTAGCGTTATGGTTACTTATTAAGAGTGGGTGTAACACTAAACCCAACTCAACAAATGTTTCACCAGACACATTTACTTATCAATACATTATACTTTGATTATTTTCACAGCAACTTTTCTACTTCATATTTATTTTCCAATAATTTCAACTTTCTGAAACCCATTTTTTATATGTAGCCCGTCTCATACAATATTTACTCCACCCAATTAAGCAAGCTACAACTTCTTCGGTTCAACTTTGTTATTATCTTTTTCTCCCTACATTTTTTTAATATTAAATATAATTGATAAATTCCTCAAATATAAGCATTCTCGCATGCTTAATACATAAATTCCATTTCATATCAACCAATTGATAAATTTCTCAAATAAGTAATAAAGTCGTTGCGTAGATGTGTTTGAACAAATGTACAAGATATATTTTATAACCTAATCATATGTTAGGTTTTCATACTTTTATTTATTTATTTATTTTTCCCGTGAATAAGATTTAAAGAGCCCAACAAAGGGTTTGTGTACCATATGTATATAAATTTATGGCTGGGTCTGGGTTGATCTTGATTCAAAACCGAACCTTAACCAAGAAGTTCGGTTATTTGAATGCGTAAACAAAGCAACTTCGTTAACTTGGTTTGTTTTGTAACTTCTTTCGGCTATGAGTCGGCTAACCGTTTTGTATTGTCATAAACTTGGGCCAAATTGGCCCAAAAGATAACAAAATTAACAAAACTGGCCCAACAACATGCAAAAACTCTTAATAAAGAAATTAGTAATGAAATATCTTGAATTCTTGATTTCCAGTTACAGAACCAAATACAGAGAATACATAGGTGGACGAAATATGTACTTTGAATGACATACAATGGTTAAGTGGTAATTTTAACCATGAAAAGCTTATTAATACCCCAATTGTATATATTTACAATTTCTAATGCTTACATTTAACCGTAGCAAGGACCAAAGTAGTCGATTTGGATAAACGATTTGTGTACAAATGCACCTTCCTGTATAAAAACAGCAAAAATATATAAACCAACTATATAACATTTCTTTTTATAACGTCGTTTTAGTTTTAATATAACATTTCTTTTGTTTTGCCACTTACAATAACCTGAAATCAAGACGATATCATATGAGGTTTGCAAACATAAACAAGATCATGAATTTACTATTAAATAAAAATGAAACTTTGTTCCGTTTACCTTCATAATACGAGGGTCGTTCCAAGGTCCTTTATTAGATCGCATGCAACCTCCTTTTTCTGTACACTTGCAACAACCACCTAGGAATTCTGGCAACTCGCTGCGCCCTTAAAAAGAAGTATCAACATCAATTTTAATGCATGACCACTAACCACTCAATCATTCATATCTTACAAAGGTTTACCTGGCATCAATTACTTCAAGCAATGTGCTTTTATATTTGGTTCCCAGGACCTGAGGATGTGAATTATCAGAGGAAAAAACCATGGTGACATGAGCTTAATATTATGCACAAAACATAGTGTCAACTTACATGAATCTTGGATTTTGCTTTGGGTTCAAGAAATGACTGAATCATGTTCCCTAGCATCTTAAACCCCTGACCAGCATTTATGATGAACATTTGGCAAAGTGTCTGTAGAGTTCATATCCCAAATTATGTTAAAAAAGCGATAAACTTTGAGTGATTATGTAAACAACATACATCGGGATAGTTGGTGTTAATTTGTTGCAGCCTCCTAATGAGTTCAATCACTGGTTTGTTAAGTTCCATACGCCCTAAAGATATAAACATATCACAGAGTTACAAAAACGGTATTAGTCCCAAAGATTAAACTTGCATCACTCAGCTAACTCATGTCATACCACGCCTTGAACATCGATAATTGTCGTATTTGAATCAACACGTTTTCCTGTTGCAATTGAACAAGCGGGAAACCGTATGGATAAAGTTCTCTCATACTCCTGGACATAGTATTTCACATACCGTTCAATAGTTGTTACTCTCGGAAGCTTCTTTGGGTCCACTTGTCCCAATATTTCTATGTAAACAGGTCTTCCTTCTTTGTCAATACCATGAAAACCCTGGGGAACATACGTAGGACTTCATTCAACTCATGGAATTTGTAATCCTGCCAAAAACATTTTTTTTAATGAGATTTAAGTAAGAGGAGTTTGCAATTTGGTGAAGTTTATTTATGGTTTACCTCCAAAATGGTGTCGGCTCCGAAGTCTTTCCTCCACTCAAGCATGTTGATCCACATGTTCTTGGTGTCTTCTAGATTAAATTCATGGCTTTCAAGTATCTTCAAGGATGCGATTTGAATTATCAATAAGGCTATAAAGAATAACATTCCAGTGTAACAATATGGTTGAGATAATAATTATTACTTTAAGATCATATGATAGTCATCTAGTATTGCTGGTAACAAGTTTGTGTAATTAGTGTTTGTCGAAGAGCATTGACTACTTCAGTCTCTTCAGGATCTTGAGCTTCCCCTAATGTGCAAGTATCCGGATAAATGGTTGTCTTTCTGTTTTTCTTATCTCGAGAATATTGGCAATTTTGGAAGAGGTATTTGCTACCTTGTTTTTACATGTTCCGCGTGTGCGTTCTTCATCTGAGACTACAAGATCTTTAACCCATATATATGTGAAAAGAATAAGGTTTATATCAGAAGAGTTCTTAACCTGAATATAATTGTAGAATAAGAATACCATCTTAAAAAGTTCTCATGATTGTAAAGCATGTATACAAAAATGTCCAACTGCCATAGTGCCAAGTTATTTGGATACAAGAAACAAAAATTTGATAACCTTATGTTTGTTTATTCACAAGTTTTATTTTGTGGGTCCCACTACCCGCAACATAATGCAATTTTCTTCTTTTTCATCATGTTTTTGTAATTGTACCCTTTATATATATAAAATATTTTTTGGTTCTCATTTCTTCTCACATCAGTTCAAATAATTGAGGACCAATAATGTCATCTATATTATCGTTTAAACCATATAATAGGATCCATAAAATAAATCAAAATGTTCCACAAGCAAAACTAACCATTACACATTTTTTATTAGATTAGAGGGCCATCATGTGCCACTTATATAAACTTAAAAGTTACATCACATAAGCAAGTATAGGCAACTTTGGAATGTGAACTGCCAATTATCATTTAGATATGAACCCAGAATGCAAATTTTCTTGTTTTTTTCAAGAATAAAATAATATTTCCAAACAAATCAAACTACAAAACAAACAAGATGCGAATTGCACACGTAAATCTAAAATACAGTTTATCGTAACCATGAATAGACAAACGAACGAATAAAATGAACACATTTTTGTAAATTATTCATTCTGATTAACCTACTAATACAAATTACAACGTAATAAAAATCTATTCTAGCAACAACATTTAATAAAACAAAAACTAGGCGGATGAGCTTACCAGGCAGGGAACTGCGTTGAATCGCTCCAAACATGCTGATATCGGTCTGTTGAAGGTCAATTTTATTTTTACAAATAAAGAGCGTATATTGGAATCAAGTGTTACCAGCAGTGATTGATTGGTTGAATGTAGAGAAAGATACAGGCGGGAAGAGTTCCGTTATGGTATGGTGCAGGTTTGTGTGTTTTGTTTGGCAACTCTTTATTTACGTCTTGTGGGAGAATATACCGATTTATAAGAATAACATCTTCCGTTACTCAAATTTGCAATTACAATACTACCCTTCAGCTCTCTACTATTTAATTATATGGTGTGAGTGTATATATATAATATATTTGAGGCCCCAAATTCAGCAGCTGTTATTGTCCATTGGTTTATATTTTATAGTAAACAATTTTATTATGATGGACTGATGTCACAAGAAAACTTGTTAAAACTTTTTATAGTAAGATAATGAAACGAAAAATTATATATAATGGCATAAAGTCAATTAGTTTCCTCAAAAGTTACAACTTTAATCTGTTCTTTCATGAAATCATATATAATCAATCAGTAGTAAGTTATGATAAATTTGATAAAACTCGTGTAAAAGTATTATGTTATCTCGAAAAGTGTCGGATCTAGAAAATCCGCATAGGGGTTACGTTTCAAAAAGAGGGGGTAACGAAATCGAAAAAAGCTCAAATTTTTACAAAATTTACACTAACGTCGGAGCATCAAGGGCAATGGGGGTTACCCTTGTAACACTATAGGTCCGCCCCTAATCTCAAAGTGGTTCTCGCTAGGACGTATCTTTGAAAGAATTGTGTAGTTGTTTAAATTGCTATATGGTGTAAAAGGCAGTCTAAGTGACTTGTCCCTACCTTAAAGTTATGTGAGGATGGAAAGGCAAATATTATAAAAGATAAAAGATGAAGAGAATACTTTGTAAAAAGTTGGTGTAAAAAAAGTTGTGTAGTTCTATCTTGTCTATTGTCAAAGGAAGAAAAAATAGAAGACGTACTAGTCATTTTCTAGTTGATAAGTGGTTAAATAGTAATCACACATTAATTAAGAAAAAAAATAAAGAAAATATGCGGTTGGGGAAAGCTAGGGAAAAAATGTTTAAAAAAGTGGGTTTCTAATAACGGGCCAACGTTTAGAACGAATACTAGCCATATGGCCCATATTGATTATTGGATTTGGAATTGGGTTTGGTTTTTAATCGACCTTTGGTTGGGTTTGGACAGTAGGACCAGATCTTGTTTACCTGTTTCTGGTTCAAACAAAAAAAAAGATGACGTGTTAAAATAATAAGTTACCGGTAGGATTCATGCGCGCTTCGCTACAGGTTTCCGATTATTGGTCGTCTGGTATATTGCACTACCAGTACGATATCGGCACTCAGCATAGCAAGCGATACTTGTCTTACAACAATTGAAAACCATAAAAACGAATACTCGTGCCGGTATCGGTGTTATTCAGTGGGTATCGTTTCAGTTCGTTACGGTATCGATATTGTACAGACACTTGATATAGCTAAGACAACAAGAAAAAAACTTTATTGCGAATATAACTCTGTGTTCAATCTCAAGAAAAATATAAAACGAATATGGTACCAATCGACATCATGGTTGTTACGGTTTGTGATGATAAAAAAATTAACTATATATGACACATTTGAATAAAACGTTATCGAAGTGTACATAATAATCCCATGACGTATATTCGGAATTTTACAAAACGTTACAATATATATTAATAAAAACGAAAAGGATAATGGATGACGTTTTTATAAAACAAACTAAACTGATGTTATCTCTAAATATTAAGAAAAAAATCAATAAAAGTGAAATTCAAAAATAAAAATATGTTTAATATTGAAAGTATATATAATAATACATTGTTATAATATTAAAATAATAGAATATTAAAAAAGTTATATATTATCATAAAAATGAAATCAACAAAAAAAAGGACAATCGACATTATTTTATAAAAAAAACTAAACTGATGTCATACGTTACCGATATTGTTTGGACGGTATCAATAGTATTAAGAAAAGAAAATCGAGAAAAGTGAGAACAAAAAATAAAAATATGTTTAAGATTAAAGGTATACATAATAATACACTATTACAATATTAAAATAATAAAATATTAAAAAGATATGTATTATTATAAAAAAATCACTATTCATGGAAAGTTTCCAATAACTAAACTGATGTCATATGTTACCGATATTGTTTGGACGGTATCAGTATTAAGAAAAGAAAATCGAGAAAAGTGAGAACAAAAAATAAAAATATGTTTAAGATTAAGGGTATACATAATAAAACACTATTACAATATTAAATAATAAAATATTAAAAAAGATATATATTATCATAAAAAAATCACTATTCATAGAAAGTTTCAAATGATATATATTAAATAAATAAATTAAATTGTATTTAAAATTGGAGTAAACGTCAGTTTACAACTATGTGATCAGACCCCAAAATCACTGTTGGCCACGTTAAGAAACCTTTGGACATCTACATCCACATCGTTTCCAAATTTCTACACTTCACAACATTCCGTCAATTAACCAGACATTGACCGGTAGTTCTCTAAAAGGCTCAAGGGTATTATGGTCATTTACCCAACCAAACCCTAGCTTATTAACAAAATCCCCCCCCCCCCCCCCCCCAATTACCCTCCTAATCAAACAACACCACTACCATTTCCCCAAAACCTAATCCTGATCGTCTTCATCTTTTCCGGCTGCAACAACCTGGGAACAATGGTGATGCTTATTTTTCGACTATTTATGTGTTTTGAAAAGTATATATATTTTATTTTAATAATAAAAATACTTTGTCATGTTTGATTTATGTGGATCATAGAATGTTATTTGACGGAATATATATATCTATATTAGACATTTGGTTATGTGTTGACACGGATTGTTAAATGAGGTTTCAGGATGGTATCCCACTGTTTTGTGAAGTTATGTGTTATTATATATATTTTTGTGTTACGGGTCATTAAGTTTAACATTTTTTTAAATGTGAATATCTCATTCGGTCTAAGCCAGTTTGGTGAACAACTTGTCAGGTTTAGGACACTTGTAGGTCGGGTTTGTTTTCGAAAATCATTTATTTGCTGGCATTGTGCATGGAGCTTATATGATTTTTCACGGCCCCTTATTGTTTTTATGGTTATTAAATGGGGGAAATGTATGCTTGGTTATGGGGTATAGTAGTTTGACATGAAATCCATCACATACATTATGCGTGCATAAGTTTCGTTGATTTGAGCTCGGAAACCCCTTGTATTGGTATTTTTATAGTAACATTAGTTTGTTGAGACTGTGTAATAGTCGAGTGGATTTATTGGGATTAACAATCTCTGCTCTTAGTCGGTTGGGACCCTTGGGGAGTGCAATCATGTCCTAAATGTTAGACATCGTCATGGGTGTACTATGTAACAAGGCAAATGTTAGTGTTATGGTTTGGTTACAGGCTTATGTTGGCACATACGCCATTGTTTTGCAAGACACATGGACTATGCATACTAGTTTTTCAAATGATAAAGGTTTCCTTTGTGTCTTTCAAACCTGTGAATATGTTTATGTTGGCATTTTAAGCATATTTTTAAGGTAAGTGAACGGTAGTTCCAGGCGTTGGAGTTTCTTGCATGCATCTTAGACGATACCCTTGTGTAGGGTTTTATCTTGTATTTTCCATTCGCACGTGGGTTATATTTGCCAAATCCTTAGTCTATAAAAATGTCTTCTTTTGACTATGTAAACCTAAACACATTACCTTTGGTTTGTAACTTTTGAAAAATTGGTTTCATAATAATGTTTTTAATCAGTTAGATGTTTACTAAGCGAATGTTGTGAAAACCTTTCGTGTGACGCCTCCTGTTTCCTCCTTTAGTGTGTGACAACAACATTTTTACTTTTTCTTAGCTAATGCTGAGCACAAATGTATATATTTTATTTCTGGTGTAGGGATATTTGGTCAGCAGCTTTCCAACCGACCTTTGTTTTTAAGGTATAGTAAATGTAAACACAGTTTATGATGAATAGAGAAAATACTTAGCATGAAATAGCAAAATGTTATATTTGGTGTTGCATTCTTTTTCAAACACATTAAAGATCAATTTGGGTTTAGCCATTTCTCTTTCTCATGATAAATTTACTTCTTGTTACATTCACTATTGTAATTACATATCTCGGAGCACCTGGCCTCCATACGTTGGCCTAACAAAACAACCTAAGTACGGACATGAATTCAACACAATGCTTCCCTCGTAACATGACAAGCGTCCGCACAACCTTTTGTTTATAAGGATATATAAAAGCTTGTGTGGAAGTTATACATATTATTAGAGAAGAATTGTATTAACTTCATCTATACGCTATACGCTATAGGCTATGCTTGTGGGGTGCAAAGCACAAACACTAGAACTGAATAATGTGATATCAGTAATAACTTTGACAAGAGGCTGAATTTTATGAAAAAATAATGATGTTTAACTTATAGGAATGCATACCATCCATGTGAAACAACTACAACATAGTGTTTCATTTTGTTAAGTTTTGATTGGGCTTGTCTTTATAACACACATACCTTCTTTTTAAGTTTGATGCTCTCCCTCTGATCATATTAGCATATAAGAAAAATTACAAGTGTCAAGATGCTAAAGTAGAAGTTGGGGTGGAAAGTGAGATCCTTTTTTTATATAGCATCAACCAGATTGTGTGAGAATTAGGTGTTATAAAATAAATCTAATAACAAGGATTATAACTAAAATGAAACTAACTAAAATGTTAAAACACCAACAACAAACATTTCTAAATAAAAGTAACAAAAACATTAGTATAGGTACAAGCAATGTATACGTGTCATACAAGTAGTAATAGCTAAGGCCTAAAACTTGGAGACCTCACAGTTGACTTCAAGTATTAAATCATGTTCTAAAACTAACAAATGCCATAGAAATCATTAATGTAGACATCTAATAGTGAAATAAACTTCACATACCAATATAAGACTTTCATTCCTTCTATGTCGTCGTGCTCACACTACCCTTCAGGACTTTTCTAGTAACTAATAGTAGACATCAATAAGCTAGCAACGAATGCTAGACTTCACATAACATCAATCATAAACATGTCACATCAAGCATAAGCGTATAATGGCTAATAGTCACTGGATACAGTTCCAATCATAAACATACATGGTAGAATGCATATCAGTCTAAAATAGTAAAAAATGGGCATCTAAAAGTCACATGTGTAGCCGTTTTTTTTAAATTTATACAGGGTAGAATGCATATTATGCAACTATGTCACCATTTGTCATGCAACAAACCCTTAAAATTTCATGCTAACCAGAGTTTTCGTTTACCATAACAACATTTCGCTAAACTATTCGTGTACATCTACTTTTCGCATTCATACATTTCGTGTAACTTTACGTGCGAAACTAGGCTTATCACACGAAAACTAGAACTGTTCGCGTGAGTAGATCCTGTGCAATCTTTCACTTTTCATGTGAAAGGTTCAAACGAATTGAGAACATACATTCTTATCACCCAAAACCTGAAAGATGGTGGCTTTTAGATCCGATCTTGTTCCTTGTCAACATTCCTACTTTAACATTGGAAATTCAATAATCTTCATATTAACCATTTTTAATCATGAACAAACATAAACACGGTAACTTTTATGCGATTCTTACTTGATTTAGCAATACCCTCGAACATGGCTAGAAACCTCGAAGAACTAACTGAAAACAACTTCTACAACCATCACGATACTTGGAGGTGATGAGGTGTTGATCTCATACTTGTTTCCTCCTATTTCACGATGCTATCACAACTCGATTTTTACTTTCTCTCTCTGAACTTGGTGTTAAAGTTTTCAAATGAAGGGGCTGATCAACCATAACAACCCCCCCAACTATTAGAGTTTTGCATTAAATATTACCATTATGTCCATATGAGTCTTGCCATGTTAGTTTCCCTTTGGATTTAAAGAAAAAATATTTTTTTAGATATTAGGGTGTTATATATTGTAGTGTATACATATGTTCCTATCTCGCCCTTATAATAATAAATACAACACAAATACATTACAAATTTATATAATAATTATTATATAAATTATTATATATATATATATATATATATATAAACAAAAGCAATATTAGTGTTAACTTTACACATATAGATATATTCCTTTACAATCCGAAAACAAATGCATATAAGACATTCAAAGAACGCAACAAACATATAGTGCGTAAATATGTTTCTTTTACGTCCCCTAGTATTAACACACACACACACACTCATTCTCCTTTAACTTTAATTTGTTTGTATCATCAGTTTAAGCTATATCTTAAAATTTACTTTTACATTAAGCTTTTACGATAATTAAGACAAAGATATACTTCAATTAAAAAATGCTAAACACATACACATCAATTTTATAGCTTAAGTATTATAATTTGTTTTTGATTTCGTATAAGAATTAAGAGTTTATAAATATCATCATAGTGAAGCCAAATCAACCAAGATCATCAACTCTACTTAATTGGCTAGTTCAAGTATAGCCATCATTAGAATAATATAACACCAACTCACTAATGGATCAAATATGGTCCATACTTGACAACATTTTCTACAAGATGACCAAATTTGCTCCACTCTTTTACATTGTAAAAAAAGTGAGACTAATTAAACTGTTGGGAAGGAAAACGAGATATAATCCTATTATCTTAAGATCAAATACCATCAAGCTAAGTAATTGTTCAAGAGACTGAATAGACTTTAACAAGGAAGCCTCCTGAAGTTACTTGTTTGTAGCCTTGGCCTTCAAGACTTGACTGTAACCTAGCTTCATTACAATGAAATTTACATCAAACCACTAATTTCAGCTTCTTTAGAGCCATCATGCACGTTAAGTTGATCAGGGTGCTTGCCAAATGCCTTCACACCCGTCTGTAATGTACGACAAGCATGACACTGGCACCAAACATAATCCTCGACTTCGAAGATTCTCTTCACCCCTGTAAGTCCATCATCCACTTGCCCCTGAAAGAAACCAAACCATACGAGTTCAAATACACCCGCGCGCACACATATATGGATATATGTAATTATAGTAAATTGTAATTAGCTGGGATTAAAATCTTGAAGTGTTCTTACCCCTTGTGATGATATTCCGCCAATCTCGTTAGTTGACTTCATGTATGGCACACTTAACGTCTACAAAATCAACAGTGTTTTGAGGTCAAATCAATGGACAACTTAGATGTATAGTTTCTACCCGTGTAGACTGGGAAGCTATGATCAATATTGGACAGCAGACACGTTTAGATTCTCAAATACGTCATTATCTTGTTTCCCTAAATATGGATGCTTGTCCTAGGTTAGGACTTCTTGTATCCTATATTTTTGGAAAATAAATTTGGCAACACGGATGTTATTTGTTGTCACTATTTTATACAATCATTTCCATTATTTTACACCGATGTTGCTTTTATCAAAGTCTTGTATATGTGTGGAAAAGTTAGACAAAATGTATATTCACTCTCTTGTTTTCTAAAATTATTTTTTAAAAACCTATACATCTAAACATTTTTTAAAATGTTGCTTAATTGAAGTTTTTTTTTACAACATCTGAGTATTATTGATTTTCACATTAAAGATTAAGAACGAAATTAAAGACCAATGCGGTAGTAATCCATTGATAAAAACAAACCTTTAAATACCTTGGTAGGGAGAGGTTTTAGGTTCAGTCCCTCAGATGACGTGAATTAAAAAGAGATTTGCCGTTAAAAAAAGAACGAATAAGGTGTTGAAAAATCAAAGGTACTACATGCACCTACCAAAGACGAAATGTTTGCATTAAATTTGCTAAAAGCAATCTCTATTGCATTTGGAAACCTTAAATTGGCAAAAATGAGTCAAGGATTTTAAATATCACTACCATATATTTTGTTTTTGCTATTGTGATTTCTAAATTAAAATAAGAATAATAACAATATAATATAATAATAATAATAATAATAATAATAATAATAATAATAATATAATAAATAATAAAATATAATATAAATAATAATAATAATAATAATAATATACAATGAAAGGATTTTAAGTTTTGTCTCAGTATTATAAAATATTTATATTTTTTCAATGTATGGGGGAAGTCATAAAAAACGTAACCCAAGAAGAATGTTTTGATAGATGAACAGAATGTATATGCACCTCGACTTGGGTCTGTAGAAATTTGATATATCCAATAGCCTCCAGTAGTACCGAAGCTGTATCAGTCTGCAAAATTAATCCAAGATCTAACCCTAGTTAGTTATTAAGATTTTACAGATTTTATTTATCTTTTTTATATGTCATACCACAATGTCCAGTATGGGTAAAATGAAATTAAAATATTTCTGATAAAACTATATACAAAGAAGAATATGATAGCAGTGACAAGATCTACTTATACTAAAAGTTTTGATTCTTATGGGGACAAATGGGGCAAATTTATATTTAGAGGAAAGAACCTTGCTATCATTCTTGAAGGTTACGATACTTTATGAAGATCACTAATTCAATGGTCAAGATTATTTTAATATCTAAAACAAAATAATAACTTTTTTTCTCTAGTGAAAGAAAGAAAGCATACTTTTTTTTCTATATTTTCTCTTAATTTTTTTAGTTGTTTTAGGGAAAAAGATGAGAAAATACACATTACCTTGCCAAAAGGTGCCACCAGCTGCTGAATAGCTGCAATTCTGTCCCCTAGTTTCTCCTTGCGGACCTGATTCAATATAAGCAATTAACAAATGATTCAAAAGTTAAAAAATAAAAAATAAAAGATGATTAAAAATGCTTAGATAATTAAACCTGAAAGGGTGTAGAAGATGAGCGTGGTTCCGATTTCGATACAGATTTAGTCTCCTTTGCATCGACATATTTGCTAGCTGGCCGCTTTGCTGTGCTTCCAGTGGTGGAGACTGATGATATCTTTAATAAGTTGAAAACAAATATAAAGTTTAGTTTTTCATGAACTTTAATTGTGTTATATGATCATCATGATATATCAATATATCATTAACCTTGTCAAAAGGTAATAATTAAAGAACGGATCTTTTCTTGTCGATCAAATTAAACATGATTGTCACAATGCATAAAGCTGTAAGTCTCATTTTTAAAAGGGAGAAAATGAGAAAAAAAATGGAACCCAATAATTCACTTTCAAGAGAGAGGAGAGAGAGAGAGAGAGAGAGAGAGAGAGCGAGAGAGAGAGAGAGAGTGAGAGACTGTAATGAGAATCACCTTACTAGGGTAAACAGTAGGCCTGTGATTCGGTATATGATCAAAACCGTAAGATATGCCACGAAGATTTTGAGTGCTGAGCGACGAATGATGACTAAATTTCCCATCAAATCTTGGAGAGCCAAAGGGGTCCAAAGCTGGTAAGCAGTTCATATCAAAAGAGCTTGGAGATATTGCTGAAGATGATGTTGAAGATGAGGATGATGAGGTGGTGGTGGATTGATTCAAACTAGAAACACTTATAGATGGGAAAATTTGGCTAAATGTTCCACTAGAACAGTTTTGATCATTTATAAGCTGGCCACCTTTGATTTGACATCCATTAGAATAATTTGTAAGCAAGAGATCCTGATTATTATTTGAGTAGCTAATTTGTTGATGATCATCTTCATTCTTCAAGTAAGTAGTAGAGTAAGGGTTCAAGTGTAAATCTTGGATGCAAGATGTTGGGTTGCAGTTTAAAAGCTCTAGGAACTTTGGGTATGATTCCACAACAGTAAATTCATCTTTAGTTCTTGCAAGACTTTGCAAATCTTGAGTCATGAAGTTCTCTATCGGATACCCATACCGTTGCAAGGGAATTTGAAGTCTTGAATGATGGAACTTATGTTGTTATTCGGTCCGTTCCTGCATAGTTAAAAAAGAATCAGTTATAACATGTTATTAAAGCAAAACCCTAGCTAGAAACCATTAAGGATGATATGAAGAAACATAATGATAAGTTAATGATCAAAGAAAGAAATAATTTAATCCATAAATAAAGAGGCTTATGGATAAATTCAAGCGTGTATATGACTTGTATGTGATGCTTTTAGTACATATATAATTACGAATCTCTAGAAAAAGCATCATGTCAAAACCTAAGCTGGAAAAAGTTTGAAAAAGCAAACTGAGAGAGAGAAAGAGGGGTTACAAGATGGGATTTTGGGACCATGAAAAATAAGAAGAATCCACATGAAGTTGATGATGATCTTCTTGTTGATGGTGATGAAAATTTGCAGACTCCATTATTTTATATATGTGAATGACTGGTTGTGCAGTTGATCTTGTTATATGCACTTTCCTTTTTTCTTATTTGTGAAAAGAAATTGAAACGAAAGGGTTAAAGGAGAACAAATTTAGCAAAGAATCTTAACTCAGGTGACACCCTCATACATGGGCATGAACAGGGACATTGACTCATCTTGGTGCGTGTGGGTGCGCAGAGGGGCTTTTAGTGATTCTTTTTCATAGTTTCTGCTGCAATCTTACTCTTTCAAACTCTGCTCTTAAAGTAACCCATTGAAAAGAAAGAAAGCAAGAAAGAGAATACCAACAATAATTTAATATATATAATAATTTAAAACATTTTCTATGTAGAGTTAATTACTGTTTCCGTCCCCGTGATTTGTCAAAAATCACTATTTCAGTCCATTAGTTTAAAAATTGCGATTTCAGTCCCTGTGGTTTCACTTTCGTAACCATTTCAGTCCCTGTACTTACATAATAAATAAGTTGAAGTGGTTACGAAAGTGAAACCACAGGGACTGAAATGGTTACGAAAGTGAAACCACAGGGACTGAAATCGCAATTTTTAAACTAATGGACTGAAATAGTGATTTTTGACAAACCACAGGGACAAAAACAGTAATTAACTCTTCTATGTATATAGAGGTGTGATTTATATACATATGTGTTACCATTATTTTTTTATAAGCCATCATAAAACCAAGAAAACACTAGCACGACGCTAGCAAACTCACTACAAAATGCAATACGAAAAGAAAAACAACAATGGCTTCGGTACTCTAAATCAATTCAAGCTATTAATTTTAGACATATTCTTAATCCAATTAAACAAATTGCACGTTGACGTCCTCTATCGTTTTCGTATGGGAGCATGTATCCATTCTGAAGACTGATTAGGTATTGCTAGCTTTCTAAATTGACTAGATAACCGCGTAGATAAGGGCAAGCCTAAACTCGGTGCAACATTTAGGCTCTGAAGAGCTTGCCATGAAGGGGAGGAGGTCCAATATATTGAGTGGAGATGAGTACACTAGACCACTCTAAGAGGTTGTTAACTTTTGAATGAGTAATTGATGAACCAGTTAGATGTATGAACCATTAAGTGCTGAACTATTAAAAGGTCTGAACCATTTAGACTTAGTATAATGCTTACCCATTCAGAGGCAAATATCTGACTGATTCAGACATTCCCTAGCGAAACAAACAGTCTGAATGAAATACATCTGATCGAATCAGAGGGTTGGTCTCATTAAGAGCTCAAACAAACAGCCCCTAAAGCTATGGGGGTATGGTTACCCCTTCTTCACTCTCGTCCACCTCAGCATCACATCACACTCCTCTTCCACTTCAGCATCCTTCCCCTGAATAGGGGTGTGGTTTCCCTTCTTCGTTAAAAAATAAAAAAGAGAATAAAAAAGACATAATTTAAAAAAAAGACATAATTTAAAAAAAGACATAGTTTATAAAAAAACTACTATGGTGCATTTCCTACTAGCCATTTCTTTGCAATCTTGTTTTTCATTCTTGAGATCATCACACGTCTCGTTCCGGAAGGTTTTCGAAGTCGGTTCTCATGATTTGAAACTATTCATTTTTTTGATTATGTAGATCAAATTCGAGCTGCCTCTTATCCAACACAAGCCTCTTTCATTTCCCTCGCCGCCGTTTCTTCTTTTTCTTTTTCTATCCTCTTGTACCTATCCCGCTTGCACTTCCCTAAATTCATTGAAGTTTGTAGAAGCGCATCAAGTTTTGATATATCGCTTGAGGTCATTCCCTTTCAGCCCAAAGCATTTTCAATAGCTGATTTAGGAGTTGGAGCTTCGTCCTTGAACTTGGGTTCATCGTTGATATTGATAGTGCAACGTGCATCAGAATCACCCTTACTATAACTCCTTGACGCTCTCGTTATAGATCTTTTAGCTTGTGATAATTCATTAGGCATCACTTACCACTTTTCACATTTTCTCAATATTTCATCCTGCCTCATGTATGCCCATGGCCCATGTTTCTTGCTACATCTTTCAATAGCTGTGGCCAAAATACTTTCATCATTTGCACCACTCGGACGATGGTTCCATGCATGTTGATAGATACCTACAAACAAACCAACTTATTAGTTCATCTTTCTATATTTGAAACTACTAGAATGGACTAATCAATATGGTTGGCATTGCATCAATAGAAAATTTGTTCATAAACTTGGTTTCAAAAACCATCTCTTTTTTTATTAGTACATACGCATTAAAATTTTAAAATAAAACTATATAATTAAAATACATAATTTTTAATACTTTATTTAGAATAAAATAAATATCTTAAAATGTATATCTTTTGAGAAATGCCCAGAGGCGTCTGTCTACTAGTTCAGTTGAGAACAAGGTGTCGAACTAGACTGATAACTGATCGTCTATCAAAGCACTTCTTTAAAGGCAGGATGTCGAGAATCGTGTCTTTATATATGAAGAGCGGGCGTTCATGGGACTTTAGGACAAGACTTCGTATCTTGGATCCAGGTCTAGGTACTTTTTCTGATTCAGATTCTCTTGGGTACAATACCGAAGCTAAGTATAAGTAGATGAAAACAACTTGACCAAGAGTTTCTAGAGCGGATTATTCAGCTAAGTCAGTAAAGTCGGAAAAACCTTGCTTTAAAGGAGCATAAAAAATATTGACCTTTAGTCGGACTGGTAGAAACGTTAACCCACTTTCGTGCAAGCACTTCTAACTCGACGGGACTCCAAGGAATGCTTTGCGCCTTTCCACTTTCCTCTTCTTGTGCTTGTCCTTGCTTTCCCCTCGTGTGCTCGTTTTTTTCCTTCCTTGCCCTTCATGGTTTGTGGTTGCGTTCGGGTATAACATCATCGTCTACGCCTAAAAAATGTAATTGTGCCAGGGTTTGGTTTAATGCAATGGTTGGACCGGTGGCATTTTGGTTGGTTGTGATGCATTTGCATAGCAAGGTGTTGTTGTTGGTATTGCAATTGCCATGCGTTCGGTGTTTCACTAAAACCGCCAAACGATAATGCATCCATCAGTATCGTGGGGTATACGAGTGGGGTTGGGTCAAGGGAGTAGCGGGTGTGTTTGGAAAGAATGGTGACAGGTTTGGTCGGCTTGGATCCGTGATATTTTTTTGTAAAACTTTAAGATGGTTTTAGGAAAATGGTTAAAGGATTGGAAGTTGATGTGAAATTTAAATGGAGAAAAGGGTTTAAATAGGTTTTTAAAAAAGAATTTTTTTTAATCTCATGACCGTTCTACGGTCAAATAGGCCAACGGTTGGAGCTTGGGGTGATCGGGGGAAATTCCTCGACGGAATACCCTACCACCTCACCTCCTCGTTCTCCTCCCCGCTTCAACACCCCATTGCATAATAGTAGAACCAATCCCAAATAGCAACTGAGAAATTACATTTCCAAAAACTGGACTAGTCACCATCCACAACATTTTATCTATTACCTTATCCAAAAACTGGTGCCTTTGTTAACTAGACATCAATAATGCATTTCTTCATGGCACACTTCATGAAGATGTTTACATGGTTCAACCACAGAGTTACATTCATTATCAGCCCTAGCAACACATCAGCAGGCTTAAAATCTTTGATGGCCTTGAGCAGGCTACTAGAGCTTGGTATATGGTACTCAATAAGTTTCCTCTCAACTTTGGGTTTCAAAAATCCCTTGCTAATCCATACTTATTTATATATCACAGACTTAGAGTTGCTTATTATTTCATGGTTTATGTGGATGACATTGTTTTACACTACAATAACTGTTTCTTAGATCAGTTTGTGTTCGCTCTTTCACAAAGATTTTCCATTAAGGATCTTGGGTTATAACATCACTTTCTCGGTATAGAAGTAATCCACAAAAAGTCAAGAAGCCTAGTTTTATCTCAACATCGATACATAAATGTCACACCCCGGATTTCCAACCCAAATCCATACACCGGTGGGCCCGGGTGGGGAGTATCGTGACGTCAGTTGATAATCATCATAGTCAATTAAACACGGCACAGCGGAAGTCTTGGAGTAAAATTACTATTACAAACCGAATGTTCGAAAATACAAAATATGTAACACCCTAAAAACGGGTTTGGTAATGAAACCATGTTAATATTAAAGAACGAGTAAAGAACCCTTAGCGGTGAAAGTTAAACTATAACAAATGACTAGGAACAAATTAACCTAGTTAATAACATGTATACAAGTAACAAGACAATGAGTTGTAGTCTTATATAATCAAAAACTAAACTTGAGGGACTAAAGTTGCCACAAAAGGAACTTGTGTTTTAAAGCACCAAAATTAAGACACAACACACACAGTAAATGTGTGTTGGTCGATCATCAGGAGGTGAAGACTAGGGAAACCCTAGTTCAATCAAGAATCAACATATTGAAAGCCAATTCTAACCCCAAATCAGTGCATGAACACATATAAACGATCACCTAATCGAGGGGATCATAAGGTATGTCTCAAAACTTAGATTTGGTAAAAATCATAACTTGAGACATGTTGATTACTTGCAATTAGATAGTTGGATTATGATCCAAAGATGAAATTAAGTGTATGTGTATGATTTATTTCGTTAAACTTAAAGAAATCATGCACAATTTGATGAAAGATTTCTTGTTAGTGATTAACAAGTAAATAATGAAACGGGTTCTTGACTATAAGAGGGAAATTAATAATGTAGGAATATTTATGATCATCATACTTGTATGCATGTGTAAGATACTCGAACAAATTAGAGATTCGAGTAAGTAATCATACATGACTTGAAATGAGTTTTGTATCATATGATGAAATAGATGTTTAGTTAATGTTAATAGATGTTAATTGGTAATATTAGGTATTCGGATGAATGTCTAATAATATGATGAAATGGATTGCTACATAAAGATGAAAACCTAGCTAACGGATAAATTAGCATTGTTGATCAAAAGCTAAGTTAACTTGATGTTAACAATCGCTTGAATTTGTTTAAGTGAAAGAAATGACATGAACTTGGTTTGGAAAACGTAGCTATAATGGTGTCCTAAGAATAGCGCTTACCGGGTAATTAACGAAATACTTAAATGAGTAGTTAAACTTATCCGTGAGTTTGTATGTGTAAATGGGCAGTTGACTTTTAAGAGTCAAACTGACCTGTAATAAGATCTAATGATAAATTTGAGTTAAAATCCGTAAGGTGGAATAGTCGTTTTAAATGATGACTAACCTAACCATATTATGAATGATAAATGATAGTTTGAAGCTTGACAAGCTAGGTGGAGGCTTGGGAAGAAGCGGGTCAAATGGATCAAGTACGCGGAAAGAGCATAATTGGATTTCAAGGTAAGTAAAGCTTACATCCTTAATATAGAAACTCTACGTATGTAATTGACTAAGAATAAGTGATTTGGTAATCGGAATGAGATATGAAATGCAAGGTTCCGACTTGAATCGATATGGGTCGGAACAAGTGAAAATGGTAATAAATCATATTTTATGGTAAAAAGGGTAAATCAGTAATTTAGTCATCTAATGACAAATAAACAAGGGATTCGGAAAAGTTACCTTATGGTGTAAGTCATAAGAAATAAAAGAGTAAAATAGTAATTCAGTCACGAGTTGACAATAAATATTAAATTTTGATATAGACACCCTATGGCGTATGCCATAACGGATCGAATGAATTGAGAAACAAATTTAAGTAATATGATCATGTGGTGTAAACTGAAACTGATACATGATGAGATGGTAAATAAATACCATCTCGTAATGATAAATGGTTATTTAGACCAAATGGAGCAAATGGTGATGATATCACTATTTGACAATAATATCTAATGAACGCTTGTCGAGTTTTTGTAATCACAGGGAAATGGCGTTTGGTTCGCATCGCTCTTAATTAGTAACTAGTAGTGCAAAGTAATTAAACGGGTCAATGCTATGACCCGAGCCAGGTACGTGTAACGGGTCAAACTCTCAACCAGGACTAAAAGGTCCGATGAGAGTTAAATGAGTTATAAATGAAAAAGGGATTACCTAAGGTAAGGTAAATCCAATAATCTAATTTGTAATCATTATGTTCTTAAGAACATAATGATTTTACATAGATTATGGTTAAATGTTCGTTTTGGTCAAAACATAATATTGCAAGTCCTTCGTTGTAAAGAAGGGTCTAAGTTGACCAAAATGCCCTCAAATGATAAAATAGGTAAACGACTCTAATATTTGTTTAAAAATGAGTTTTATAATACGATAGACCTCTTTGGTAATGTAAAGGCGAAAATGATAAGCCGTTTTGGCTTAATGCCTCGTATTAGATCTTTTTCGTAAAAACGACAAACCGAATGGTAGAATTTAAAATATAGCATTTTTTTTATAACCAATCCACCACAATGTATAGTTGTGGGGGAATGTAAATAGATATTTTGGTGGGAAAACGAGAAACAAAGTAAGAAGAAGTGAGATTTAAGTTTATACACTTCAATCACTTAATGGGTCAAAATGAGTATACGCATAAATCAAGAGTGAATATGTAATTCATAAGAAATAAGAATCCGGGTAAAGGATTTTGGGTAAAATATGTAAGAAAATATTCTACGGATATTTAGAAACAAGTTTCGGGTAAAACGGAGAAGAATTGAGTGAGTTACGGAAAATGTCGTAACTAAAACTACAAATGAGAGAAAAGCTGCAGCAGCCCACCGTAAGCTACGGTGGCCTACCGTAGCTTACGGTAGGCAGCTGCTGATTGAAATTCGGAAGTCTTAGCCGTAAGACAGTAAGCTAGGACCGTAATGCTGGACCGTAAGCTACGGTGGCCACCGTAGCTTACAGTGGGGTCCGAATTAAAGTTTTTGTTTTTATTGTTTTAAGACTTCATGTTTATTCGGTTATGTTATAATTTATTTATAACTAATGTATTTCATAAATTATGAAATGTAGGTGATGTTCGGGAGCACTGGAGGTGGATCAAGCTATATGAAGAACCGAACACGATCAAAGTTCAAGCTTCCGCACTTGGTTTTGATTATAATAAAACTAACCAACGATAACATGTTAAATTGTTTAAAGATGTTGAAAAAGTTTTAATAAACTCGTAAATATGAGTGATGTGTATTCGCATTCATACATCAAAATGTGAAATTTTTATAGAAATTCAATAAATTAAGATAGGGTCTTACAAGTTGGTAATCAGAGCTCAAGGTTAATGATCAAATGTGTTCGGTTCGAGGCTTGGTCGCATGATCCGGTAAGTTATTATAAATTTAGCGGTCTAACATAGTTAAAGTGTTGTAAATAAGACATAGGGTTATCGTGTGAACGCACGTCACCACAAATAAAATGATAAAGACCGATACAGCTAGTTAATTACTTGTGTTAACAAGTATTGTAGATAGCCTTGTACTATACTAAGGGCGCTTATTAATTTTCAATGTTACTAATCAATGTAAACGTTTTGGTTAAAGGATGCTTGCATCTGAAGATGGCGGGAATCTAATGATCTACCGACGCGATGATAGAATGGTCTGAAGTATGACAAGTAGAGCATACTCGTTAAGGACCTAAACTAAATAATGATATTAAATAAAGGTGGAACGGCAATGAAAACCAATGAAGAAAATATCGAACAGGTGCACACTTTAAATTATTGCATAACTAATAGTATACAACAGATACGTAATGAACAACGGTTGTATACGGGACTAAAGCATGGGAAATCCGGAAGGGATACCCATCCATGATGATGTTCCCAAGAGAAATTGGGCGGGTGATACTCATTATTCACAAATCGTGAATAATAAAATATAAAAGAGTACAGATCTAAAATGTTGGATGGGGTGACCGTCCAAGTAGAAATTTTCAATAAGATCCTATTAAGGAAAAGTAACGATCACATGAATAAATGTGGTTATAAAAAAAATTATAAAAAGGAAAAACATTCCATACGTTTTGAGTTAGTAAAGTTAAAAACTAATAATTGTTAAATGACAATTAAACAAAATTTTACCCAATAAATCAGAAATATGGACATGAACCGAGGATTTACTTACATGGGAAGTAATGTGTTAGTTATAATAAGGTCATGTGTACCAGGTGTTGATCGCTTACTCTGGCCAAGTAAATGATACACACATTATACCATGAACTTGTTATAATAAACACATATACATTCAATGTGGTAACATCAAGGTGAAGGGAAAAGTTAAAAGATCCTTGGGGTCAAGAAACTTACAAGTGTACTTGTATAAATGGTTTTCCTGGAAACCATAAAAACGGTAATAGGCGCACATAGAAATAAATGACCTAAGGAGACCATGGTTGACAAAAAGGGCACGTAAAACCAAGGTATAAATGACCTGTGAGGTCATAGAAACGGAGGTAGCGCCCACACGAGAAGTGATCAAAGTCGATGACTATGATCATAGAAAAGATAAAAGGAGAAAAGAAAGAAAGAATGATGATAATCATCACTCATGGTCCGTGAGGCCATAAAGAATGATTAGAAAAAGAATAAAGTTTGACTGTTCAGAAGTGATGGATTTCACATGAACAGGTCAAACGGAAGGATAAAGTTTGACTGTTCTAAAGTTATGTATTTCACACGAACATGTCAAACGCGTCAGATAATGAATAAAGTTTGACAGTTCATAAGTGTTGAATCTCACAAGAACAAGTCAAACGGGTTAAATAAAGAATTAGATTCGATCGCTCATAAGTGATGGACTTCACACGAGCAAGCCTAACGAGTCAAAAAGAAGTACAGTGATAGAATTTAAAAGTAAACGCAAACCAGGTAATGGGAGCGTTAAAGCAAAAGAATAATTAGCCCGGGTAATGGGACGTGATTAAATATACTGTAGACGCAAACCGAATAACGGGGAGCGTGAAATAGAAATAAACCCATAAAATGGGCCGTGAATGAATATAAATGAAGACGCAAAACGGATAACGGGAAAGTTAAAACATTAAGATAAAGAACCCAGGTAACGGGTTGTAAAGAAAATATAGGCTTAAACGGATAACGGTAAACGTAAGGCAAACCGACGCATAAATGACATATGAAGTCGTAGAGTCGGAAGAGTTGTCCGAACGAAAATTGATCTAGTCATGAACTACGATTGCGCAGGCGCGCATGGCTATCAACAGACAGTGTATGATCTGAATAAATGTCTGGGGCAACATACACAAAATGTTGTGGTTGCCACTAAAGATGGTAGTTGTGACTCGGTGGTGACAAGCGATCAATGCCAGTTGACATTGCGCCAGGTTTAGACGGAAATGATCATCACCCAATGGAGATGAAACGACTAATAGATCCGACAAGTGAAAGTGATTCATAAATTGTCACACCCCGACCCGCAACGGAAAAGGTGATCGGGGCATGATTGGGTTATCATCAAAGCTCATGACATTTATTATAACGTTTCATATTCATTAATACAATTTTAAAGGGAATTATACAATCATTATTACATCATGTCCTAACATCAATCTAGGCTTCATTGTTTTCTTCTAAGGCATTTCCTATGTTTTCCTTGCTTCATCCTGTTCACCTGTATCATGTGTAAAAAGGGTTTTTGGATCAACAAAAAGTTGGCGAGTGAATCCTATGGAAAACATTTGAACAAGTTTATTTAATTGATTATAAAATAAAGTGCACAACCACACATGAGTAAAAATAGATGTAAACATAATCACCAATCAATTAATATTAAATAATGCACACATGAACAATAATGAATCGTTTTGAGGCACGCGTTGCTCAACTCGTCTCCCACGAGGAACTGATGGGCCTAATGAATGATTTGCATAAACTTGACAATATGAAATACATAACTACAAACAATATAAACTAAATAATACACACACGAACAAACAATGGATTTGTTTTGAGGCACGCGTTGCTCAACTCGTTTCTCACGAGGAACTGATGGGCCTAATGAATGAATTGCATATAAATTGACAAAACGAAATACATAACTACAAGCAATTTATATACAATCTAAGTTTAGATCACAATATGGTATGGCACAAGTTTAAATAAACAAGTTAATTTTGTGACACATGACACACCCCAAAACGTGTAATTAAAAAGGGAGTTGTAAGATTCACTCACATTGGGTGCGTTCGGTTGATGATGATGAATACGCACGAAGTTGGATTTAACCACGAGTGAAACTAACCTAGATAATAACATAATGGTTTGGTAAATAATGGGATTTTATTAATCAATTTTAGTAGGATTGTTGGGTGTATTTTTGTGAGTTTAAGGCTATTTTCTAACCTTAAAAATGTTATTTTTAAGTATTTTTAATTGATTTTTAAATAAAATAAATAAATAAAAATAATAAAAAAATGTTGACTTTTTGACCGTTGACCGTTGACCATTGACTTTGACTATTGACTGGTTCGTATGTGTGTTTGCATGCGCTGGGTGAGGCTCGAACCCGAGACCTCCCGTACGCGTGCACGCAGCTCTACCAACTGAGCTACGTGTCTAACCCGAAATATTTCTGTTTTTAATTATATTTATATACTAATTAGATTAAACAGAAAATCCTTTATTTTTAAAAACGATTTAAATCTAACGACTCGGTGCGCTCCACAGGTCTCGAACCCGGGACCTGTGGTTTAGGTTAACACACAGTCCACCGCTGGACTGTGTGTCTAACTTGTTAAATAAACTGATTTTTATTATACTTATATACAAACTAAATAGTTTCATTTCTGCCTTATATTAAAAGTTGAATAATTGTCCGGACCGGTGCGGTAGTCCGGACTCGAACTCGTGACCTGTGTTTTAAACGCGCACACAGTCCACCACTGGACTGTGTGTCTATCTTGGTTATTATTCCGATTTTTATTAAACTTAACATCTTACGTAATGACTCCGGTTCGGTTAAAAAAAAAAGAACATTTTTATTAAGGCGAGTATGTGTGGGACATGTATCGAACTCGAGACGTTTGCGTGTTTTATTTGCACACAGTCCACCGCTGGACTGTGTGTCTAACCCGAGTTATAACTTGATGTAAATTAAATTTATAGACAACGGACACTTCGTCTTCTTCGTTGAATCTTAACCAGAATCGGAAGTCCGACTGGTTCAAAAATTAAATCATGTTCTTTTAGTGTTTGAGGTTAATTACAGGTGAGATAAATAAAAAGAATGAAAAATTAAGCGTAAAGTATACCGAACTGGACTCCTCTGTTTCTCCGGCGAAACTCCGGTGACAGCAGAAACTTCCGGCGACGTGTGTCTTGCGGCAGAGAGTCTTCAGAGAGCTTGAGATGGATGTAAGTGGCTTCGGTATAAGTTCTGGGTGTTCAGTAAGGCTCAGAAGTGAAGGGCTCGGTTTTCCGGCGAGGTGCAGAACTTTTTCGGCGAGGTGCAGAACTTTTCCGGCGAGTGGAATTACGTCCGGTAAAGGTGTGATTGTGAGCGAAAAAGCTAGCAGAGGTTCGAGGAGGTATTTATAGGGCGGGACATCGACGTATTTGGCCCGTTTTCCGACTTGATTCGTCGGTTAGAAACTTTCCGGCGGTTATAACTTGTGTCGCGGACTCAGGCATCGGTTATAACCGATGTAGTGATTAAAGTTTACGTTATAACTGAAGTAACCGTCAAATCTTAGCGAGATAGTCGGAATTTCCGACGACTGCAATTGGGCGCGTCGGTATTTGAATTCGATACTCATGTTATGAATTAATTGTCTTCAATATTGAACAAGAAACACAAGTGGCGCAGTGGTTGGATGGTTAAGTGTTAAGGCTGTTGACTCGCTGGCTGACCCGGGTTCGAAACCTGGCAGCACTAATTTATTTTTATTTCATTAATTTCAATACTTTTTCAAAGAAAACATTTATAACCCAATATACTTATTAATTATGTATCGTTTAAAATTAATTTGGGCATTAAATATGCAACGGAATTTTTAACTGATTGTTCGGTTAATAAACGGAGCGGGTTTGGTAAATCCGGTTTTTGACGGATGTTACAGTATCCCCTGCTTTTTAGAAATTTCGTCCCGAAATTTAAGTAGTGATATATTTGACTAAAAATGATGGTGTTTAGTTTGACAGTTACATGCTTAGAAAAAAAAGTAAGAGTTTAAGTTTTTGTTTGAGGCGGTAACGTCCCTTGTAAGGGTTAAGTACCCTGTTACAGGAATCGCTTTTTGTTGCCTACGGTAAAATATTGATAAGCAGAGTTGATTTGCTAAATATGGTATCATGCGTAAGAGTTTTGATATGTTTGGAAGGATATGGTTATATCCTAAAGCAAAACTTCTAATACTAAAACCTACATGGAACTTCTCATAACCGTCTAACAATACCTCTAATCCTTTGACAAGAATACTTATATATAGGAAGTACCAGCGGCGTATCCACCATATTCTTGTCAAATTTTCATTGGTTTTATCAGTAAGTTATGATTGGTTCTATGATATGACTCTAGAACATAAATAAACACAACAACTAACGTACCATGAAATTACTAAATCCTATATAGAACTTCTCATAACCGTCTGACAATGCCTCTGATCCTTTGACAAGAATACTTATATATAGGAAGTACCAGCGGCGTATCCACCATATTCTTGTCAAATTTTCATTGGTTTTGTCAGTAAGTTATGATTGGTCCTATGATGTAACTCTAGAACATAAATAACACAACAACCAATATTTGAATCCACATTCTGATAGCATATATGTTTGAATGGTGACAGTTCCTCTCTCGTTTGTTATGATGGAGAGGTTAGTCTATGTAGGAAATGGAACACAATCCAATTTCTTTAGATAATGAGATGATATGAATGTAACACAAATTTCAACCAAGACAATACTAAATCCTACATGGAACTTCTCATAACCGCCTGATAATGCCTCTGATCCTTTGGCAAGAATACTTATATATAGGAAGTACCATCGGCGTATCCACCATATTCTTGTCAAATTTTCGTTGGTTTTATCCGCAAGTTATGATTAGTTAGAAACTACTAAATCCTACATAGAACTTCCCATAACCGCCTGACAATGCCTCTGATCCTTTGACAAGAATACTTATATATAGGAAGTACCAGCGGCGTATCCACCATATTCTCGTCAAATTTTCATTGGTTTTATCAGTGAATTATGATTAGTCCTATGTGACTATAAAACATAAACAACACAATAACCACAGCTTGAGTCTAAATTCTGAAAGTATACATATTTGAATGATGACAGTACCTCTCTCGTTTGTTATGATGGAGAGGTTAGTCATTGTGGAAGTGAGACATAGCTCAACTTCTATAAATTATGAAATTGAATACACTGAAATGTATGATGAACAACTTCAACCAAAACATACTAAATCCTACATGGAACCTCTCATAACCGCCTGATAATGCCTCCGATCCTTTGACAAGAATACTTATATATAGGAAGTACCAGCGGCGTATCCACCATATTCTTGTCAAATTTTCATCGACTTTATCCACAAGTTATGATTAGTTCTATGTGACTCCACAACAAACACAACAACCACAAGATATTGATAATGAAAATGTCTGTGCGATCAAGGCTCAATCAAACGGAGCCGATCGTATTGCATGTACTGAAAATGAAAAATGTCTGTGCGATCAAGGCTCAATCAAACGGAGCCGATCGTATTGCATGTACTGAAAATAATAAATTTAATCTAAACAATAATCACACAATAGTTTATACATGGAACCTTTCATAACCGCCTGATAATGCCTCCGATCCTTTGACAAGAATACTTATATATAGGAAGTACCAGCGGCGTATCCACCATATTCTCGTCAAATTTTCATTGACTTTATCCGCAAGTTATGATTAGTTCTATGTGACTCTACAACAAACACAACAACCACAAGATACTGATAATGAAAAATGTCTGTGCGATCAAGGCTCAATCAAACGGAGCCGATCGTTTTGCATGTACTGAAAATGAAAAATGTCTGTGCGATCAAGGCTCAATCAAACGGAGCTGATCGTATTGCATGTACTGAAAATGAAAAATGTCTGTGCGATCAAGGCTCAATCAAACGGAGCCGATCGTATTGCATGTACTGAAAATAATAAACAATAATTACTCAAACAGTTTACACATGGAACCTCTCATAACCGCCAGATAATGCCTCCGATCCTTTGGCAAGAATACTTATATATAGGAAGTACCAGCGGCGTATCCACCATATTTTTGTCATATTCCCATTGGCTTTATCCTTAAGTTATGATTGGTTCTATGTGATAAAGAAAAACATAAAACTAAATGATTGGAGTTGAATCTTGATTTCCGGTGAAGAGGACTAGTTGGGTGGTTTCGTTTGGGCCGTCATTATCTTTGTCAGGATTGGCGTTGATGTTGAAAACTCTTCCTCTTGCTGGTGGCCTAGTGATTTGGTTTTCTTGATTTACTTGGTTAACTGGATTTGATTGAGCTTGAGCGTTTTGATGTTAACCAATCGAGGGCACGTGTTTCTAAAGTGAGTAGGGTCGCCACAATTGAAACAAACTTGAACATACGGGAACATGGGGTATTGAGGTTGATGATAGGTTTGGATCATGTTTTGAGTAGGGGGAGAGATTTGGTTTTGAGGGGTGCGGCAAACCTTGCTCATATGACCATAGCGTCCACAATTTGCACATAGTCGACAAGGTAAGGTAAGGGGATGGTGATAAAAACAGGTGTTACATCGAGTGTGAGGTCCAAGATATGGTTTCTTATTTGGGTAAGTTGAGTTGGGTGCCACTTGAGTGATTGGGATAGCTTGGATGGGTATGGCGTGTGAAATTGGTTGATTACGTTGGATAGTAGCGAAAAGTTGCCCGTCTCTTTTTCTCTTAGAAATGGGTTGAGAAGGGGATTCGGTTTGGGTGGAGTCGGAGGTTTCAGTCAATGCTTTATCCTTCTTCTTCTCCTCCTTGAAGTCTTTGTTCCGGATTCGGTTCTCGGTGAGCTCTGTTGCTAGCTCCATTGCTGCTTCCAAAGTTGCAGGCGTGGTACTTATTACCGAGTCTTGAATCTTTGACGGAAGACCTCGAATGTAGTGCTCGATCAAACGGTAGAGGGGAGTGAACAAGTTGGGAACCATTTGATGTAACTCGAGAAATCTTTTGTTGTATGTGGTATGGTCTCCTTCCTTTTGCTTCAACGAATAAAACTCATCTTCTAATTTCTTGATTTCGCTCCTTGGGCAAAACCGTCTTGTCATGATTTCCTTCAATTCATCCCAAGTTAAAGTCATAGCATCTTCAACACCCCGTTTGGCCTTCTCTGTATTCCACCAAGTAAGTGCTATTCCATATAAACGACCGGTAGCATATCGTACTTTGCGATCATCGGGGCAATCGCAATTTAGAAAAGTGTTCTCCATCTCTTCAAACCAATGGAGGAGAGCGGTGACGCCTTCAGTCCCTTTGTATTTTGGAGGGTCGCGTGATTTGAAATGCTTGTAGGTGCATTTAGTGGTATTTGGGGGAGGGTTGATAACGTGTTGATCTTCTTGATTGACAGGATTAGCGGTAAGTGCTTGTTGGACTTAGATTACAATGTTGGGTATTACGGCAGCCATTTGTTGAGCGATTAGGGCAGCCATGCGCTCGCGGGCTTTTCCTGCTCTCATCTTCCTACGGGCGAGGCTAGAAGACATCTACAAGGAATACACATCATGAGTATGAGTTGGATGTTTTTGGGATCATGGGTCGCATTTAGGAATGAACATTCATAAAATAAATATAGAAAAATAAATCTACTACATCCATAGGATGTCTTGGGCTTTGCTCGTCATTAGGCCCTACATGCCGCCATACTTCACCTTCGTAATCATGTGGGCCCCATGAATACCGGGTTTTTCGTATGGTTCGCACGTGTTAGCCTGGTTACGTACACTAAAACCCGGAGAAAATTGAGAAATATGTATATAACGTATGAGATTCGGAATGTGTCCAGGTGTAGACACGGTGACACCTCAAAGTGGGTTAGTTCGAACGACGTTTGGTGTGGCATGCTTTGGCCTAATAGGTCCTTCGTACTCTCATCGTTAGTCCCCAGGTAGGCAAACTGGTCCGTTATATTGGATTTATACGAATGCCAACCTAGACAGGACGTTCCGACTATCGGTACTTGTACCCTTCCAGTTACTACATGCCCGTCGCAGAACTTACTTTGATGAGATTTGAAAATTGCAACCAAATCTTTGAGTAACAAAAGTATGAACATTGAAATATATGATGAATGTGTATGTAAGTATGTATGTTTGACTGTAAGTATAAACAAATATGAAACAAATAAACATCATAAGTTTGTATGTAACCACCTAAACAATTAAAATTTAGGCAAACTATAGCATAGGCTCTAAGGGTCTAATAACCTATCCTATATCCCTATAGTTATAGCTCTTATACCAATCTGTCACACCCCGACCCGCAGCGGAAAAGGTGATCGGGGCATGATTGGGTTATCATCAAAGCTCATGACATTTATTATAACGTTTCATATTCATTAATACAATTTTAAAGGGAATTATACAATTATTATTACATCATGTCCTAACATCAATCTAGGCTTCATTGTTTTCTTCTAAGGCATTTCCTATGTTTTCCTTGCTTCATCCTGTTCACCTGTATCATGTGTAAAAAGGGTTTTTGGATCAACAAAAAGTTGGCGAGTGAATCCTATGAAAAACATTTGAACAAGTTTATTTAATTGATTATAAAATAAAGTGCACAACCACACATGAGTAAAAATAGATGTAAACATAATCACCAATCAATTAATATTAAATAATGCACACATGAACAATAATGAATCGTTTTGAGGCACGCGTTGCTCAACTCGTCTCCCACGAGGAACTGATGGGCCTAATGAATGATTTGCATAAACTTGACAATATGAAATACATAACTACAAACAATATAAACTAAATAATACACACACGAACAAACAATGGATTTGTTTTGAGGCACGCGTTGCTCAACTCGTTTCTCACGAGGAACTGATGGGCCTAATGAATGAATTGCATATAAATTGACAAAACGAAATACATAACTACAAGCAATTTATATACAATCTAAGTTTAGATCACAATATGGTATGGCACAAGTTTAAATAAACAAGTTAATTTTGTGACACATGACACACCCCAAAACGTGTAATTAAAAAGGGAGTTGTAAGATTCACTCACATTGGGTGCGTTCGGTTGATGATGATGAATACGCACGAAGTTGGATTTAACCACGAGTGAAACTAACCTAGATAATAACATAATGGTTTGGTAAATAATGGGATTTTATTAATCAATTTTAGTAGGATTGTTGGGTGTATTTTTGTGAGTTTAAGGCTATTTTCTAACCTTAAAAATATTATTTTTAAGTATTTTTAATTGATTTTTAAATAAAATAAATAAATAAAAATAATAAAAAAATGTTGACTTTTTGACCGTTGACCGTTGACCATTGACCATTGACTTTGACTGTTGACCGGTTCGTATGTGTGTTTGCATGCGCTGGGTGAGGCTCGAACCCGAGACCTCCCGTACGCGTGCACGCAGCTCTACCAACTGAGCTACGTGTCTAACCCGAAATATTTCTGTTTTTAATTATATTTATATACTAATTAGATTAAACAGAAAATCCTTTATTTTTAAAAACGATTTAAATCTAACGACTCGGTGCGCTCCACAGGTCTCGAACCCGGGACCTGTGGTTTAGGTTAACACACAGTCCACCGCTGGACTGTGTGTCTAACTTGTTAAATAAACTGATTTTTATTATACTTATATACAAACTAAATAGTTTCATTTCTGCCTTATATTAAAAGTTGAATAATTGTCCGGACCGGTGCGGTAGTCCGGACTCGAACTCGTGACCTGTGTTTTAAACGCGCACACAGTCCACCACTGGACTGTGTGTCTATCTTGGTTATTATTCCGATTTTTATTAAACTTAACATCTTACGCAGTGACTCCGGTTCGGTTAAAAAAAAAGAACATTTTTATTAAGGCGAGTATGCGTGGGACATGTATCGAACTCGAGAAGTTTGCGTGTTTTATTTGCACACAGTCCACCGCTGGACTTTGTGTCTAACCCGAGTTATAACTTGATTTAAATTAAATTTATAGACAACGGACACTTCGTCTTCTTCGTTGAATCTTAACCCGAATCGGAAGTCCGACTGGTTCGAAAATTAAATCATGTTCTTTTAGTGTTTGAGGTTAATTACAGGTGAGATAAATAAAAAGAATGAAAAATTAAGCGTAAAGTATACCGAACTAGACTCCTCTGTTTCTCCGGCGAAACTCCGGTGACAGCAGAAACTTCCGGCGACGTGTGTCTTGCGGCAGAGAGTCTTCAGAGAGCTTGAGATGGATGTGAGTGGCTTCGGTATAAGTTCTGGGTGTTCTGTAAGGCTCTGAAGTGAAGGGCTCGGTTTTCCGGCGAGGTGCAGAACTTTTCCGGCGAGTGGAATTACGTCCGGTAAAGGTGTGATTGTGAGCGAAAAAGCTAGCAGAGGTTAGAGGAGGTATTTATAGGGCGGGACATCGACGTATTTGGCCCGTTTTCCGACTTGATTCGTCGGTTAGAAACTTTCCGGCGGTTATAACTTGTGTCGCGGACTCAGGCATTGGTTATAACCGATGTAGTGATTAAAGTTTACGTTATAACTGAAGTAACCGTCAAATCTTAGCGAGATAGTCGGAATTTCCGACGACTGCAATTGGGCGCGTCGGTATTTGAATTCGATACTCATGTTATGAATTAATTGTCTTCAATATTGAACAAGAAACACAAGTGGCGCAGTGGTTGGATGGTTAAGTGTTAAGGCTGTTGACTCGCTGGCTGACCCGGGTTTGAAACCCGGCAGCACTAATTTATTTTTATTTCATTAATTTCAATACTTTTTCAAATAAAACATTTATAACCCAATATACTTATTAATTATGTATCGTTTAAAATTAATTTGGGCATTAAATATGCAACGAAATTTTTAACTGATTGTTCGGTTAATAAACGGAGCGGGTTTGGTAAATCCGGTTTTTGACGGATGTTACATAAATGACTTGCGGAGTCATAGAAAACGAAAATGTTAATAAACCGGATCAAACATGGCCTGAGGACCTTAATTGAAGTAAAATAAATTAGCCATCATGGTAAAAGGGAGCATGATTCGGAAAAGCAAGGACAACGTAAATAATTTTTCCTTTCAAGTACAAAAGAGGTGCATTGACACCAAATATATTTAAAGAATGACACGGAAAAAAAATGATCTAAAGGATCACCACGACCTTCGGGTTACGAATAGTGTAATAATCTATAAGGTCAAAATGACCTTGGGATCAGAATCAAGAGGAATGATGCTTTGAAAGACCTCACCTTAAGAGGCTAAGTAAAAGAAAATTTTCGAAACGAAAGGATATATATAAGAATTTAACATGACGTGATGCAATCACGGTCAATATATATATATATATATATATATATATATATATATATATATATATATATATATATATATATATATAACATGGTATAAGGTAACGGTGACTAATAAGTCTAACCGACAAGATCGGTCAAGATCAAAATTAAATTTAAAACTTGTTGAATGCACTTATCAATATAAGATTTGCGTGGAACAAGTATGTTGACAGGTACATATGACCGAGTGGGCAAATGACGACTCGATTGAGTAAAGAAAAAGGAATACAAGATGAAAGTAATGGCACATGAGGCCTTACACATGAAGAGCGCATGCACCTTGGAGCCTAAAAGGCACTGCCATACCTTCCTGGTAAGAATTTTTGAATAACTAAAATATGAGCAATACTCAGGTGAAAACGAGACCAAGTCCATTCGGTCAAACCCAAGGAACTATGTAAGAAAGGTTTTGAGGACGAAACCTCTTTAAGGGGGGTAGATTTGTAACACCCAAAAAATGGGTTTGGTAATGAAACCATGTTAATATTAAAGAACGGGTAAAGAACCGTTAGCGGTGAAAGTTAAACTATAACAAATGGCTAGGAACAAATTAACCTAGTTACTAACATGTATACAAGTAACAAGACAATGAGTTGTAGTCTTATATAATCAAAAACTAAACTTGAGGGACTAAAGTTGCCACAAAAGGAACTTGTGTTTTAAAGCACCAAAATTAAGACACAACACACATAGTAAATGTGTGTTGGTCGATCATCAGGAGGTGAAGACTAGGGAAACCCTAGTTCAATCAAGAATCAACAAATTGAAAGCCAATTGTAACCCCAAATCAGTGCATGAACGCATATAAACGATCACCTAATCGAGGGGATCATAAGGTATGTCTCAAAACTTAGATTTGGTAAAAATCATAACTTGAGACATGTTGATACTTGCAATTAGATAGTTGGATTATGATCCAAAGATGAAATTAAGTGTATGTGTATGATTTATTTCGTTAAACTTAAAGAAATCATGCACAATTTGATGAAAGATTTCTTGTTAGTGATTAACAAGTAAATAATGAAACGGGTTCTTGACTATAAGATGAAATTAATAATGTAGGAATATTTATGATCATCATACTTGTATGCATGTGTAAGATACTCGAACAAATTAGAGATTCGAGTAAGTAATCATACATGACTTGAAATGAGTTTTGTATGATATGATGAAATAGATGTTTAGTTAATGTTAATAGATGTTGGTATTCGGATGAATGTATAATAATATGATGAAATGGATTGCTACATAAAGATGAAAACCTAGCTAACGGATAAATTAGCATTGTTGATCAAAAGCTAAGTTAACTTGATGTTAACAATCGCTTGAATTTGTTTAAGTGAAAGAAATGACATGAACTTGGTTTGGAAAAGTAGCTATAATGGTGTCCTAAGAATAGCGCTTACCGGGTAATTAACGATATACTTAAATGAGTAGTTAAACTTATCCGTGAGTTTGTATGTGTAAATGGGCAGTTGACTTTTAAGAGTCAAACTGGCCTGTAATAAGATCAAATGATAAATTTGATATAAAATCCGTAAGGTGGAATAGTCGTTTTAAATGATGACTAACCTAACCATCTTGCGAATGATAAATGATAGTTTGACGCTTGACAAGCTAGGTGGAGGCTTGGGAAGAAGCGGGTCAAACGGATCAAGTACGCGGAAAAAAGCATAATTAGATTTCAAGGTAAGTAAAGCTTACATCCTTAATATAGAAAATCTACGTATGTAATTGACTAAGAATAAGTGATTTGGTAATCGGAATGAGATATGAAATGCAAGGTTCCGACTTGAATCGATATGGGCCGGAACAAGTGAAAATGGTAATAAATCATATTTTATGGTAAAAAGGGTAAATCAGTAATTTAGTCATCTAATGACAAATAAACAAGGAATTCAGAAAAGTTACCTTATGGTGTAAGTCATAAGAAATAAAAGAGTAAAATAGTAATTCAGTCACGAGTTGACAAATAAATATTAAATTTTGATATAGACACCCTATGGCGTATGCCATAACGGATCGAATGAATTGAGAAACTGTAACACCCTGTAAAATCGTGTCCAATAGTATAGTGACACGTGTTGTATTTTAAATATAGTCTGTTAAAGACCAATAAGGACTAAAGGCGTCAACATGCTCAAATTGAGCCTCTGAGTGACGAACCGATGTCAACATGCTTAAATCATCAGCCTCTGAGTGACTAATACGTCAACATGCTTGAAACTTGTCCTATGAGTGACTGATATGTCAACATCCCAGCCTCTGAGTGACATCGGAATCAAGATGCATATAATAAGCCTCTGAGTGATCCTTTACGAAGTCCTAACTCTCATACGTGCCATTTGTTGGACGAGAGGGTTCAATTTTGTAAATATGTGAAAGTTGGTATATGGAGGGATTAAAAGCGTCAAAATGTTAAGTTATACCTCTGAGTGACCTTCTAACGAACCGAGGGCTCGACAATGTCCGAGCATAATCCCGGATATGGCAAGAATTGGCTACGGAGGGCTAAAAGTGCCAAAAAGGTGTTTTAGAAGGCTTTTATAAGCATTTTAAAGTCAAGGGGTTAAAAGTGTCAAATTTTGAATCTGGCCATGGGGCGGTCACGGGCCGCGAGAGACCTGGCCCGGGCCTCTCGCGCCCCGCGAGACAGGCTCTGCTGTAGGAAATTGTTTGGAGGTCAAGCAAAAATGCCAAAACCATTTAATTCGAAACCATGGCTTCTCTAAACTGCTATGCCACGTTTTGAGACACTTGTAAGCTTCTTCCTACACCCTAAACACCTGGCTTCACCTCCTTTGAGTTCTCCAACTATAAATAAGTATTCAAGTGTTCATTCTAACTTGCACCTTTCTAAATCAAAACTCTTCTCCCTCCTCTGGAAGTTCCTAGCTAAAAGGAGCATCCAACTTAGTTCTCTTGCATTCTAGGAACCTCATGTAAGTGTTCATTGCTTTTGCATTTTCGTTTATAGGCTTTAATAGCCAAAAGTCAAGCGTTTTACGGCAAACGCTTTGACTTTCGGTTAAGACCATTATGGTCCAGCCATTGTTCGAAATGAACATAGCTAAGTGATCATAATAAGGTAGGTGTTATTTCCCTATAAAGGGAACCTCCTGAAGATCACGTTTGCTAGACCAATTGACGGGTCAAAGTTATGTTATTAAAAAGTCAAACAGGCCATTTTTCGGAAAAATGATAAATTGATCTTATATATGTTATGAAACCTGTTTTGACACTTAAACAAGTTGGTAATAATTATTAGAACATGTAAGAACATGTTCGGCTCGTCAATTTCAGTTCTAGGGTCGGTTCACAACCGAAAGTCGTGAAGTTTGACTTCTGCTTTGACTTTCGATTCTGACCCGATTTAGATTAGTTACCTACTGATCTAAAGTTGCATTATGATCATAATATTATGTAGCATAACCCTCTGAGGTTATATTACATGATCAAATCAGAATCCAAGTTTATGCACAAGTTCCATACTTATGCCATCTTTGACCAAAATGTCCTTTTTGGGTAAAACAAGGTTTTAAATGGTAATGAACTTGAAAATGAGTTTCTACTGATGTAATATTATAAGTAGGATTATTTGGGATGTTAAAACAAGTTATAAACTGAGTTTTTAAGCAAGTCCTTAAACTATGTCGATAAATGACGGTTTTAGCCCCTGTGGCTTATAAAATAGTTTTAATCAAATCTTTTCAAGGTAAATCATTTACCTACTGATATGTTATACTAAATAACATATCTGAGACATTTTAATCTGACCTTAACATCAGTTTTCGTAAGAATCATAAAGACGCCATTTTACGACATAAGCGCCGTTTAGGCGCATAGTATGGTTTGAACCATATTAATGAACCAACACTTGTCACCTACTGATTTTAAAACTTATTTTAAACATATTTACAGTAGGTACATGTTATAAACTCAGAATCCCAAATAATATATAAATTATGTGTACAATGACCAAAATGCCCCTTCGGTGCATAGTTTGGTCATAAAAGGTAAAATACACATATAATTGATATCCTACTGATATGATATCATAAATAAAGTATTTTTCCAGAATACTTATAATGATAACATTAAATTATATTCAAGTTCCTTTTATATGGTATAAAATTACCAAAACGCCCTTATAGTTTAACCTTATCATTTAAGTCTCAAAATCCAGAATGTTTATAGTTTACCCATATTATACATGTCAAGGTACTTGTTGGGATTAAAAAATCTGACCTTAACATCAGTTTTCGTAAGAATCATAAAGACGCCATTTTACTACATAAGCGCCGTTTAGGCGCATAGTATGGTTTGAACCATATTAATGAACCAACACTTGTTACCTACTGATTTTAAAACTTATTTTAAACATATTTACAGTAGGTACATGTTATAAACTCAGGATCCCAAATAATTTATAAACTATGTGTAAAATGATCAAAATGCCCATTCGGTGCATAGTTTGGTCATAAAAGGTGAAATACACATATAATTGATATCCTACTGATATGATATCATAAATAAAGTATTTTTCCAGAATACTTATAATCATAATATTAAATTATATTCAAGTTCCTTTTATACGGTATAAAATTACCAAAACGCCCTTATAGTTTAACCTTATCATTTAAGTCTCAAATCCAGAATGTTTATACTTTACCCATATTATACAAGTCAAAGTACTTGTTGGGATTAAAATGTATTAGATATGTTATTTAGTATAAGATATCAGTAGGTAAATGATTTACCTTGAAAAGATTTGATTAAAACTATTTTATAAGCCACAGTGGCTAAAACCGTCATTTATCGACATAGTTTAAGGAATTGCTTAAAAACTCAGTTTAACTTGTTTTAACATCCCAAATAATCCTACTTAAAATATTACATAAGTAGAAACTCATTTTCAAGTTCATTACCATTTAAAAGCTTGTTTTACGCAAAAAGGGCATTTTGGTCAAAGATGGCATAATTATGGAACTTGTCCATAAACTTGGATTCTGATTATGATCATGTAATATAACCTCATAGGGTTATGCTACATAATATTATGATCCTAATGCAACCTTAGATCAGTAGGTAACTAATCTAAATCGGGTCAGAATCGAAAGTCAAAGCAGAAGTCAAACTTCGCGACTTTCGGTTGCGAACCGACCCTAGAACTGAAATTGACGAGCCAAACATGTTCTTACATGTTCTAATAATTATTAACAACTTTTTTAAATGTCAAAACAGGTTTCATAACATATATAAGATCATTTTATGATTTTTCCGAAAAATGGCATGTTTGACTTTTTATTATCATAACTTTGACCGTCAATTGGTTTAGCAAACGTGATCTTCAGGAGGTTCCCTTTATAGGGACTAACACCTACCTTATTATGATCATTTAGCTATGTTCATTTCGAACAATGGCTTGACCATAATGGTCTTAACCGAAAGTCAAAGCGTTTTCCGAAAAACGCTTGACTTTTGGCTATAAAAGCCTATAAACGAAAATGCAAGAGCAAGGAACACTTACAAGAGGTTCCTAGAATGCAAGAGAACTATGCCCAGAGATTGCCAAGCTCTCGGTTCGTTAAAAGGTCACTCAGAGGTATAAATTAACCTGTTGACGCTTTTAATCCCTCCATCATCCAACTTTCACATATTTACAAAATTAACCCTCTCGTCCAACACATGGCACGTATGAGAGTTAGGACTTCACAAAGGATCACTCAGAGGCTTATTATAAGCATGTTGATTCCGATGTCATTCAAAGGCTGGGCATGTTAACATATGAGTCACTCAGAAGCCAAATTTCAAGCATGTTGATGTATCAGTCACTCAGAGGCTAATAATTTAAGCATGTTGACATATCAGTCACTCAGAGGCTGTTATTTATGCATGTTGACATCGGACCGTCACTCAGAGGCTTAGATTAAGCATGTTGATGCCTTTAGTCCTCATTGGTCTTTAACAGACTATATTTAAAATACAATACGTGTCACTATACTATTGGACACGATTTTACAGGGTGTTACATCCTCACCCCCTTAAAAGAAATATCGACCTCGAGATTTTATTCAAAAAGATGGGGGTACTTTTGTCGCATAGTGGACTCAACCTCCCATGTAAACTCAGGACCTCTAAAAGCGTCCCACTTAACCTTTACTATAGGTATCAACTTTTTTCGGAGCTTCTTAACCTGTCAATCCTCGATCGAAATTGGTTTCTCAACGAACCTCAGGTTTTCATCAATTTGCACCTCATTATGCGACATTGCTAGCGACTCATCAGCTAGACATTTCTTAAGGTTCGATATGTGGAATATGTCATGAATTCCAGTAAGCTCCTCTGGCAACCTGAGCTTATAAGCTACAGTGCCGACACATTAGACTATCTCGAATGGTCCAATTTATCTTGGGCTCAACTTGCCCTTCTTTCCAAAACGCATCACACCTTTCCAGGGTGATACTTTTAGCATGACTTTGTCCCCTACTTGGAACTGAAGAGGTTTACGTCTCTTGTCAGCATAGCTCTTCTGCCTGTCCCTGGCAGCTTTGAGACGATCACGGATTTGCACAATCTTTTCTGTGGTCTCCAGGACAACCTCAGGTCCTGATAGTTGGGCTTCCCCAACTTCTGCCCAGCATACGGGCGTTCTACACTTTCTCACATATAAGGCCTAAAAAGGAGCAGCCTTGATGCTCGTATGATAGCTGTTATTGTAGGAGAATTCTATTAGGGGTAAGTGGTTATCCCAACTTCCACCTAAATCGATCACACATGCCCTAAGCATGTCTTCCAATGTCTGGATTGTACGCTCACTTTGACCATCAGTCTGCGGATGGTAAGCCGTACTAAAGTTTAATCGTGTGCCTAGAGATTGTTGGAAAGTTTTCCAAAAGTGAGATGTGTATCTAGTATCTCTATCAGACACAATAGATACCGGCACACCGTGTAGGGACACAATCTTGTCCACATACAACTTAGCCAATTGATCTGAATTGTACGTTTCTTTTATTGGAAAGAAATGTGTTGACTTAGTCAGTCTATCCACTATGACCCAAATAGTGTCATTTCCACTTTTGGTCTTAGGTAACTTGGTAATCAAGTCCATAGTTACCATTTCCCATTTCCAAGTGGGAATTTCAAGCTGCTGTAGAAGTCCTGACGGCTTCTGATGTTCGGCCTTAACTTGCGAACACGTCAGACACTTAGCTACATAAGTGGCTATGGATTTCTTCAAACCCATCCACCAATAATTCTTCTTTAGATCTTGATACATTTTGTCACCACCTGGGTGAACTGAGTATCTTGTGTTGTGTGCTTCTTGGAGGACTAGATCTCTAAGTCCTCCAAAGATTGGAACCCAAATTCTATCATTAAATCTTAGGATTCCATCCTTTCTAGGTGCTAACTGATCAACAGTTCCGCCTAATCCCTCATTAGGGATATTAGCCTCTAATAAGGCTTGCTTCTGCGCATCTAGTAGCTTCTCACTTAAGCTATTTCTGAGCATCCTTATTGGTTTAACTCTTTCTTTGAGACTTAAGGCGTCGGCAACTACATTTGCCTTGCGGGATGATAGCGAATCTCGCAATCATAATCATTAAGTGTTTCCATCCATCGGCGTTGGCGCATGTTCAATTCCTTTTGATTGAACAGATGCTGGAGACTTTTATGGTCAGTGTATATAACATATTTTGTGCCATACAAGTAATGTCTCCACAGTTTTAGTGCAAATACAACGGCACCCAATTCCAAATCATGGGTGGTGTAATTCTTTACATGCACCTTTAATTGTCGTGATGCATAGGCAATTACCTTACCATTTTGCATAGCACATAGCCCATACCGGTGTGTGATGCATCACAATAGACAACAAAATTCCCAATACCCTCAGGTAGAGATAACACCGGAGCGTTGCTCAACTTGTGTTTAAGAGCCTCAAAAGATTCTTGTTGCTTTGGACCCCAATTATACTTAACATTCTTGCGGGTCAAGGTAGTTAGAGGAGTGGCTATTCTTGAAAAGTTCTCAATAAACCTCCTATAGTAACCAGCCAATCCTAAGAAACTATGTATTTCAGATGGAGTCTTGGGAACTTCCCAATTCATTATGGCTTCTATCTTGGCGGGATTGGATACCTCGCTCACTTACCATGTGTCCAAGAAATTGGACTTCTCTAAGCCAAAATTCGCATTTAGAGAACTTTGCATAAAGTTTCTCCTGCCTTAATAATTCTAGGATGCACCGAAGATGTTTCTCGTGATCAGCTTGATTACGAGAATAGATAAGTATGTTGTCTATGAAGAAAATGACAAACTTATCCAAATACGGTTTGTAGACTCTATTCATGAGATCCATGAATGCTGCTGGTGCATTTGTGAGCCCAAAAGGCATCACCATAAACTCAAAATGACCATAGCGGGTCCTGAAGGCTGTCTTAGGAACATCTTCACTTCTAACCTTCAGTTGATGATATCCTGATCTCAAATCTATCTTATAAAAGTAACTAGCCCCTTGAAGTTGGTCGAATAAATCATCGATCCTGGGCAGAGGATATCTATTCTTAATTGTTAACTTGTTCAGCTCCCGGTAGTCAATGCACATCCGCATTGAACCGTCTTTCTTTTTAAATAAAAGGATAGGAGCTCCCCAAGGCGAGGAACTAGGTTGAATAAATCCTTTCTCTAAGAGTTCATCCAATTGAACTCGTAACTCATTCATTTCGATTGGAGCTAGTCTATATGGAGCTCTAGCTACAGGTGCTGATCCTGGTATGATGTCAATTCCGAACTCCACTTGTCTGTCCGGAGGTAAGCCCGGAAATTCTTCAGGGAAAACATCGGGATATTCTAAGATGACTGGTTGATCCTCCATGTTTGGCTTAGGCTCATTTATGGTGACTTGTGCCATGTAAATGACACAGCCTTTTCTTAAACACTTGGATGCCTTAAATAATGACACCTTATCTGGCAGTCCATAGTGTGAGTATCCGTGGATGGTGATCATTTCACCATATGGGGTTTTAATTTCGATGAGCTTTTTATTGCAGGCAATGCAGGCTTGGTTATGAGATAACCAATCATGCCTAAGACAACATCGAACCCCGCCAATTTCATTGGCAGAAGAGAGATACGGATGGAATGATTCTTAATCGATATAGAGCATTCATCAAGAATGGAAAAAGCAGTTTCTAAGGTTCCATTGGCGAGTTCTATCTCTTAAATTTTGTCTAGAGTTCTTATGGGCAGGTTTCATAGTTTACTAAACTTATGGTCAACAAATGATTTATCCGCACCCGAATCGAAAAGAACTTTAGCGTAAACATTGTTAATGAGGAATGTACCTGTTATGTGTCATCATTAACAGCTTCTCTTGCATTTATTTGAAAGGCACGGGCATTCCCTTCTTGGCCTCTCTAGGCTTTGCATCGTTACTTTTGGGGTTCTTGGGACAATTGTACGTTATATGCCCTTTTTCATTGTAGTTGTAGCAAACTGCATCCTTAAGATCCTTGCAATCTAAGGTCTTATGCCCTTTTCTTTTGCAGATACCACAGAGTTTGGTTTGTGGATTTATGCCACACTGTTCCCAATGCCTATATTTACAGTTCTTGCACATAGGTTTGTCATTAGACGTGTGTTGGTTCTTCTTGAACCCAAAATTTCCCTTTTTAAATCTTTGGGAGTTATTATCCTTCCGTTTCCTCTTTTCGTCAGTTTCAGTCCTAACTGACTTTTGTCCTACCAGATCTAGGGTGAGGGAAAGAGATAAGTCCACAGCGGACCTATAGGTACAAGGCTGAGCAGCCTTTACCATGCCCTTTATCTCGGGCACCAATCCATTGATAAAACGCGCAACGCGTTTAGATTTAGGGGTGATTAGGTAGGATACTAACCGATAGGGAATTGAAATCGGAAACGTACTTCTGACAGTCTAGGTTTTTCATTGAAAGAGACAAGAAAGCTGTCTCTAACTTCTCCACCTCATGAGGTGGGCAGTAAGTTTCCTTTACCAAATCAACAAACTTAGACCATCCCAAGTTGTACAGGTGTACCTTACCTGTTGATTGAATCATGGCTTTCCACCATATTAGGGCATCGCCCTTGAAGGATTGTGATACGTACTTGACCACATCCTTATCAGCACAATTGCTGATATCTACTATCGTCTCCATCTCGTCTAGCCATTTTAGGGCTTCTACAGCTCCTTTCTCCCCGTTAAAGTCTCGGGGTTTACAAGAGATAAAGTACTTATAGGTACATCCGTCCTTAATAGAACGGGACTTTTCAGTAAGATCTATTTTCTTTGGTTCACTCTTCGCATTTGAAGAGTGAACAGAGTTCTCCCTATGAGCTGAAGATGGTGGAATAGATAAAGGTCTAGAGCGAGTAGCACTCAGCTCTCTAAGCCTTTCGATGGCCTTTCCCATGGCCTTTTCAACTACCGCATCAATGCGAGCTTGAAAATTATCATCATATATATTTTTTTCGGCTTTGTTAGATTCAACATTCCTGTGGCTACTTTGTGCTTCATTTGAGTTAGCCATCTTTAAGTCTTGGGTTCTATATACCAATAAAACTTTGTTTAGCCATGGTATATCAACCATATCGGCTTTCAACATTGGATATAACAATCCATTGCCTATATTAGTGTGAATCACAACTCTTAGGCTTAACATATCTATATTTGGCCTAGGTCTTAATAGGACCATCATAGGCAAATTACAATTTGGACGTAGTCCATATTTTATTGGACAGTGGATCGCAATGTCACAACTGTCATTGTCGCCATTGACAATTTTATAGCTCATAGACTTGTCCCTAAAGGACATAATAAGTGGGCACATTGGCCGCTCACATTGGCCATAATATATATATATATATATATATATATATATATATATATATATATATATATATATATATATATGGCATAATAGCCTGTCCCATTGGACGTAAATTGGGCATATTGGCCTACATTATATCAGATGTATATGGCATATCAGTCTGTCCCGTTGGACATAAATTGGGCACATTGGCCTACATCATATCAGATGTATATGGCATATCAGCCTGTCCCGCTGGACATAAATTGGGCACATTGGCCTACATCATATCAGATGTATATGGCATATCAGCCTGTCCGCTGGACATAAATTGGGCACATTGGCCTACATCATATCATATGTATTTGGCATATCAGCCCGTCCCGCTGGACATAATTGGGTACATTGGCCTACATCATATCAGATGTATTTGGCATATCAGCCTGTCCCGCTGGACATAATTTGGGCACACTGGCCTACATCATATCAGATGTATTTGGCATATCAGTCTGTCCCGCTTGACATAATTGGGCACATTGGCCTATATCATATCAGATGTATTTAGCATATTAGCCTGTCCCGCTAGACATAATTGGGCACATTGGCCTACATCATATCAGATGTATTTGGCATATCAGCCTGTCCTGCTGGACATAATTTGGGCACATTGGCCTACATCATATCAGATGTATTTGGCATATCAGCCTGTCCCGCTGGACATAATTGGCCGCTGGACATAATTGGGCACATTGGCCTACATCATATCAGATGTATTTGGCATATCAGCCTGTCCCGTTGGACGGTTAGTGTGGTTCCTCAAGTCACACTACCAAGAGTATAAACATTTCTTAATGTTAACATAAGAGTACCTTAATGATTGATTAATGGTCCCGGTCACCTTCGACCTTAACGACCTTGGAGGTTTGGAACTAGTCCCTTACCTCTGGATAGAAGGATAACTCCCTTTAACCATCCTGATAGAAGACCCCTTCGTACTTAACTATCATTTCTTGGCCAATATGTGGTCTACGCCACTTGGCATAATTAATCCATTAAGATCTTTTGGAATTATATAGCAGAGCATAAATTTCGAGTAAAATCGAGACACTCGTTTTCAAGAGGATGAATATATATATAATAAATTCCAAATACTTCATAAATTTTCCAATAGAAATTACAATACTAGAAAATGAAATAAACTGTCCATACAAGGACTTTAAAGAAATAGAAATGTCCACGCAGGGACTAAAAAAATAACAATGTCCTCGTAGGGACTACATATTATTAGAAGAGACTTTACTCGTCCTTCTTTCCCTTAACCAATTTGGAGAGTTTCTTGAAGAACTTGTTTGTCTTCTTCTCCGTTTTCTCCACCTGTTGGTGCATTTCTTTCATTCTTTCTAAGGCCTCATTAATGGCCTCTAGTGGCGGCGGAGGTTGTGGTTGTGGTTGTGGCATAACCGGATACTGGTACCATAAGTTGGATATCCAGTTGGTGGATAAGTAGGTGGGAAAGGAGATGGGTAAAGTGCATTGTGCATAACCGCCTGCATATAAGGGTCTTGCGACCATGCTTGATAGTCTACCGGTGTAGACGGGTTAAAAGGATCATATCCAGACATGTCTGGATATGTAGGGATTGGGTTAGTATAACCCGATGGTGGTGGTTGAACAGCAGGTGTTGGTGTTGGTTCCACTATAGGTGAAACATTAGAGGGTCCACCCATTTGTGGGCCCTCTTGAATTGTGGGGTAAGAATTGGGCAAAGGTGGCAGCGACCCCGATCTTTGTCCTGCACGTACCGACATACGTGCTCCATGCTTCCTCCTTGGTGGTTCAGGTGGTGGTTGAGGTTGGTCCACCGGTTCTATGTGGACATCTTCTTGAACAGGGGATGGTTGAGAGTGGTGAGAAGGAGTGTGGGCGAAAGTGAATTGATTCCAATATTGGTCCCACTCATTAGGACCTTGGTAGGGCGATCCAGCATATGAGTTTGAATCGCTTGAAATTTCAATGGGATGCATATTTGATCCCGACGACGGCATCTCCGGGTCGGAGTCCTTGTCCATAGGATGTGGCTGGTCCAACTGATTTTGATCGGCTGGAGGCGTGTTAAAATATTGGTTAGGGTTAAATTCCTCATGGTAAGAATGTGAATGGGAATGATGGGTATGGTGTGAATGACAGGAGTGGTGAGAGTGGTAAGAATTTTGGGAATGTGAGGGCGAGTGTCTATTAGAGACTGAACGTCTCGCTCGTTGCCAAGGAGATGATCTCCTGATTCTTGGTAAGCATCTGAGTTATGAGGTTGAGGAGGTATGCGCCCCGATGATCCTCCCCTCATTGGACCTTTTCCTCTTCCACTTGTCCTCTCACACGTGGCAGCATTTTCCTATTAAAAATTCAATTAAAAAACATACTAATAACTTAATAATAAAATGAGTAAATCCTAGGTCAATGCCTAGACTCGGAAGTCTAAGGAATGTGCTCGTGTAAGTTTGAGATTAAACACAAAAGGCTAGTGTTTAATTCTCTCAAACGTTGGCTCTGATACAAACCTGTCACACCCCAGATTTCCAACCCAAATCCATACACCGGTGGGCCCGGGTAGGGAGTATCGTGACGTCAGTTGATAATCATCATAGTCAATTAAACACGGCACAACGGAAGTCTTGGAGTGAAACTACTATTACAAACTGAATGTTCGAAAATACAAAATAATATACAGGCTCGTAATAGAAGATCCACAAGCCGATCATAAATTGTACATGGAAAGAATATAAAACAGACTTTGGGCAGATTTAGGATTTGCAAGATCCTCTATCACTACCGAGCACCTCCGGCCTATTTTCGTATTGTACCTGCAGTTTAGTCTTTTGAAAATACGTCAGCTTACGCTGGTAAATACACCCAACTGACTCATTTTGAAAACATTTCAAAAATGTTTTAAGTGCGTATCAGCACAAAATATTTTTATAACTTGGGTAATTGACCGTCCAACCTTGTTAACAGATTTACATGTTTGTCATACATACGGGGCCCGGTACGGAGACCGAGACACAAGTAACGTACACACCACTTTGGACTCACGAAGGAGTCAATTCCTCCCAACCTTGTGGGAATGCATAATTGAGCGTCTATCGGGTGTATGCCTACACCCGCGCTAAGATCGTGACCATTTCTATTGTAATGAGCCGAGGATATCCAGGACACGGTAGTTAACCCCTGATGTTTAAATTATCAAACAAAACTGATTAAAACAGAATATGCGGATTTATTATCCCCGAACCGACGTTCGATTGAATCCCATTTTCGACCAAGCAGTAATAATTTACCATAACCCAAGCCCGTATAGGGGAAATAAGTCGAGAGTATTTACCTGAGCTAGTCTTTTCTAATTTTTAATAAGTCATCCGTACACAAAAAGGACTAAGTGCATATAGCATTTACCGGCAAGTCTCTAGTCTGGATTATGGCATAAACTAATCAATTAAATACTAACGTCTTATTTAAGTCATTGACTTAGACCGACTAGCGTACTTGATCAAAACGTATGACGCTAGATTAAACGCTGATTGGATAGAATGTAGTTTAATCCCAACAAGTACGCTGATTGGATAGAATGTAGTTTAATCCCAACAAGTACCTTGACTTGTATAATATGGGTAAACTATAAACATTCTGGATTTTGAGACTTAAATGATAAGGTTAAACCCGTTTCGGTTAATTTCCTTAAAATAGTTACACATACGTAACCGTGTGCATATTAGTGATATCGGGTAACCGAATAAGTTATGGACAAGTTCTATATGCCATTATACTTTAAATAAGTTAAGATATCAATAGGATATCAACTTGTATGCCCGTTAAGGTTTTAAAATGAAATTATGCCTCATAAGGGCGTTTTGGTAATTTTATACCGTATAAAAGGAACTTGAATATAATTTAATGTTATGATTATAAGTATTCTGGAAAAATACTTTATTTATGATATAATATCAGTAGGATATCAATTATATGTGTATTTTACCTTTTATGACCAAACTATGCACCGAAGGGGCATTTTGGTCATTTTACACATAATTAATAAATTATTTGGGATTCTGAGTTTATAACATGTACCTACTGTAAATATGTTTAAATTAAGTTTTAAAATCAGTAGGTAACAAGTGTTGGTTCATTAATCTGGTTCAAAACCATACTATGCGCCTAAACGACGCTGATGTCGTAAAATTGCGTCTTTATGATTCTTACGAAAACTGATGTTAAGGTCAGATTAAAATGTCTTAGATATGTTATTTAATATAACATATCAGTAGGTAAAAGATTTACCTTGAAAATATTTGATTAAAATTATTTTATGAGCCACAAGGGCTAAAATTGCCATTTATCGACATAGTTTAAGGACTTGCTTGAAAACTCAGTTTATAACTTGATTTAACATCCCAAATAATCCTACTTATAATATTACATCAGTAGAAACTCATTCTCAAGTTCATTACTATTTAAAACCTTGTTTTATGCAAAAAGGACATTTTGGTCAAAGATGGCATAATTATGGAACTTGCGCATAAACTTGGATTCTAATTATGATCATGTAATATAACCTCATAGGGTTATGCTACATAATATTATGATCATAATGCAACTTTAGATCAGTAGGTAACTAATCTAAATCGGGTCAGAATTGAAAGTCAAAGCAGAAGTCAAACTTCGCGACTTTCGGTTGCGAACCGACCCTAGAACTGAAATTGATGAGCCGAACATGTTCTTACATTTTATAATAATTATTACCAACTTGTTTAAGTGTCAAAACATGTTTCATAACATATATAAGATCAATTTATAATTTTTCCGAAAAATGGCCTGTTTGACTTTTTAATATTATAACTTTGACCCGTCAATTGGTCTAGCAAACGTGATCTTCAAGAGGTGCCCTTTATAGGGACTAACACCTACCTTATTATGATCACTTAGCCATGTTCATTTCGAACAATGGCTGGACCATAATGGTCTTAACCGAAAGTTAAAGCGTTTTCCAAGAAACGCTTGACTTTTGGCTATAAAAGCCTATAAACGAAAATGCAAGAGCAAGGAACACTTACAAGAGGTTCCTACAATGCAAGAGAACTAAGTTGGATGCTCCTTTCAGCTAGGAACTTCCAGAGGAGGGAGAAGAGTGATTTAATGAGAAAGGTGCAAGTTGAAATGAAGCACTTGAACACCTATTTATAGTTGGAGAGCTCAAAGGAGGTGAAGCCAGGTGTTTAGGGTGTAAGAGGAAGCTTACAAGTGTCCCAAAACATGGCATAGCTGATTACAAGTCCATGGTTTCGAATTAATGGTTTTGAAGCTTTGTTTGGAGGCCAAGACAAAACTTTCTGCAGCAGACCTGTTCTCGCGCCCCGCGAGAGACCCAGGCCAGGTCTCTCGCGGCCCGTGACCACCCCATGGCCAGTTTAAAGGTTTGACACTTTAGCCCCTTAACTTTAAAAAGCTTCTAAAAACCTTTTTAAACACCCTTTTGACACTTTTAGCCCTCTGTAGCCAATACTTGGCATACCCGGGATTATGTCCGGACATTGTCAAGCTCTCGGTTCGTTAAAAGGTCACTCAGAGGTATAAATTAACCTGTTGACGCTTTTAATCCCTCAATCATCCAACTTTCACATATTTACAAAATTAACCCTCTCGTCCAACACATGGCACGTATGAGAGTTAGGACTTCACAAAGGATCACTCAGAGGCTTATTATAAGCATGTTGATTACAATGTCACTCAGAGGCTGGGCATGTTGACATATGAGTCACTCAGAAGCCAAATTTCAAGCATGTTGACGTATCAGTCACTCAGAGGCTAATAATTTAAGTATGTTGACATATCAGTCACTCAGAGGCTGTTATTTATGCATGTTGACATCGGACCGTCACTTAGAGGCTCAGATTGAGCATGTTGACACCTTTAGTCCTCATTGGTCTTTAACAGACTATACTTAAAATACAATACGTGTCACTATACTATTGGACACGATTTTACAGGGTGTTACAATAAATGATCTTTTAACACGTTTTCATATGGCTCACCCTCGGTGGATCACACTTTTTTTCGTCAACTTGTTGGCTCACTCCAATATCTCGCTTTCACTCGTCCAGATTTCTCATTTGCTATTAATAAGTATTCACAATTCATGCACTCTCAGTTTTAAGTCCATTGGTAAGCCTTAAAACGTGTCCTTCGATATCTAATAGATACCATTCCCTAAGGGCTTCACTTATCACTTGATTTAACGGACTTCTTTGACTTTGATTGGGTTGGAATTGAAACTGGTGGGTGGTCTACCACAACTTATATATTATACTTGGTGTTGGGTTGTGTAAGATTTGCTTATGATGAAAGACAAAACCTAAGGGAAACCATCTTCGTGCCTGATGGAATAAGTTAGTTTGCAAGTCAAAGTCAAGAAGTTTCCTCCCTTAAATGTTATCAAAACAATCACCTAAACTACTGGAACAAAACAACTGTTACTTCAAAGATACAAGACAACAAGTACAAGTGTTGGAATGAAAAATGTTGGGTCAATTAGTCAACAATCAAAGTCAACACAATAAAGACTGAAGACCAAAAGACCAAGTCAACAAGCCAAAGAAAGACCAGAAGTACTGAATTCCAAAACTTTGTTTACTAGTAATTTTTCAGCTGTTCAGTTTTAGTTGTTTATTTTCTAACTGTCCAATAGTTCCGCGCAACTGTTGGCAGTTACACATTTAATGGGTTGTTTTGCGTCGTTTTCATGGTGATGTCAACGGCAGTTCTCTCATTTATAAATAGTTCACTTTGTTTTCCGTGAACTTCAACTCTAAGCTGAAAAGTAGAATAACCTAAGAGAGAGAGTTCACCTGGTAAGGGGAGTAATATATAATAGTACCACTGTACTATTGATTGTAAATTGACATATGAATAATTGACAATCATTCCCAAATCCACCTATCTTTGTTTGTTTGATTATTTGTTAAATACAAATAGATTTATAAAAAAAACACACACAATTCACGAACTCTCAGATCCAACACTTGGGATCAAATATTATATCATGGCAGTCATCTTACCATAAATTGGTGTCTAGATCATCCAATGAAGTAGAGTATAAAGTCGTTGCAAATGCTATGACTGAAGTCACATGGGTTCAAATTTACTTCCTGAACTTGGTTTACCTACTTCAGAATCGGGTTTACCACTCCTACACAAAACATCTTGCTTTAGACTATCATTTTGTCTGGGAAAAAGTATTATCTGAGGCACTACAAACATTCATATTCATTCAACAAACCAACTTGCTAATGTTCTCACTAAAGCCACTATCCACGGCTCCATTTTTCAAGCTTTGTTCCAAGATCGGAGTCTCCAACAGATTCTCCATCTTGCGAGGGTGTTTAAGGATTCTCCAAATCCTTCAACGTAGGTAGTATATATTTCTCTTCACTATGAGTATTCTATAATTAAGTACTTTGTATTATTTCCATTTATTCTATACTTTATATATGTATCCTTCTTTATCAAAGATAATTACTTTTCCATTCAATTGCTCCTACCCTTATAGTGAGCCAAGTAGAGTGAGATCTTAAAGGCATGAAATATAATTAAACCAATTCTTAAGAATCCATCTTTATTTCATACAAATCAAAGAATCCATTTTGAATATGGTTTTTTTACTTCTTATGGCTCTTGTGTGAAAAACGGGGGTCTATTAAGCTAATTAAATATAAAATTTGTTATAGTGCTTGGGTTTATATTTTTTTCTTTTATGAAGAATCAAGATTTATTGGCTATTAAATCCGATTAAAAAGTTAGGTTCTACTTGTTTGTCAAATAGGTCTTCGAATAGAATCTGGTTGTTTTTCATGCTACATATACCAATGTAAGATAATTGTATTTTCTCGTGTGTAGTGGTTATCCTATTTGATACTTTCGACCAAATGTTTAATTGTTAGAACATCTTGATATATATGGTTGGTTATTTGATAATTAGTAATGAACACGTATTTTGTTGATTTCAGATATTTTAATAAAGTGTTATAGTTTTGAGGAAAATGATAAATTATATACTCCTTATTTCTTGAAACTTTTCTTCATCTTCACATATTTATAATACTTTTAACAGAGAAAAAGGTTGAATATAATATATGTTTTGTAACTAGTGTTCTTTACTTTTTGAAGTTTATGCAATCAGGAGGAACTGATTGATTGGCTGCTTCTCTTTTTTAATCAGTAAAGGTTACATTATTACTACTCCTAAACTACACCAACAAATATTAATTACACTCTATGTTAAGATTTTTTAATCTTAAAACTTTTCTTCATCTTCAATCCCATTGCATTAAACACCATTTCATTAATGTGTATATGATAGGTGGTTGAAAGTCCTTAGTTTCTCTTGTCTAACTTTGCGTATTTATGAGGACCTGAGTTCTCGAATGCTCTACTTTAACATGATTTGCATTTTGCAGGTTTTGATAGGTTTAAGGTGCATTTTGAGAGCTAAATAAGGTTATGGAACGTAACTAAAGGCTGAGTTGAAGAAACAAGAAAACTGGGAGTTTTGGGGAGTACCGGTGTCGGCGACTGGTATTACAAGCATCACAAACGGCTTAGACTCGCGTCAATTGTCCCGTGGATGGTGCAAAACCCCGTCGACCATGTTAAGCCATCGCCGACGGCTCTCAGCCCCCGTCGGCGACGACGGGTGCTGTTAAAAAGGGCGTAGATTGGGTTTTATTATGAAAATGGGGAGTTTCATGAAATTAATTAAAATTTTGAATTTGGGTTATAAAAGACATCTTGGAGCCTATTCTTGAGATCATTCATCATTCCCAGACTCTCTCATCATCCTACAACACTGAAATCCAAGAAACGAATGCAAGATTACAAGAGTTTTTTTTTCCAAATTCCAAATTCTTCAAACCATGAGCTAGTAATCCTCCAAGTTTCACCCGGTGTAGATTTTATAAGCTATTAGGGTTCTTGTTAAACTTATTGGGTTGTGAATTCTTATTTTTTTACATTTGAGTATTTGAACTATTGTGTTAATTGTGTTATAGTCTTGTTTTGAATTCGTGAACTGTTGAAAATTCCTTGAACCATTGAATTTGCGGAATGAATTCTTCATATAATTTAAGGTTTGTTATATTCTCGATTAACAAAGCATACTTTTGTCCTTTGTTTATGTTGATGATTGTTAATGCCTAAGCCTTAAAACCGATCCCTGTTAATATCGTTTGTTGATCTTAAATCAAACCCTAGTGTCAAATAGAACCTTGATGCTTATAACTTCGAACTGGGTGTGTATCTTCTTACCAACTATTGTTTTGATCAAAGTCAAAGTATTGCGTTGTTAATTATAATGGTTAATCCAGTTGTTATCGTTGTACACAAATCGTCGGACATTCCAACACACTTTTCAAGCCAACCAAACAAAAAGATAAAAATTACAATAGCGGGCTTCATAAATCATTTTCTAATCAACATAGTTTATAACACAAACCACATACTCGTTATGGATTTGACACCCTTCTTGCCACTTGCTATCTAGTTAAAGGTATTTAGGGACACTTTCTCTTCTTATCTTTAACTGGACCCTCCGACGTCGGTTAAATATAAATTGTATACATATACGGATATATCATTAAGCCAATATCGATATTCATACGTACATAGACAAATGTCAATGATCATAAGGCACACCCAAGACACATAAGTATACCTACATGTTTCTCATGGCTTTATGCCACCTATGATATGCAGTCTTGTTATTATCTTTCATGTTTTAGCCCCCAATGGTATGACTTGAATGTATATCACACATAAGTTATTTTATGTTTGAGACTACATGGAGTCATAGGCAAGTGTAAGGGGGCAAAGCCCTGCTACGTATGCACTACGTGGCTTTAGGGGCATTGCTCTCCATATCACAAAAGGTAAGGGTGGTGAAATGCAAGGGGACAAGGGCAAAGCCCCTAAAAATCAAGTGGGTGGGTGAAGAGTAGGGTAATGCCCATGAGATCTCCACATTGGAGAGGGCCAACACCTATGGAGTATGTTGGCGGGGTGGCGGGGTGGAACTTGCCCTCTCCTCTCCACGCCTCTACTTCGTGTGGTAAGAAGATTTTATGAGTTCAATCTTTGTATTCCAAAATATAATTTTTTAGGGAAAAAAAAAAATTTTGATGGGTGTAATTATAGTTTGTAACTCCAACTCCATTATATAAACATATTTGTATATGGTCCAAAACAATTTTACAAGAGAACAAATCGAAAAATGGTATAATTATAACACACTTAATAGTTTTTCTCATATAATTAGTTATTCTCTTTGACTAATTAATTAGTTAAAATCACTTTATACCACACATCAAAATTTTAGCCTACACACTGAAATTTATCCTATACATATCAAAATTTATCATCCATACAAATTAGGTTTGCTTTAAAAGGATATATTTTGGAAATGAGTTATTAGTTTAATTTGATTAATTAGAATACAATAAATTAATCAATTATGTAAATTTACCCCTATGCCTTTACAATAACAACGAATATCAAATTGAGCACTTTTATTTATTTAAACTTATTTTTTCTATTATTACAAGTAATTTATATCTCATTTGAATCCTACACTATGTTAGTAATCCGATTCCTAATATAATATAACAGATCAAATGATAACATGCATTCTTTTAAACCCATTTATGTAAGTCCTTTAAAACTATTTCTTTTTATCTTAGAACCATGTTGGGGCTAGGGATGCAAATGAACCAAACAAGATGAACAAGACCCTGTTCATGTTCATTTATTAAGAAAATATATGTGTTCACAAACTGTTCATACCAACTTGAACGAGATTTTATGTTCGTTTCGTTCGTTAAGAAGAGGGTCATCCGCAAAATTGATAAAAAAAAACTTTTGGGTCTCGTGCAAGACAAAAAAAATATTAGGCTCCCTCCCTATAATTTAAACTTATCAATTTTATATCCAAAAAACCCCAATATGATGATATTTGATTAATTGTTATAAAATAAATAAAACAATAGTAGTGTAGCAAAATGATCGAACTAACATTAGGAAAATGACTAGAATTGTCAAAAGCACTTGATATGCATTTATAGCATTTGGAAAATGACTGAACCACATGGTATTGAACCTGAAACGTCGATCATTGTAAGCAAGAATGCATGATTGTTGTCGATCGTTGCTGTGATGAATTGGTGATATCGTTCGTCTTTCGTCCAATCGTCCCCAAAAAACCCTAAAATACTAATGTTGTTTTTGAGCTCCTCATAGCCTAGCGAATAATTAATTTTTTAGTAGGTTTAATTTTTGGGCCTTTAGCAGATCTGGCCATGTTGCAGAATTTGGTTGGTAAATCGGTTTTTCTTTTTGTGCCTTTTATTATATGTATAATATAAAATTTATAAAAAAAAACTTTTCGAGCCCTCTTAAAATTTGGGCGTTGGCAGGTCGCCCGGCTTAGCCGGTCCAATGGCCCCCCTGTTAAGGAAATGAAAGTGTTCATGTTTGTTTGTTACTTTTAGGTAACGGACATTCATGAACACAAATTAACAGAAATTAATGGTCAAGATCACATATTGAAACAAACTAATACAAACAAACGTCATGAACATAATATATAATACACTGGTACTTTGTTGGAATTTGAAGTATTTAAATAATATATAAAACTAAAAACACTAACGAACTATCAAACACAAACGAACACGTTACCTACGCTCACGAACATAAATGAATGAACACGACATCTATTCATGTTTGTTCATTTAAATACATGAACTGAATTTCTTGTTGTGTTTGTTCATTGATTAAACGAACAACAGAAACGAACTTGCCGACAAATGATTCACGAATTGTTCGCTGAACGTTCGGTTCATTTACAACTCTATTGAGGACCCACTAGCTTAACATTAGGGGTGTTCTCTTAAGTTAGATTACAACTTATTTGAATCGGTTTATTTTGATTTGAAACTTTTAAAATTGAATTTGAAAAACGGATTCAAATCTAAAATTCTTGTTCAACTTGATTTGAATAATCTGGATTCTAAGATAGATAATAAATTTTATTTGTATATATAATAAATAAATCTATTTTTCAAATAAAATACATATGTTTGTCAAGTCAAATCAGAAATTACGCATTTGAGTTAGATTTGAAACTGAATTCAAAACTGACATGGATGAGAATTCGTATTCACTTAGTTCCAATTCAAGTCCAGATTTTTCAAATTCAATACGAATAATAAACATCTTCCTTTGAACGAAGGGTTTCTCACAAAAACATATCATCATACGAGTTTTTACGTTTTGGTCTTAATTTGACATTATGATCTTGCATAGTATAGAATGGATTTCATAGAATATTTTAAAAAATATTAAGTAAATGCCCGTTAAATATCTACCATATTATTAGACTTATATGGAACTACATTTTTCTCCGTTTAATATTGCTACGATAAACTTCAATTTTAACGTATTAAAGTGAATATATGTGACCTATCTTTTAATCAAGCTATATATCCGTATCGAACCCATCTTTCAAGAAGTAAATAAAATTTTCATTTTTTACTTGGTTTACCAACTCTTACAAATTCACCTTTTTAGATCAGGTGAAGATCCACATATTACCAATATGAGGACAAATGAAAGCACCAAACCACCAAACGATATATACATACAACAAGAATTAATTTCCAAAATACTCCTTTACGGTTAACATAACCTTCAAAATATTAGTGTAAAGGAGATTGTACTTTAGTCATATGTCAAATTACAGTACATGTCTTTTGTCTTTTGATTTTAACTAGTAATAACACTCGTGTGTGTTACGGCGATAGTATACCGCAAATATAGAATGGATTAGTCAAAATGTTATGCGTTAATCATATGAAAACGTATTTTGACGTATTTGATTGTGCTCAATGTGACCTATATAAGCATTGCGATTGGATCAACACGTAAAGTAAATCGAGTTTATACCGTACGATCATAACGTATTACATGTGACCCAACTCATACATAGAAAACATTAGCGGGTATAAAGGAAAAACCGGCACACCTAATCAAAAGGGATTAATTAGAGCTTTTGAAAAAAAAAAAAAAGTAAAATATGACTTCACTCGGTTCGAAAGTAAATTTACAAAACATACATAAAAAAGCACGAAAACAAATTGTATTTGACCTGACTCGTTTTTCAAAACGTTGAAACGTATACCAACTCGAATTTATAGCAAAACGCACAAAAAAATGTACACGTAAAAATGGGTTTTTTAAGCGAAAACGTATTATGTTTTATCTCACTCGTTTCTAGAAAACATTTACGTAAAAAATAGAGCAATTGAATTTTATACCGACATGTACATAAAGATATACATGTAACCGTGCCACGTAGCACCAATGTCACATCACAGCTAGCGACCACCAAAATCGGAAAAACTCGTAAAACTAAAAAAGTTAAAAAGGAAAAAAATAACACCGGACGAAAAGCAGACATAAAATCGTTGAACCACGTCCGCCCGTTACGATATGTTAATGCGAAGAAATTAGAATGAAACGTAAAACGTAAAAAAGAATAAATAAGTCGATCTAGGACACGCGCGTTGCGATGAATCCGTCAAATGGGGAAAATAGACGCGTCGCAATGCGCCTGTCAAACGAAACCTCACACATACGTTGTGGCGTGTTAACTCGCAAAATTTAGAACGAAATGCAAAACAAAAAACTTACGAAATATGTATGGGGGATCAAAGTTGAAAATAAAAAAAAGTGTTGAGGTTAAATTGCAAAAGATGAAAGGTTTAGGTTAAAAGTTAAAAAAGTAAAAGAGTTAAACTGCAAAAGATGAAAACATTTAGGTTAAAAGTGAAAAATCAAAATTTATTTTTGAAAAACTCACCATGCATGAGGTACAACACAATTAAGCAACAATTTATTGCTAATTTATAATATGTAAATAATTACATAAATTATCGTTTCTAAAAACAATTTTGCACACTTTGTATCCTTTAAGCTAATGTAACTTTAAGGTAAAATGATTATTTTACTCAAACAACATAATCATTAATTTATATATAAATGAAATAATGTGTAATTTACTCAAGCTCTATCTTGTACAAATAAAATTGCAGATTATATCTTTTGGAAAAAATGGTTGTTTTACCTTAAGATCAATTAAAAAATTAACACCAGTTAGTTTAAATGACATAAGGTGTGTAACATTTTCTAGAAAATGCCATTATTTATAATTATTAAAGTTAAAGAATATACAATGTAATTTAGTATATAACTAAATGAAATCTTTTTATGATTAACTCAAAATAGTAAGAGCATGTCCAACTACCCGGTTATAAGGCATATTAGAGCTGATGTAGTCATTCAAGCTCGTTTGTAAATGTTGGGTCCTATTTTGCGCAAGACTCTGATGGAATACGATGGGTGAAGTTGGGGTCGGTTATATATGTGTGTGTATGAATATATATCGAGTAAACTTTTCAATAATAACTTACTAAAACAAATAATACGATTATTAGAAATGAATAGTTTACTAAAATAAATTACACGATTATTAGAGAAAATGGTGATAATATGGAAACATTTTTAGACCTTTTTATTAGCAGAGACAAAATAAGTACTTTTTTAAATGATCCTTTTCAATGTAACATGTGATTTTGCAAGTTTTAACAGTTTAAGGGATTGTTTGGTACGGGTTAATGGATTAGATAAGGTGATAAGATAGATAAAGGAATAAAATGGATGATAACCATTGTATTGTCTTGTTTAGTTACCATTTTAGAATATAATGAATAACTACTTTATGGTGTTTGATAGGCGGGAAAAAAAACAAATAATAAAATTGGTGGTGAGTGGCAGTGGTAGTTGCGGCATTGGCACAGGTGGCAACAAGTGGTGGTGAATGGTGGGTGGTGGTATTAGTGATGGCTGGTGGTGGTAGTGATAAAGGGTGAAAGATATAATAAAATAAAAAACAGGTGGGATTGATAAAATAAATCTGCAGTTTTAGATGGAATGAGATTTCTTATGTAATAGTTGATTTCATTTGATTAACCAATCAAACATCCTTTTTTTTCATTCTCTCGCAATAGCTCATTCCATCCCAACACCCAATCCTAAATATCGAATGCTACCTAGGAATTAGATACTAATACAACCAAAGGGCTTGTAGTACGTGCGTACCAAAGAGTTTAGCAATGTGTTGTCCTCTAATTGGTTCGGGTTTCAATCCCGTGGTAAACCATTACCTTAAAATTTAGTACCAAATTTAGTGGATATGAATTTGTAAATTTAAGAAAAGATATATTAGTACGTACCAAAGGGGTTGAGAGAATTAAGGACGTCCCTACAACCTTGGTGTATGCTAGAGCGTAGTAGACCTGCTTTGGCTCCTAGCTGTCCCCTATGCCAAACATGTCCAACTCCTTTTTCGAATTAATGCAATTATTAATTTACAAGTTTCGAATTAATGCAATTATTAATTTACAAGAGCTAAAACCACAAAAATTAACTTGCCATGGAAACCTACAAAATTGATTCCATCGTTTATAAAATAAAATGTTTAATTCAAACATCTCTTACTGAGCACTAAATACTTAAATTGTCTACTTTTTATGATTTAATAATAACAATTTTAGATCAATGCTCAAGAGCTAAGAATCGAAACAAATATTATATTTAAAAAAGTTAATGATAAATAGATAAATCTTAGGTCTTAATCATACACTATAAAACTACTTTTACCAAATTCCTTTTCTTTAATTGCATCTATTTAGGATCAGGGGTGTTTGATGAGAATTATAAGTCCAACCGATAATAGAGATTTTGAGAGACAACAAACTAACTGGTCAGGATTTGATGGGATTTCTTGAATTGATGGTTACATAGTTTAGTTTGGATTGTTTGTCGGTTTAACTATCTTTTTATAACTCTTTCATTTTCATTGATTTGGATTAAAAGTTATGAAATCATAATGGTTAATTATACGTTAATTATAATACCTGACAACTATATAATAAAAAACAATATATAAATGATAAAGATTAAAGAGTTGATTCGGTTTACCAAACAGTGGACTTGTTTCGTTTGTAAAATTCTCTTAGTTGTAACGATTTTCGAAACGCAAATTAATAAAATATGTTGTATTTTCTAGTTAAAGGTTTTGATTATTTTCATATGAAAAGAAAGTGATACTTAATAAAACTATATGAAAGTGGGGAATTAAAGTGAAAAAGGACAAAATATGGACAGGCCCACGCTATAAAACGACATATTCTTGAATGCACATTCCAATTATGATGTCAGTGACCTTCGCATAACGCCATAAACGCGTCATATGTTTCCGTTTTCAGAGTTATTTTTTTTTTGACAAAGGAATGTGTTTCCGAGTAAAATGCCGAATGGTCATTTTTGTTTGTTTTATATAAAATATTTTTACTTTTTTTGTATTTAAATTTTTTAAATTTACGTTTTATTGTCATTTTCATTCAGATCACTAACTCACAAATGCGACTTCAACCTCTCATTATTATTTATTGTCATTTTCATTCAAATTACTAACTCAACTATGTGACTTCAACCTCTCATCATTAGTGTGTACCAGTCAATGATCTCGAATGACATATACAATAAAATTATTGCGTTTGTTAGACTAGTCTATTGTCAACAACCAATTGTATCCATCCTTCATGTTACCTCAAATTCTTTTTTAAGAAACTAAGCAAACCCACTTAAATTCACCAATCAAGTGGACTTTATTGCCATGACAAGAGCTTTAATGATCACATTTTTGTTTCATATTCTTAGGCCTTGTAGCCCATGCAACACCAAAGCTTTATCAATCCCTTACCATAATAGGGAAATGTGTTTATGTGAGATCTAAAGAACTTAGGCATCTATTTAGGACCGTGATATTTAAGTAATTCAAATAGTAAGTAAAAAGGCTATGATTCATGATGTTGATAATGAAGTCATGTGGATAATCTTTCTCTGATAATCTCTACGACATATCGCTCAATACATGGTAATTTGGGTGGATTAGGTCGATCTTTAATGATTCTATAAGGGACTCTATTTCACTCAATCATATCAACAACCATCTAAATTTATGATTGTTCATAAGTGGTTTGTGGATTTCATATGATTTAAATTTGGGTTTCATTGTTGCATATCATCATGCATGGTTATGTCCCATTTTTAATTTTGGGTTAGGTTTTAGATATTCACATCGAGGATCATGTGTGTGTTTGATTTTGGTTTTGTCTTTTTCAATCTAAAGAATAAGGTGGCTAATATTTTTACTAAGCGTCATTTTGAATCTCTTTTCAAAACAATATAGTTTTGTCTTTCCTATCTATCCTTAATCCATCTATTGACTCTCCGCCATTTTAAAAATTTCATTCGAACTTCTCAATCGCAATTGAAATCGCACAAGTCTGAATCGCAATTCGTCTTAGGAATCATTCAAAATTACTTGAAAATCTCATATGTTTTGAGTTTTGAAATTGTTTACATTTTCACATGTTTTAATTATAAATTTCACAGATTCAAATTTCACGACCTAATCACATTTCCCTTAACTACATGATTCTATTATACCAGAGGCTTGATTGTTTAAAAATCGATTATACTTTGTGCAATTGTAAGTTGTGAGACGTGATAAGAACATCAACTTGGTGGCGATTGCTTCGAAGTGGAGGAGAAGTATGCGAAAGAATTGGATATTGTTGTTGTTCATGTTGGAAGAAGCTTGTACAGTTTGAGAATGGGTTTAAAAAAGAAGAATCTACTTCAACTGATTTGCCCTTGACACGACCATACATAATATAAAAATCACACTTGGATCAATTAACTAGTTTGCTTTCTTAGAAAGTTTAAGATAAATCACTCTTTCATGAAGATAATAATAATGTAAATGTAAATGTCAAAGATGAAAATTACCTATGAAAATTGCTCGAGATTTTTACCCTATATTTATTTTGACCCATATATCCCACTAGCAATAAGCCTTAAACACTAGTCGTTGCGTTATCGATCAAGTTGACATGTCGCCAACCTTGAAACTATTGAGTTGTAAATAAAGGGTTGCCCAACTTGATAAACCTTCAGTCGACATGTAATATTATTCTAATTAAATTATCAAAATAATATAATCATAGGTGGAGGATTTTCGGTCTAAATGGCTCCACCACCGGTTATCTCACCAAACGGAATTCGCAATCATTAATTATATAGAATTTTAACTATACTAATCATTTGGTCTAATCCTCTATTTACTTCAAAGATCTATACATATTTTCATATAAAAAAAATCAGATTTATAGAAAAGAGATTAAAGAAAACGAAAATCACAAGATTCAACGTAAACTCTCCCACTTCCATTTTACTCTTCCTTTTCTTTTTCATCTATATTTTACTAGATTATTGACTTTAAATTATTTTTAACGAATGTACTAGAAAATTTATAGTGAGTTAACCAAAATACAATGTTTAAACTTTTACCATAATATAAGTTACACGTGTATAATTTCTTTGTCTAGACTTAGTTCTCACCGTTAGTTAACCCTCACTACAACTAAACATTGTTGCAACATTCTTCTCTTATATAACTTCTTGATATAAAATAAGGCCACTATTGTTGTTATAAAATTAAAAAAAAACAAAACAAAATGGTGACCGAAATAGCAAAGTATGTCATTAAATTAATAAAATAGGAAGACTCCTTACGATAAATGATTAAGAGATGAAATTTATTATTTTATGCCAATACTTTTATGATAGTTGATTAAGGACTACTAGTTGTCTGTCACAAATGAAAATTATTTGCGGAGCTATTTTTTTTAAATTGCAAACAATTACTGTATAAGTCTGGTCATCCGGGTAAATCTATTGACGAAAGACATCCCATGCTACAAACACAGACAACGTTGGTGACAGGCTTGTCCATCTTTCTAGAGGAAACTAACTGCCGAAAACCAACATTAGTAAAACCCATGACCCACCTGAGAAATATTACATCAAGTGAGACTCTAACCCGTTAATTGTTAAAAAAAAGTTAAAACAAAAATGATTTCATTATATTGAACTATCTATATTTGTTTCTTATAAAAAGTAAAGTTGGTTTCAGTGTATAAAAGTTTTGGAAAGGTAGAGGACAAAGGGTCGGAGTTTGAGTGATGGCTCCATATCCCACTTATTATAAAATACTAATATAAGTTGCTTTTATATAACCAGTAATAATATTATATAAGTTGAGCAAACACTTGTTATTGACTAAAATTTAAAATATTAATGAATTTATGATGCTTGCATTTTAAAAACCATTATCTCGTTTCTCTTCAAACATACGGAAGAAGCACTAGGAACTTTAAATATATTTACTTTTTCTTTTTATTATTTTCAATTGATTATCCAAACTTTTTACACACAACTTACATGAACAATGAGATTAGAACGTAGAATCCACTAAAGTCTATCCATAGATATTCGTAAGGATGAAACCTTACATACATGTATTGGCGTATCATACATTTGTGATGAACAAAGTGTCATAATAATCCTTAGCTTCCCAGTTCTTAATATTGTATTCAACACGTGAGACGATTAAGAATATTGGTTATGGAATGGGTTTCTCGTATTTGGATCTTATTTGCTAAGGTTTTAATTTTTATTTTTATTTTTTTGGTAAATTACATTATTCGAAGTTATGGTTTATTCATCATGTTAATTTATAAAAAATATGCCTAATGGGCAATAAAATATAATTTGCTTAATTATAAAAGAAAATTCAATTGCTTTATGAAAGTAAAAGTAAACTAATTGCAATTCTAACAAAAACATAAAAAATATAAGATAAAAAAATAAGCTCACACTTTAGTTTTCAACAAAAATAAAAAACTAAATACAAAACCTTAATTTACCATAAGTTGCACCTGAGATGGATTACACAAGCATAATCAACTAATCATATATTCCATATCAAGTCAAATTTAGGCACAAATTATGTCCTACCGTACTATTTGTTTTATCACCGACTCTAAATGGTGCATTTACTAATCAAACCCCTCAGTTTTTTGCAACTATTTCCATATTTGCACTAGATCAAACCCCTCAGCTTTTTGCAACTATTTCCATTGGAAACCTTTTTAAAACCTGATATATGTGACCTTTTAAAACCTGATATATGTGACCGTATAGTTTTTTTTTACACTTCCATATCCTAGTTCTACAATCGAACAAGTGTTCATGTTGTTGTTGTTGTACGGTATCATACGATATAAAAAATGTAGACGAAACATAATTCTACGACTCCCCTGTTAGATATCAAGTGGCGCAATCGGATGAAATGCCGACTGTAAAATCACACCTTAGTCACCAAAAGTCAGACCTAATAGCCTCGAAAACAAAACAACACAAAAGGGAGTGGCAGCTAGAAAAAAGTTGAGACTCCAAACTTCTTTCCACAATTGGACACCCAAATCTCAGAATTTGAAGCTTATTCATTCAAATGCATTTGGACCGACGTTAGTTTAACCTTGGGAGGTTCATGATATTATGTGACCTTCATAGATGATGCTACACGTAAGGTGAAATGTTTGAAGTCGGATAATGGAGGGGAGAGCCATTGGATGTGGTCTCAAGGGGTGCTCAATTGGTCGGTTTGGGTTATTCAAAATTAAAAATCTAAAGTGAATTCGAAATCCTAGTATGAAAAATAGATTCGAATTCAGTTTGGTTCAAATAACCCGAATTGTAATTTGTATTCAAATAGTGTAGTCGGTTCGGCTCGACAAGCCGCAAGACCATAGTTGTACACCGCCTCTAATTTCCTTGAATGTTGCCTTGATATGGTTTAAGGGTTATTCTTAGACTATCTAGGTTAAGCATATTCATGTGTGTTTAAACGTCCCAAATCACAACCCATTTTTATTCAGACATTTTTATAATTATTTGTATCCAATTAGTCTATTTTATATTGGTTTTACTCAACTACACCAATAATCAAGTTCTTAGTCATATTGACTAGTTGCAAAGTCAGATTGTTCAAATGTATGTTTTATCACCTAGTCTTACTTATCTACTTCACCTAACTTAAAAGATTACTGTCCAATTTTATTTATAATTAATTAAGAGAGTCAATTTTGATATATTATAATATTGGTGTACCCTACCACCTGACGGGCATAAAACTAGTTATTCCAGGTCGCATACATATCAGTATCAAAGGAAAAGTTTATACTTTTGAAACCACCGGTGAGGTTTCATTGTTTCTGAGAATGAACCAGATGATTTTCTTAAATTTTACACCTTTGACCCCTCATTTACTTATAGTTTTGTGATACTCCCACTTAAACTATGTCACACCACCAACCTTATAGATCCTTCTTTTTTAACTAAACTAGTGACAATCCCATAAAACCATACCACGTCTCCAGTTTCATATATTTTGCTTTTCTTATCCGTATCTTAAATTAAGTATGAAATATAAAAAAAAAAATCTTATCTTTTATTGTCAAGAATTTTTTATATATTTCATTTACCTTCGTTTTATCGGTTAAAACAAAAAAGCTGATATACATATATATTTTTTCATATGTTAAAATACGGTGGTTTATAACGTTATTTTTAGGAGTTATATAAATGTGGTCCGTTACATAACATTGTTTCATTGGTTATTTTTTGTATGTAATTAAAATAAAATAAAATTCTTTTATTTATTAACTTTATTATTTTTTTTAAAAATAATGGATTTTAATAATTCCAACCATTAGCAGTTGGTCGGCAACAGTTCCAACTTAAAAAAATAACTAGCGGTGGTCTCACCTTTTCACATATTGTAAACCAATGGAACTTTACTAATATAACCTTATTTTTTTGTCCCCTTTTCATTTTATGTTAGCAAAGGTCCATTAGTTTAAAATATGTGAAAATGTGGGATAACCACTCGTTATTTTTTAAGTTGGAACGGTTGCCGGCCAACTGCTAATACTTAGGATTATTTAAATCTATTATTCATATTTTTTAATCTCATATGTTTGTTTTTAACTAATTATCTAAGTAAAAATTTTATAATTATTTATAACAATTGGATGTATCACGACTTTATTTTTCATTTGCTATACTGTTACCAAATGAATCGATGTCAAACAAATGTCTGCCTTTAAGCGCGAAGCATCCCACTAGTTAGAACTAGTATGAAACTGCATTATATTGCGGTGGCGACAATTTACAACGCGATACTCGTATTCGATTAGCAGGGCCTGCTTTAGGGGAAGTCAAATGAAGCTTTTGCAACGCAATACCCGCCTTCAATTTTTTTAGGGTTTCTAAGTTTCGACCTATATTTCCTAAAAAAAAGAGAGAAGAGAGTCATCCTTTTAACTGTTTCAAAACTTAATTTGACTCTCCCTAGTTTATGAAGTTTTGATATGGTTCTATTATTTCTAATTCAATTCAAAACTTACCTTTGGCATAGATTTCCACCAAGTGAGTTCTATTTCTTTTTGTTTAGACTTTATATGTATTATGTATATCAGTTCTTGTAGATATGAATTTTCTTTTACTGTTTAGACTTTATATGTATTATGTATATCACCTTTGGCATAGATTTCCACCAAGTGAGTTCTATTTCTCTTTTGTTTAGACTTTATATGTATTATGTATATCAGTTCTTGTAGATATGAATTTTCTTTTACTGTTTAGACTTTATATGTATTATTTATATCACCTTTGGCATAGATTTCCACCAAGTGAGTTCTATTTCTCTTTTGTTTAGACTTTATATGTATTATGTATATCAGTTCTTGTAGATATGAATTTTCTTTTACTGTTTAGACTTTATATGTATTATGTATATCACCTTTGGCATAGATTTCCACCAAGTGAGTTCTATTTCTCTTTTGTTTAGACTTTATATGTATTATGTATATCAGTTCTTGTAGATATGAATTTTCTTTTACTGTTTAGACTTTATATGTATTATGTATATCAATTCTTGTAGATATGAATTTTCTTTCACCTATAACAATTAGGTAGTTGACTTTCATGGACCACGTTTTAGGATCGAAAGCAAAGTAGTATTTTTTAGAGAGGCCTCAATTTCATCATCCGCTTTGGGCCTTCAAATTGCTTGAGCCGGCCTGTTAGTTAATTTATCGATTATCTCATAATATATTGTATAGTATTCTAGTAGTTTATTAGTCCAGTCTCTATGTGGTGATAGTCATCAAGGATTCTTTTGATGCAATGCAAATCACGCATAAACAACAATTAGCAACTGGTATTATCAATACCCAAAATGTCTTGAAAAGAGTGGACCGAAGAAAAGCCAGCTTTCTTGGATTCATCTCGAATACGCTCTGGCTTTAAATAAACATTCATCTTCATCACAACCAGACAAAGCACCTACGTTGCGAACAAACGTATAATAAGATGAGAGAGCGAGAGACATAAAGGCTAACAAGATTAAAAGATTATCTGAGTCCATTTCTCCATTTAAAAGAGCTTCTCAAAGAGCTTGGTTTTAAGAACACCAATCTCCATTTTGCAGCTGATGGTATGTACTTATATTTTCTCTAACTCTTATTCTTTGACAAACATAACTTTCATGTAAAATAATAAAATGTATATGGTATTGAGCTAATTTCACCCTACAAGTTTCATATGCTGGAATATTCACACTTGTAAGGATGTATTTAGTATCATATCTCTTCTATATCACAGTAGTTTCCTAAAATCCTATTATCATCAAGGTAGAATTTTATACGACTCACTTTCATTTGTCAACAATTTTAAGATCAATACAGAGGCGTCTATAAGAATTCACGTACCCTGTTCAATCTCGAAAATATGTGCCCTTCTATAACGTTTTATTATTATTTTTTAATAAAATAAAATTAGTATTGGGCTCAATAAACCTAATGCCAAGTGGGCTAAATTCTAAACCATAAAAAATGATTTGTAAATAGGCCTATATTGGAATTGGTATGTGTTTACTATTTAAAAAAAACATATATATACATATACATATATATATATATATATATATATATCGGATTTTTTTAAGAATCGTGTGCCCCTCGAATTCACGGGCCTTGTGCAAAGGTCCTACCCGCACACCATCATAGCCGCCATTGATCATATACATCATTGAGTTGGACCATATTGAATATGTACAGGCCGCAGCCTTTGGCTTGGCATTAGCCACTGGTTTCTGGTTCTACAAGATTGCAAAAGTGGTGAGATACTAATTGATTACAAGATCCACATCTAAATTAAAACCTTTTCAATCTAAGGCATTTATGTCTATTAATAATGAATTCATTCAAGGACTATAATTACCTTCTTGAATATGTTTCATGCATTTCTACTTTTTGGACATGTGAATGTAGCAACTTAGTTAGAAGTTAGCCAAATTTCCCTTCATTAGGAACTAGCTAGGGGATTTCCAGCATTACAAGAATATATTGAGCTAGCTTACATAACCTCAAGAAATTATAATAAGCATATGTGATTATCTAGTTATACTTAGCTATACGCCAGTTCTACCTCAATTCGCTGTTATAACCAGTGAGGGGATTAATGTTTCCCATTTTCACCATTGATCTAGCAAACTGGTCAAAGAAAAGTGCGTCATCCTTGGCGAACGCTTTCACCAGATACATGGTTTCTTCAACATTTCCAGACAGAAGCACTTGATCAGAAGTTAGAAGTTCTTTTCCCAAGATAATGAGCATGAAATATGTGTTAGCAAATCTAGCAGGAGATGCAATATCCAGAGGAGAAATGTTGTTATCCCCACCTGTTTCTGGGCAGACTTTTGTTAAGCCATTGTAGTAGGTCACCTCTAGAGTTGAATCTTGTTGATTGTTTCCATCTTGATTGTATAGCCTTTGCTTAGATGTTGTACATCTTGCCATTCCTATGGTATGAGCTCCTAAATCAACGATGACTCACATCACTAACATATTTCCTATTATTATTTTTTTGTTTTATAAGGGTAAATTCATCAAAAATAAAATAACTTACAATATTTACAAACTTCAAATCTTTTAACTACAAGTAACACAGAAATTCATTATTTTTATTTATTAGATTTGCCTAGTTTTTGACAAGCCAGAAAAGAGACTAGATCAGCTTCATTAAGGCCTTGTTGCCGGAAAAGTGTTCAAAGATTTTGAATGGTGGAGTTCGGCAGCGGAAGGTTATTGTTTGAGCCACTGAGACTTGCTTGTGTTGCGTCCCTCCTTCCTAAGGGCAGTTCCCAGTCCGGTCCACTGCTCTCTATGACCTTGTTTTTATTACAGCGAATATATTAGTTAGGGCTTACTGTTATATTTTGAATTTTCGTCAGGTAGTTAATTATTGAAATTCAAGGAATATGTTATGAAGCGTATTGCACCCAGGAAAGGCCAACCACCCAACCTAGCCTAGTGGCCCATCAACATGAACAACAAGGTGAGAACGAGATTCATGATCGGATATAAGCAAGAGGATGAAGAACAATAAAGATATGTTGAATGTTAAGAAATTGAGGGTTTCTCTTCCCATCTCAGATCTATTTCTATCTTCCCATCATCTTCTAAAATTCTTATTGTTTTGTTTACAGTATTGATTGATTCCTAGAACTTCAATTTGTAATCCTTCCTTTAATACTAAGAAATCCGGCTGCTCATTGTCTAATCAGATTAGTAATCAGTTGTGTTAATATCTATTCACAACAGAATACTTTCAAAGTTTAATATTTATAGAACACCTAGAATAGATAGAAATGAAATGCGACTATGTGAGTGCATACTAGCTTTTTCTAGCTTACAATTGATTTTATCAAGCACTTCAAATTTATAATGAACAGATTTCAGGACTTCCTTTTCGTTCTGAGGATTCAGAGGATGATGATTTTAGTCATGATAGAATCGATTTAAATGAAGAAGCTAAGATGAAAACTTCTGATTTTGATTTTAAATCCTTTAACCAACTCTTCTATTTATTTTATTAGTTTTAACTACCCATTCTCTTATCTTTTTCATTGGCCTTTACGATTCATAAACCAGAATTTATTATTTTGTAATGAGTGATAAAGAAAGAAAAACAATTCAAAGACCCCAATTAAAAAAGAAGTTTCATCTTAGTCGGGGTAATGATCTTTTAGTATTACTCGTATTCGCAAGTGAAATCAAAGGAGTCAAATCGAAACACAACAACAACACAACATGATTTTGAGTGGGTTCAACATAACACGGCACGATTAAATATTAAGGTTTAGGGACTATATGATAACTTTAGTATTTTATCTCACGCGTTGTGTGGGTATGAACACAGGTACTGACATGCAGTGTACTCGTCAAGGACCGAGGAAAAGTACCTTATTGAAGTTTAAGCGTTGTATAATAAACTTGTTAAAGTGGATGAGGTCTAAACAGAAGTAGGGGTGTTCAAAAAATCAGAATCCGAAACTGAATCCAAGTATCCAAAAATAAGATAATCTGAATTTTCGAATTCGGATTAGGGTATGGATTTCTAAAAATTTCGGATAATCGAATTATCGGGTATCCGAAAACCAAATTTTTCTTTGTGTGTGTGTGTATATATAAGCAATATGTTTAGTTTGAAATATAGTAAAAAAAATAGTAAATAATCGAATTTGGATGTGGATTTATGAATGTTTTTTTTGTGTTCAATGTTGCAAATTTGGAAAATCGAATATAGGTTTACTTTAATTTATGCACGAAATTTTTTTATAAAATCAGATATCTGTTTAAATATCCGAATATGTATCCAAAATTTTGGATATTGATTCGGATATTAATATTCACTATCCAAAATTTTCAGATATCCATAAACTAGATAATCCGATTTTAAACCCCCCCTAAACACAAGCACATACTAAATGACAAATTTACATATTCTGTTACATCCGACATTTCAGGTAAAAACAAGGATTGTGTAACATTCGACATGTCGGGTAATAAGTTTCGTTATTCATTTCTAGGGATTTGAAGCTAATCCCTAACCTCTAAAAATTAATCCTCAGACCCTAAACCTCATAAAAATTCAACACAAATATCAATCGTTTCAACACAAATATCAATCGTTTAATATAGTTTTCTCGAGTTTTCTCACGATTGATATTTGTGTTGAATTTTTTATGATGTTTATTTTCAAGGTTTAGGTTTTAGGTTTACTTTTTTTGAGTTTAGGGTTTAGCTTTAGCTTTTAGGCATTAACCTTTATGGTTTAGTTTTTAGGGTATAGTTTTTTGAGGGTTATTTCTTAGGGTTTAAGGATTAGAGTTTAAAGTTTAGAGTTTAGGGTTTAGTAATTGTTAATAGAGTTTTCTCACAAAGTCCTTCCCTTGTATATATATATATATATATATATATAATATATATATATATATATATATATGAATTATAGGATAAGAGTCTAAATATATCTCTTCTATCTACTCCTATTGTAATCGTGATTACATATAATAATACAGTTATTGATTATCTTGGTAGTTAAACCTAACCCTAAAAGCCGTCGTCGCCCTAGCCGACCCTAACCCTGTCGGCCTCAACCCTACAACCACCGACTCCTTTATTCTTCTTCCTTTTCTATTGCTACCAGCCACACAATGGCCCATGTTGCACCCTTCTCTCGGACTAAAAAGACAATCCACATTTCCCACAAGTTGTAAGAAAAAAAATTAGAAAATATAAAACCTGTAAACCAGAAACAAGAGAACAAAAAATACTTAGAAATAAATAGGGTAATCCACACATACTACTTATATCAAGTTAATTATTTGTGATTAATACCTTGTATGAAATGTTTACCTATAGGGTTAGATAAAGATTCAAACCAAACCGTAAGGTTTACCTTGTAACTTTATATGAAATAAGAGCTAATGTGAAATTTGGCTTGTTAACTTCCATGGAACTTCCAAACCCACTGGGGCTCCATGCATTGCCCCAACAAAATTTGCATTTCCCACTCCTCAGTCTCAGTTTGTTTATCATCCTATTATATGACGAGCCTACTAACTAATTTGCTAAGGGGCCTTATTATCTTCTTTCCTTACAATGAGGCTTTTATTGAACATTCTTGGTTGATTGAATGGGGCCTTCCCCTCTCAAGAACAAGAGTCAATCTGCCCATGGTTACATATACATACATATGTATAGTATTTTTGAAGCTTACATTCCATGGTTTTCTTTTACATGCATACGTACATATACATGCAGACTGTTAACATGCTTTAAAGGCATGGTTCCGAGTTCTTTAAATGCAAATCCTACATGCATACATGCCAGTGTATACACGCATACAGACGATGATACGAAGTGACAATATATACTAGGGTGAGTGGTCTCCTCAAACTACCAGTACACAACCCTAGGTTCTTATTATTGTTTCAATTGTTCTCGTCTTGCTCGGGTGTAAATTGGTTTTGATTCTTAATTGGAATCTTTTGGAGCTTGTTGTTTTGGTGAAGGAAAAATATGATAAAATCAAATAGAAAGCCTCTTGAGGAATAAGTTTGGTGTAGGCATCACGATTGTATATGTATATGTCTTACATGTTGATGTGTTGCATTATAGGCTTACTATAGAGAATGAATGTGGATAGATTATACTCGACTCTTATTTGGGTCGCAGGTGGTAACAACTAGAAGCACACAAGTTCTTTTCAAAACAGGTTTCGGATTAGAACCGATCCCGGTTCTAACAAACAAGTTAATAACATAGTATTTGTGGAACCAGGTCGGGTAAGGAATTCGTTTATTATATAGTAAGCCACTAGTTACTCCAAATCCCACACTAGGTCTGTTTCTTAACCTGTGGCCAGAGGTGCAAAAACTGATTTTGAAACTAGAACCAAGTTTTATACATAACCCTACACACCGGATATATATATATATATATATATATATATATATATGGTTGTAACCTTATAATTTAAAACTGGTTCTAACCTGATTATATGCAACCCTAACTAGTCAAAACCTAAATAAGTCGAGCCACATTTGCTAGATAAGGGTTTAAGGGTAGTGTGTCAAGTCACTATAAAAAAATTAACGTAAAAAAACATTCATCTATTAGAGGAAAATGGGTGACGTGTTAGTAAACAATTGATACCAAAATAGAAATTTTCTCAAAATTAAAATAAAACTAAAAAAAGTAATAGATAATAATCCTTAACTGGTTGTTTTATTGCGTAACAATCCACTTTCTCTTTTAACTTGTTAAATGCTTGTTAAAATCCATCCATTTCCTTCCAAAGCCATCATCACCGTTATACATCCCTTCGATTTCCTTCTTCTAACTACCAAAAGCCTCCTCAGACTATCAATCCCACTGCTAGTGGTAGCCTCTAACTGATCGGCGAGGGAGGAACTGTAGGTCACGTTACCAAAGTAAAACTTGACAATGTTGAGGAGCTAAATAGTGGCATTAGAGGAGACAAAGGGTCGAGGCCGGCAACGCCGGTGTCACTTTTGAGGAGGTTGAAAAGAGCAATGATGGTAGGGGTTCTCAAAATCGGATATTTGAAAATTCGAATTTCCCAAAATTTCGGATATTACATTGAAATTTCAGATACCCTAATTTTCGAACACAAATTCGGATAGTGAAACGAACATCTGTATAAAAAACAGCATTTCGGATATTTCGAAATATCCGAATTAAAAAAAGCCTTACCTGAATTATCCAATTGATTATCCAAACATTTTACGCAATTTATTTTTAGCAATGAGATTAGAAGTGAGTAAAGAGTGCAGAATCCACTAAAGTTTGTCCATAGATGTTTGTGGGTAAGGATGAAACCCTCCATACATGTATTAGCTTAACATACATTTGTGATGAACAACGTGCCACGGTCATCCTTATCCTCAAATCACTTAGTCTTGTACTCAACACATCTGGTGATTAAGAATGTTGGTTATGGAATGGGTTTCTAGTGTTTGGATCTTAACAAATAAGGTTTTAATTATTTGCTTTTTGGTAAATTACATATTCGAATTTGTGGCTTATTCATCATGTTAATTTTAAAATTATATTCCTGGTGTTCAATTTAATGTGATTTATTTAATTATAAAAGAAAATTCAATTGCTTTTGAAAGTAAAAGTAAACTAATTGCAATTCTAACAAAAACATAATTAGAAAAATAAGCAATCACTTTTATTTTAGTTTTGAACAAAAATTAAAAACCTTAGTTTACTATAAGGTGCACCTGATTTGAATTACACAAGCCTAATCAACTAATTATATACTCCATATCAAGTCAAATTTGGGCACAGATCAATCCCCTCATTTTTTTTGCAACTATTTTCATTGGAAACCTTTTTAAAAACCTGAAATATGTGACCATATAGTATATTTACGCTTCCATATCCTAGCTCCAAAATCCAACAAGTGTTCATGTTATTGTTGTACGACTATGATACGATATATTCTCCACCTTCAAAATTGTGTTAACAAGTCTTATGTATTTTAATTCTTTTTTCATGATGTCTTTGCATCTCATTTTTCTTCTTTCTCTTGTGCTAATTTTCTTTCATACTGCTAGTGCATAATAAATCTTTATTGTTGTCGGATGTTATCAAAATATGAATAAAGTAATAGAGTTAGGATCAAATACATATTCTCATAAAAATCGGAAGTCGTAAGAAGAATATCAAATAATTTTCGATTGAAGTCATTCAAACGACATTTGAACCGTCTTATTGAACGCTATGGTATAAGAAATTAGGTTTTTGCTTTTGGATTTTTAGCTTTTAGATTTCAGAATTTTTGTTTAGGTCATTGTGTCTTTTTTTTAGCATTGTGTCTTTTCTATATTTGTGTTGCTGTTTCTTTTTTGCAACTCGTTGTGTCATTTTTCCTCAAAATCATGGTATATTTTTCGGCATTTTGCTCAACATTATTTGATATTTTGCGATCCACTTTGCGTTTTTACATTTCTCATTTTTAGGAGACTTTGTAGGATAACTTTACCCTAAAGTAATAAACTACAACTGTCTTAATTGACGTAGTTCGCTGCATCTTGTGTTGGCTTTGCTACGGTTACATTGTTTTGACACGTTTGAACTCTAAACCTCTAGAACAACAAAACATAATTAAACAAGCATATTAGTTTGTGGCCAGTTTAATTTAATTGGTCGGAGGTGGGTTGGTGGGGTTACGGTGTAGGAGGTCTCAAGTTCGATTCTAGTCGAAGGGGTAACTTTGGATATCACCTGAAAAATGGTGAGTGTTATGACCCAAAAGGGAGAGGCGCCCTAGGATTCAAACAAGGGATTTGATGGTTTCTGGTGAGATTTGAGGGGTTCTAGTGCCTGGCTCTGCTAGTTGATCTCGTGGTCCAAAAAAAGAGCATCTACATCGAGGTATATGTGACGCTTGCTTGAATCTACGTACAGGGAACAAGCAGGCAAAGGAGTGATAGGTCTTGCTAACGTAAGCAGTCCAAATGTGAGGTCCGCAAAAGCGAATTTGAAGTACATATGAATTCTCTTTTACGTGGAACCCAAGACATTCGCCCTACATATATTTCGATATAGGTCTCTCTTTCAATGTGAAATGTTTCCAAACTATAAATAAGCATCATTTTTGTGATTTATGGAGTTGTGCTCCAAGTATGGGGAGTATTTAAAAAAAGTTAGTTTTTCATTTCTAACCCAAAGACTTTTATCCTTTGCATTTTAACACTTTTGATTTTTTTTACTTTTAACCCAAATTTTTTCATCTTTTGCAATTTAACCTCAACACTTTTTTATTTTCAACTTTGATCCCCAATGCTTTTCATGTTTTTCAAATTTTTTGTTTTACGTTTCTTACTAAATTTTGCAAGTTAACACACTACAACGTGCACGTGAGATTCAACATTTTTTTTGTCTATTTTTCCCATTTGACAAACTCGTCACAACGCGTCTATTTTTTTTCCTACTTGACATGTTCATTGCAACGCGCGAGTTCCTATTTTCTATGTTTTACGTTTTAGTCTAATTTTTTCGCATTAACATGCAACGACGAATGTGCGTGGTTTAACAAGTTTACGTCTGCTTTTCGTTCGATGTTATTTGATCTTTTTTGTTTATATGTTTTTACGAGTTTTCCCGATGTTAGTGATCGCTAACAGTGGTGTAACATTGGTGCTACTTGACACGGTTTACGCCCCTACTACAACGCAGGGGGCTTATGCTAGTTAATACAAAATGTTAACAAAATGAATCTTCAAATTCTTGAACGAAACTTTAATAATTGATTTTCGAGTTAAGTGTCATTTAAGTACATGTGGTTTATCCACTTATGGCATTTCAGGACAAATTTCAAAATTGTACCATTTTCCTCTCAACGTTCTCGAAATATGCCATTTCAGTTTAAAAAATAAACCTAGTTAAAAATTTCAGTTAGCTAAGGATAGTATGATAGTATGGTCATTCTATATTTTTGTTTTATTTTTAGTTTTCTTCAAACACGTATTCAACCACCCATACGCATTCACCCCTTTTTATCCTTTTTTTCTTCTTAAGTCTCTCACACACGCATTTTTGTTTCCAGAAAATACAAAGATAAAGTAAGAGAGAGATAGAGAGAGATTATAGATGTTCGGAGAGAGAGATTAGAGATGTTCGGAGAGAGATATTAGAGATAGAGAGAGAGAGATGATCGGAGATGAGAAAGGCCAGAGAGAGAAATTGGAAACGGACATGATGTTGGTCTTCCAATTTTACTGGTGGTACTGATACGGTGGTTTGAGATGACGAAGGTGCAGCAGGTAAGAGGTAACGGTGATGATGATGATAGTGCACGCGAGACGATGGCGGTGATAATGAAGTCCCAGTGGTAATAGTGATGGTTGATGATATGAGTGGCCGTGAGTAACGGTGGTACTGATTGTGGGCGGTGGTTACACGTAACAGAGACAACATTGTCGGTTATAGATTCTAGTGATTCAGACGAGTTCTCCGGCGACCAAGGTAAGCCCGACCCTTTACTAATGGTGACAGTAGTAACCGGCGACGTTAGCTGAAGGAAAACGGTGATGGTTATGATGATGTTAAGGATGTGGTAGTGTGGTGGAGGGTAACACAGTAAGGGATGGCGGCTTACGCGGAGGTGGCGGGATGGTGGAGTTGTTTGCTGATGGTTGGTAGCTGTCGAGTGGAGATGAAGTCGGTTGACAATGGAAATTGGTGGTGGTGAGGGGTCTAGTGGTGGTGATAAAGAAATTATAGTAATTAGTATTAAATTTTAATACATAAGAAACATAAAAAAGTTAGACTATTACGTGAGTAAATTGATTTATATTATATTATATTAATTGTAAAAGTAGGTGATGATGTGGATATAGAAAAAGTAAAGAGTGTTTGAATAAAGTTTTGAATTTGATGTGAGATTAAGGTGATATTTATGAACGTTTTTTTATATCAATGGTGCAGGTTTGTTGTAAGAGTTTTTAAAGTAAGTTTTGATTCTAATGTGACACTAAGGCAGACAGTTTATGGAATTTGTTGATGTAGATGGTCTTACAAGATAATAGTGACGTAATATTATAATGCATAAGGTGAAATAAGATGCATGGGAAATTCACTAATAATCTACCGATTCGACTTTTAGAAGCTAAAACATTTCCTTCTCGGTTCACATTCAGTGTCCCATCACCAGGAAATATACATAAAGTGTTAGCTAAAAGGATAAGCCACTTTACTACCAAAAAGTTTAAACTTTTAGATTATTACATGTACTTGGGCATATTTGAGACATGTACTTAATCAAATCGTCCTCGAGAACAATACTACACCCAAAGCATTGCGCTAGAGATGGTTAGCTCATCTACAAAATGTTGTTGACTAGGCTTGTAGCAACGAGCAAATAGACATGGTCTTAACTAGGGTCTAATGGTGCTCATTAGGTCGTTTCAGGTTATTCGAATTTAAAAAATTGAATGTTAACACGGAATCGGAATATTAAAAATCAATTCGAATTCGGATTGGTTGATAATTCGGTTCAAATAAGCATCTGGCTCTAATATTCAAAGCTCGAATTTGAATTTATTATTCTAATTCAATTCAAACTGACTTTCGGGTTTTCGAGTCTAATTTGAAACTCCCTTATTTTTAACCCACTGAACGAGATTGAAGTTAAGGTCTTTATCAATGGATCAAGATCATCCATCTACATACAAGCCGCAAGACCATAGTCGTACACGGCCTCTAATTTCCTTGAATGTTGAACTCATCACTAATAAAAGTCCCCCAAAACACCCGCTTTTACCACAATCGATTGAAGTTTTGCATGGCTAACTTCATGTTCCTATTTTGTTATTTGTGCAGAAAAAGAAGTTAAAGCACATGTGAAAGTGTTAAGTTAGAAACGATTCAGTATCTTGATATTGTCTAGAGGTTTTCTTAAACTGGCCGTAGTGGGTTAGCGCCCACAACCACATCATCGCCGACATGGCACCACTTTTGCAAGACTTGGGAAGTTTTCAGGGTTGTGTCACCATGCCAGTGTAGTCTGAAGAGGCTGGGCGTTAGCCTGGTAACGCCTAAAGGAGAGGTGAGAGTTTAATCGACATGACTCTGATGTAGATGTGATAACACCAGGAAGCGTAATCAACTACACATAGCTTTACATTCTTGTCTAGTGTTTGAACTTGCAAGGTCCCGAAATCCTTTAAATTTGATGTCAATAAACATGGATCAAAGATGGTGGATAGATTGGAGTGCTACAATCATATATACAAACCCAAACCTTCATGTGGAATCTTATCTAATTCCTTTTCTACACTTTCCACTTTTAGCCCTTTAGATTCCAAGTTTCAACAAACCAACCCCAAAGTTTCACTCTTCCAACTCTACCCACAAAACACAACTTATTTTAGATTATCTCGAAACCAAGATTGTAAATTTCAACACCATAGTAGTATTAAAAGGTACACATGATTGTCATCTTGGATATTTTAGCCTTTGGAAAAGAAATAAAAGACTGACCGATGTTTATCTTCTGTTATTTTTTATACATATATTTGGTCTTCCACCCTCTTCTCTCTCCCCCACCCCACCCCACCCCACCCCACCCCACCCCCTCGTCACTGGTCCGCCAACACACTGCCCATGATCGCAACCAGATAACGAATCAAACTCCACTCTAAGTCTTTCATAGATCCAATAGATCTATTTCCTCTGTTTTTTCATCCACAATTTTCTTTTATACACCTCTGTTTTTGTTCTTGCATATGGGTTGTTCAATTACAAGATCAGACCTTTAGATCATGTGAAATCGGTGATAATTGGGTGAAATAATGCTTAAATCGAATTGGGTTTTTTGATTTACAGCAGATTTTCTTAATTGGGTATGGAATTGAAGGTTGTGATCGTTAATGGTTAACAAGAACTCATCATCTTTCAGTGGCTTTTGATAATTTGATTGAAGATTGTGAAATAAAGCATAAAAATTTCACCTTTTTCTGCAAAGGAGGTAATCTTTTTAGGTTTTTTTTATTAATTTCCTTTATTTTTTTCTTTCTATTTACGGTAATTTCATTTATTTTTAGTAATATTGTAGAGATTATTTGATTCCAAAATTAGTACTTTTCTGGTCAATTGTTGGTATACTTCATATGATCCAATTCAGGGTTTATATTGGGAATCTTGTTGAAAATTGATTGATTCTGTTTGAAATTATGCTAATTTTTGTGCATTATTGTGAGAATTTTGGAGTTGATGCTGATTCTTGTTGTTAATGGATTAAATTAAAGGATCTAATGTAAAGTCAATTGCTTTATATTTACTTTTGTTTCATCATATTTATGTAGAAAAATGGCAACTCCAGTTGAACCACCAAATGGGATTAAATCAGAAGGGAAGCATTACTTTTCAATGTGGAAAGCGTTGTTTGAAATCGATACGAAATACGTTCCCATCAAGCCTATCGGTCGAGGTGCATATGGGATTGTTTGTTCTTCGGTTAACCGTGAAACAAATGAAAAAGTAGCAATTAAAAAAATACACAATGCGTTTGATAACCGTATTGATGCTTTGAGAACCTTGCGTGAGCTTAAGCTTCTTCGCTATCTTAGGCATGAAAATGTCATTCGATTAAAGGATGTCATGGTCCCGATCCAAAGAAGAAGTTTTAAAGATGTTTATTTGGTTTATGAGCTTATGGATACGGATTTGCATCAGATTATTAAGTCGTCTCAAGCTCTTACTAATGATCACTGCCAGTATTTCCTCTTCCAGGTATATGGATTGATTCATATATATTATAGAATTTTTTTTAAACAGATAGTTGCAACAAAAGATTATAGATTATATGTGTATGCATGTTTATGGATTTTTTTTCTATACATGATGGAATTTTTGTTCGTAGCTGTTACGAGGCTTGAAGTACTTACACTCGGTAAACATCCTCCATCGTGACTTGAAGCCTGGGAATCTGCTCATCAATGCTAATTGCGACTTAAAAATATGTGATTTCGGGCTAGCCCGTACAAACACTGGTAAAGACCAGTTTATGACAGAGTACGTGGTGACCCGTTGGTATCGTGCCCCAGAACTACTCCTATGTTGCGACAATTACGACACCTCGATTGACGTGTGGTCTGTCGGGTGCATCTTTGCTGAGCTTTTAGGCAGGAAACCGCTGTTTCCCGGGACCGAATGTCTCAACCAACTGAAACTGATAGTCAATATACTGGGAAGTCAACGAGAAGAAAATATCGAGTTTATCGATAACCCAAAAGCAAGAAACTATATAAAGTCGCTTCCTTATTCCCCCGGGACTTCATTCTCTCGGCTTTATCCTCATGCTCATCCGTTAGCCATTGATCTGTTGCAGAAGATGCTGGTTTTTGACCCTTCAAAGAGGATTAGTGTGTTTGAAGCGCTTCGTCATCCTTACATGTCTCAACTTCATGACCCGAATATGGACCCTCCGGTTCAAGTACCCGTGGATCTGGATATAGATGAAGATTGGAGCGAGGAGATGATAAGAGAGATGATGTGGAAGGAGATGGTTTATTATCATCCTGAAGCTGTTGCTGCTGCTAATGCTAATGCAGAGGTTATGTTGTAACTTGTTAATTGTGAGTGTAATAAGCATGGATGTAATGCATTATAAGTTTGTGCTGTTAAATGCATTATGACTCTGAACTACTTTTATGTACATAAGTGTGTGTTTTTTACCTAAATGCCTTTTTTTAACGGCGGAAAACTATATAAATATAGATATGTCAAGATATCGCCGACCGAATTAACGAAGTGATACTTGCATCTACTTTTTAATCCATAAAAAGTTAATGATCTCGATTGATCTCCACCGCATAATTAGCTGAGGTCGCCTTGTCGTTGAAAACTTTTTCATTCCGGTTTCTCCGCTACATAGTGGTTATCATAACTGCATTTACCAAGAAATCTTGATGCTACTCAATTACTCATAGGGTTAAAACCAAATTTTTAAGGGTCTATTGATAAATACTATTACTCGGGCCTACTTGTTAGCATTGGCCAGTTACACACGAGCCCAAAAACGGGTCCAACATACAGCCCAGTGTGATTTATTTAGTATAAAACAGGGAGTAAAAGATTGGACCGAAGAGGAAGTGAAATAATGGGACCTAAAGTAAATTTCATCTATTGGGATAGTGTTGTGCTAACCGTGGTTTTCCCATATTTATTGGGTTTCCTCCTGAATTGGTTGATGGTGATAGATATGATCGGATGGTTCCGCTGGTGACACGAGGACACTCCAATGTTCAGTCAGTGATCCAAATTTGCCGTTAAGAAAAAAAAAGTGTTGTGCTAAAATTTATTAATTTGATCTCTTCAGAGATGAGTATATACCACGTTAGAACTTGTTTGATTCTGGCTTCCTAATAGATTTAGTCCAAATTTTGGATGATGTTAGCAACCTCTCGTTTTGTGGTATTGTCAACTCAAAAAGTATGCTACTAAGATCCGGTGGTAGAACATGGATCTTGATAACCATGTTGAAAAGATTGCATGACCGTCTTTAGATAATTGACTTCTTTAGCTCTACACCAGTGGTAGTAGTAGTATTTGTTAGTTTTGTCATAATAAGATGTGAGAAGTACTCCACACTATTGAATTAAAGTATAGTATAGGTTTTAGGGAGATATTTGTAAGTAGTTGTGAAAAAAATAAATAAAAAAAACCCTTATCAATTAATGCCTTGTACCACAACCGTCTTTTGTTGACATTTAATTTATTAAGAAGTCAATAACGTTCACCTACATGCTAAATCTTTACCATATACACACAGTATATTTAACATGTTGATAAATTCAATAAAAGAATACAAAATAAAATTGTTTTACTGATATACTAGAAAATAAAGTATTATTCAATATTATATTACTACTAATTACTAATACTAATTTACTAATGCTATTACTATTACTTATTATTATTCTAAAATAATACTTTTCATAGTTTAAAAAATGAGTTAATATTAACCTGACACTGGAGAAGTGGAGGAGGAAACACAACATATTATTTTAATTAATATTATTATAATAACAAATGGAAAAAATCATATTTTATTATCATTATTATAAAATGATACTTTTTATAGATAAAAAAACGAGTTAATATTGTTCTGGCACTAGAGGTGGAGGAGAAAAAATATAATAACAGATGAAAAATAGGCTTTGTGTACTGCATGAACATTGGAGTATAATATCATCGTAAATATTTTCATGTAATTTTCTCCATACCAAATATTAAAATAAAATTTTGTAAGAAGAACATCAAACCCATATAATGAGATTTTTTTTTTGGGAAATTGATATAAGCTTCTGATTTTTGTTATTAAAGAAACCGACATCAGTAAATATTAGCGTTAGTTTTATCATTTTAGTACTATTTTTAATTTTTAAGAACCTATGCAACCTTCAATCCAAGCGTATCGTCAAAAAAATTTGAACGGCAAATTTTTTTTATTGTTGTGTTTGTGGGACTTGAATCCAAAACCTCCCCTATCAAAATGTTTAAAGACTTTGTCCTTGACAATAGACCAACCCCATTAGTTAAGCGTAAATTCAATTTATTACTTCAATCTTATCATCACACAAGCAAGACTCTTGATCAACTTTCATTAAGATATAATTTGTTGACACTTGTTTGATGTTTCATACTTTTTTTCATGAAATAAGTAACCATTAAAATGAAATTACTTTTACTAAATTATAACTATAATAACCGTAAATTATCATCAATTATTGCATACATTTTCCTTTTTTTCTCTCCATCATTGGTCCAATCGGGCACCACATTTATGGCTTATGCATAAAAAAGTAAAATAGTTTTTACAAATCTTTGTTGGTTATTTAGACCTAACTAATTTTAATCAACTATTATGCGTAAAAAAGGTAAAATAGCTTTGACAAATCTTTGTTGGTTATGTAGACCTAACTAATTTTAATTAACTATATTATATCACCACGTGTACAAATTAATGTATGACACTTATAATTAACCAGATAGTTTAGGCTTATTCTTTTTAATGTAAATTAATAAACACGACATAGTCTAGTAGTATGTCTCTGAGAATTCATATCACTGTTTGAGTTCAAAAAAATGTGTCATTCTATAATGTTTTATTATTATTTGTTAAAGTTAAATAGACATTGGGCTCGGTATACCTAATGTCAGAGTGGCTAATGTAAACCAAAAAAATGTTTTGTAAATGGGAGTAAAGATCTTAACCATTCAGAAAATTCTGATTTTATTTACAAGTTAAAAACTTTAACCTTATATAAATATAAAAAAAAGTTAAAATTTAGGCCCCTTAAAAAACGGCCTCAGCCAAAAGTGCAACTCGCTATCCTAGGGCTGGCCCTGCTACCGAAACACGCTGTCTATAGAAAACAATCTAGTTATTATTATGAGAGAACCCAAAAGTCTTTAGTTACTATACTTTGTAGTTAAGTTGTTAGACTATTAATTTATTTTATTGTGATACTTTGCGCCTCAATACTTGACTTTGAATACATAATCATACGTGACCTCATGAGTCATGATCTTGAGTTCAAGTATTTTTTTAATGTATTATTTAAAGCATGTCTTATGGGATGACATATACATTCAATAATTGTTTATTTTAAGTAAAATGATTTATAACCATTCAACAAATAAAGTTTATGTATTTGAACATGCGTCGTCATTCAAATCCTAATATTTAATCGCAAATTGCTCTAGCTAATGTCCTAAACAACTCGATTAGTTTATTGACTGTAAACTATGGTTCTTAAATGCTTCAAAGGGAGATATAATTTTCAATTGCTTGGTGGTTGAAACTTACTTGATTTGTGATACATGGAAAATGAGGATGATAGATCGAGACTCGATAATCAGTACAAAAATATGTTTGGGTAGACTTGCTCAGGTAAAATTTATTAAATCTAATGTTTATTCACCCCTTAACATTTTGACTCGATTTAATTTTCAATTTTTATAACTAATTACTTTACGATATATAATTATAAAATTATGAGTAAGGTTATTATACGAATGAGTTTAACATACATAACGTGAGGAGTGAAGTTTTTCTTTCTTTTCTTTTTCACCTATAAATAAAAAATTACAATAAAAAATTATAATAAATTAATATATAATATATATATATATATAGTATACATTATACACACATAAACATACGCATTTATAATTATATACACAGACACTCACCACGACTGCCGCCGACAAAACCATCATGTCTATCTCGGCACTCGTACATTATCTCCCCTTGTCAAGTCATCTACCAAACATCAATACCACTCTCTCTCCCGTCTTACCAAACATCATTGATTTATTATTATTTATTATTATTATATAAGTAAAAGAAAATTAATAACATAAAGTGTGTGTATATATAAAGGTCCGTCAATATGTGTGTGTGTACATATGTATATATATAAACTAGGTTAACTGGCCGTGTGATATACGGGCTTAAATAGGGAATATCTTATAAATGAGAAATCAATAATAAATATATTTAACTAGTATTTACACAAACCCCACCCCCTCCTCCGGCGTTGTGGTGGGGCATAAAACCGTGACAAATATCGACCGCTAACATTGAAGTTACGGCGTGTTAATGCGGATAAATTGGATCGAAACGTAAAACATAGAAAATAATAACTAAGTCAACTAAGGACACGCGTGTTGCGACGGACCTATCAAACGGGGAAAAGATGACATAAAAACGTTTAACTACACACGCACGTTGCGTCATGTTAAATTGCAAAATATAGAACGGAGCATAAAATAAAACGTAAAAAAATATTGAACCACACACGAACGTTGCATCATGTTAACTCGCAAAATTTAGAACAAAACGTAAAACGAAAATTTTACGTAATATGAAAAGTTAGGAGACTAAAGCTGAAAGTAAAAAAAATTGTAAGGTTAATTGAAAAAGATGAAAACTTTTGGGTTAAAAGTAAAAAACTCAACTAACTTTGTGACTAAAAATGTAATATCATATTTTTTTGAAAGCCACCCATGCATATTATAAACACCTTTATGCAAGAAAATGTTTCTAATTTATAGAAGGTAAATTGTTTTAAAACAATAAAGCGATATATAAATACACTCGAAAATACGTTGAAATTTCTTGAGATTTAATCTAAATTCAATATAATTAAAAATAACATAAGATGAAGGAAATACAACAAATAATGAAAATTCCTCTAAACATTCACTTGTAAGCGACCAAATTGGTTGTCGTATTCGTAACATTTTCATCATTATCTAATATAAGTAAAAAGCAGGGAAGTAGCTCTGTTTTTAACTCTTAACAATGCGACATAAAGTTGGCCATGTGTGAAAACGATCATATTTCAAATACAATCCAATCCTTGATATAGATTTCCTGACTTTTGTTTATTGTCATTGCGAAAACATAGAGATAATGGAAATTGTGTCATTAAAACTTGATTGGAATCTTTTTATCGAATGGTATGAAGTATGGAATATATGTTTTGTAGCAAAGTGTAGGGCTTTTTAAAGGGTAAAAACTCAAGCATCCAAAATTTCCCTCCGGGGACTCAAAACTCACACCATCCATAAACATCAGACACAAATTGCCTTAGTTTTTTATGAGGTAGCTGTTGTGTTTATGTGGCTATGAAGTATACGGTTAAAAAAACAAACCTTGAACATTTAACTTACTTTTATCAAGGGTTCATAATTTTAAAATTTTCACTTTCTATATATATATATTTTTTATATACAAAAAAATCATTCACTAACTTTTCATATATTCTGTAAATTTTTAAACGTTTATTTACGTATGTGTCACTTACGTGTATAGATATGATCTACATGACATGTACATATGTATGTAGAAAGTTGTTTTTTTTCCTAGGTTTCAAGAGTAACAAAAATAATTTACATTTTATCTATTTTCTTATATCTTAAAGAATTATAATTGAAAAAATGAATGATTTATTTTATTATTAAAGAAACATATATTGTCTATAAGCTAGTGTGTATATACCCACCCAAAAATAAATGATTTATTTTGTTATTAAAAAAAACATATATTACCTAAAACCTAGTGTGTATATTATGCGCATGCCCACCCGGAAGTAATTAATCATTTCCATATTTTGGTTAAAAAATATTTTATTTTTCTCTATAAAGTAAAATCTGAAAACGTGTAACATCATCATCAAACATTTGTTGCTTAGAAACGGAAATCCTTCACTTTAAAATTAAAAAACGTACTTTACCTGAATAATGGATCAACCTTTACATGTGTTTTCGAGATTGATTCGGGTAGAAAAGTAAGGAAAAAGAAGATGCTATTTGACATTACTCAAAGTCACACCTCATAAGAAAAAGTTGGACTTCAATTTAACTGGAAAGTTATTTATACGTTACTGAACTAATAATTGATAAAAGTTTCTGGACCAATTCAGATATCGTTTTATGGTGTGATAAAAGCTAGAGAATCGAAGAAGGATATATCTTTCTTTTGGTACTAATATCAGATATTGAAATTTGCATGGTCCCTTCGTATATGCATGTATAAATACATGATCCATCTTTGATAAAGCCAAATATCTCGTGCCTCTCTTTATTCATGGAAGACCTTGTCTTTTAATCTGGTCGTACAGTTTTCCATGTGAGATTTCTGATTTTGTATTTACCGAAAACAATCAAGCTGTATTGATTACATATATGGAATAATAACAACACACTACAAAACGAAAAACTTTCACCCACTGAACAAGCATATATAACATATGGCACAAACAAGTGAAACTTGTTTCAACATCATGTAAATCACTAACAACTTGCTAGCTAGTATGAAATACGAGAGTGACCGAATGTGTATCCTAAATTAGGTCTAATAAACCCTAGTCAACAAACAATTGTAATGATTTGACCATGTAATTTGGGAAAACCATGTTCTGTATACAAAATGTGTAAGATACATCTCTAGTGGGTCACGAGTCATGACTCACTGACTCGTCGTACGATTAGAACGAACCCGTATAGCAACATATATTTATTTACTATATAGTAAAAGTTATAACTTTTTTAACACTCACTAAATCACTATTCAATTTTCTTATATTTTAACCCTTACACTTTTCTTATTTTACAACTTTGTCACAATCATTTATTTTATTTTTTACCCTTCCACTTTCAACTTTGCTCTCTTATATTTTTCTTATTTTATATTTTTTTCGCTTTATGTTTCGGTCTAAATTTTGCGAGTTAACACGTTGCAATGTGCGTGTGTGATTCAACGTTTTTATGTTATTTGTTTTGTGGTTTAACAGCTTCGTCGTAATGCGCCGGTCCTATTAATTATTCTTTTATATATTTAACACACTGCAACGCGTACGCATGATTCAACGTTTTTATGTTTACTTTTTCTTCGATTTAATGGTCACATTGCAAAGTACGGATCCTATATATTAGTTTATCTTAGAATACACTAATTTATATTATACACATAAAATAATACTCCAGAATATCTATCTATAACCTAACACCCATTAGTAATATTGTGCAGTATAAAAATCAAGTCCATCACGTTACTTTAGGAACCCTCACATGGCAAGTGTCCACAGGAATATAAAAATAATCTTTTTTTTTCAAAACCTAAATTATGATTTAGAATGTAACATGCGAAAAATGTCATGAAATAGAGTGTATGACATCTAGTTGGAATTCAATTTGGCAAGTAACTTTATGGGAAGAACTGTAGATACAAAGCTTTGTGGTGAAGGAAGTCACGTAGACAAAAGGTTGGATCATGGATGGTTATGTACCCTTTACACGCGATTGCTATGTTGGTAATGGGGGACATATATGATCACCAAAATTTCTATATGTCCATTTCCATAAGATGATTCAGTTTGCACATGCCAAAATAACAACCCGATTTGTTTAGACTAAAAAACAATTAATTTGGCAAGTTTGCTTATTCATGGTTTATTAAAAAGATATTACTGGTAAAAAAATATTATGTATTGAAGAGACCAAACAAGACAAACGGTTGATTTTTATCATTCCTTAATTTTGATGGTTTTTATATACATACTAAGGTTGAAAACTCGTGTATTAGAGGGTCAGGGCGTTCCTTGGTTTGACATCGGGTACCCACTATCTGACCAGGAACACTGTGGTGTTCCAGATAGTGAGTTTCGACTAGCGAAATTGGTTGCATGTTACCGATTAAAGAGTTATAACATCGAGGTTGTATCGGCTAGAAGAAGAGCCGTTGAGGCTTTTTTTTAAAGAAAAATCAATTTCCTAAATTAAAATCTATATATACACAACCACTTTTACCCCAATTTCTACCACCACTCTCACTTCTATTTAATTTTTTTTTACACTTGTATTTTATCAAAACTTTTACAAATGGTCTGATTTAAGAAGAAGATGAGCTATTAATTCCACAAATCAATGTTAACAATATAATATTATCAAACGATAATAGCCTACAATTTCTTATAGATATTGTCGAGCGAGCCGAATATAAAGACACGGTAACATCTAAAAAAAGATATATGTTACGTGATCATAAAAAAGGTAACAACGTTCTAATAGAAATCTATTTTGCCAACAACCAAAATACAACTAAGGTATGTTTAGACAAAAGTTTCTTATGTCGAAACGTCTATTTATTAAAATTGTAAGCGACGTAGAAGAAAATTCAAAATGGTTTCAAGCAGGCCTAGAATGGAGGATGAAAAAGAGCTTTAAGACGATCCAAAAATGCACATTTAGTATTAAACAACTTGCAATCGGTAATCCTCCTAATAAATACAATGAGTAATTATGTATGGCTGAAAAAGACGTCGCATGAATGTCTACAATATTTTTAGAATGCTGTAAATAATTAATACAGCGAAAAGTTTTTACAAAGACCGACAAGCCAAGACATTGCACGTTTATACGAAGCACACGAAGAAAGACATCACCTTCCTAGTATGATTGGTAGCATTAACTGTGCACATTTCGTTTGAAGAATGTGTTCTAAGGAGTTGCGGAGACAATATATGAGAGGTGACTACCAATATCCTACGATTATTCTAGAAGCGGTTGCGTCACAAGATTTGTGGTTTTGGTATTGGTTTTCTGGTCCACATAAATCATTCAACGACCTCAACGTTCTCCAACAATCTTCGATTTTTCTCACCTGACAAAATGGAACCGTGCTCAATTGTCCATTTCATTTAAACGGACACTTATACAAACATGGAAACTATCTTACTGATGGGATCTACCATACTTCGTCAACAATTGTCAAAGCGTTTGGATATCCAACCGCCCCGAAGGAAAAGAAAAACAATAAGGCGCAATAGTTGGTAGGAAAGGATGTGAAGCGATCTTTCGGTTTACTAAAAGGGAAATGGGGTATACTTAAGCGACCCATTGTGGACCATGACCGTAGTAAGGATTAGGACCATTGTCTATACGTGCAAAATATTGCACAACATAATCTTAAAGGACAACGCAAATACAATACTACCGGTACATATAAGAGATCCCCACATTGAGCCAGTTTTTGACGATAATATCCTTATGGAGTTGCAAAATGAAGATACGCATTTCCGACTTCGGTATAATCTTGTGGAACATCTTGCAAGTCTTAATCAACCTTACCTTAAGGAGTCGGACTTAGAATAGTTTGGTTATGTTTTTAAGTATTTTATTTTATTTTTAATTTTTGTTTTTTTCACAATTTTATTTTTGATTATGCAACTTTTATTTTATTTAGTTAAATATTTTATTTATTTTAAGTTAAAATGCTTAATTTATTTTTAAATAAATACAAATTGTGGGAAAAAAAGTTTTTGGGTAATCTGCCACCAAATAAGGTGCTTCCGAGCATTCACATCCCATCCACCATTTATCTATCCATCCCTATATTTTGAAAAATTGCTATAGTAGCTTTGAAAAGCTACTATTCATCGTCAATCAAATTATTGTTAGTGTATGAAAACTAAAAATATGTATTAAATAAGGGTTTGTGAATACGATAAACATAAAAATGATGGATGAGATGTGTGAGGTTTTTAAAGTTATATATAAATTTTGAAAGATAAAATTTTTAGTTAAATTATAGGGTAGAAATACGTGTTTAATAAAGATAATATTAAATAGTTCGTAATGAAAATTTAGAAATTATAAAATTATATTTTAAAATAAGATATGATTAAAAATATGTATAAATAAACACTTAATAAATCAATAATATTAAAAAGTAAAATACCTTATAAATTACCAAGTAATAATATTATATATTATGTTTTGTAACCAATGTTTTTTTAATAAAGTGTTTTAAATTAAGAGTTATGATACAAGTGAAATAAGAACATGAAAAAAGATATTAACCTCACATAATCTCACACAATTTGTGATGCAATCATTTACTTATTTATTAGATATTATCTTAAAAATTATAAATATTATGAACATCACAAATACTAGTGAAAAAAAACCGAACAAATTATTATTATTATTATTATTATTATTATTATTATTATTATTATTATTATTATTATACAACTATAAAAAAGGTTACTTTCTAGATGATTGAACTTTCATCTCTATATTACTCTTACCAATTGTTTTACATACGTGTAATTTTTTTATTTATAAATACATATAAATTTAAACATATAATCTTTTTTTATGTTCAGTTTCAATAATAAAATATATGAGCTCTCAATTAAACTTCATCATATATATATATATATATATATATATGACAATGTTGTTACATTTTTATGGAGAAAATCATCTTAGTTAAAGATTTTTAGAAAACCTCATCTTCATCATTTATCTAATATGATCTATGGTGAAGATTATACATGCACAAAAAATATGTTTTTCAGAAAATGTAATAGTATGATAAAAAGGTGTAACAACTTTTACATATTTTCTCTTCTTTTTCCTCTGACACAAAAAGGTGTAACAAATGTAATTGTTACACAAAAAAATTCCCTATAAAAATGTAACATATTTTTTACATGCACTGCAAAATAAAAACTTCGTAAATTCTAAGTTTTAAAATCTATACCCTTCATAAAATAATTCTGAAAAACTGTTATAAAAACCCATAAAAATGTAACAACTCAATGTGGTAGTAGTGGCGGCGTGGCGGTGGTTGCAGCTAGTGGTGGTGGTGGTGGTGATAGTAGTACTCGCAGTAGTAGATAGTAGTAGCAACGGTAGGTAAAAGCAACAACAACAATTGTAATAGTAACAACTCCACTACAAATGCATACCACTATATACTTAATATGCTTTTGATCTTAGATCACAATTGTATTCTATCAAGTAAAAATCATATCCTTAACATGTTGAATGTGTCAATCGCTTTGACATGTCTTGATAAAAAAAATCAGACCACACATAACATATAAATTGAGACCATACATAACATATAGATTGACAGGAAGAATAGAGTCAGTTGACCTATTTGACCTGATTGGGTGACCAAAGTTCGAATAATGTAACTTTACGATAAAAAAATACATGTATTAATTATTTAAACAACAATTTCAAAAATCCTATAATCATATGTTTTTATTATTTATTAACAAACACATGAATAGTTTTTACATTTGATATTGATTGACTATAAGGGTTTTTTTTCTTTTACTTTGTTGCTTTATGTTTTTTCGTTTTGTAAATAGTCCGTTTATAATGTACATGTTATTTTTAATGGTTCTTTTTTCCTTTAAAATTATTTGTTTATGAAGTACCAATTTATTTCTGTTATTTTTTAGTTTTCTTTATATTGTTACTAATTCAATGTTTTTAGTGGTGTTGTATTATTATTTTATTTGTATACTTTTTTTAATTATACTTTTTATTTTTGTTACACTAGACTACTTAATACTACTAATTACACTTCATACCTTAAATAGGTATCTCATGTATCAAATAAGAGGACAAAATATTTGTACCAAATGCATGAAAATTTTTCTCAAGTTTCTTAAAAATGATGTTAAATTACATTATTGCTCATCTCAAATGCTTTATATAACGGTATAGATTTGAATGTTTCATAAACATCTTATAACCTTTTCCATTTAAAAAAAACTACTTGCAAAATAATTATCAAACAATAACTTTTCATTCAACACAACACAATAGTTAATTAAAGTTGTTAAAATTGTTCTGGTTAACATAAAATCTTTCAAGGAAGAGACTAAACATATCCCTTAATAAATAAATAGATAAATGATATGACTTATTTAATAGAGAAAGAGATACCTTCATAAAAAACAACCATAAAAATGCGTACGTTTAATATAATCCGTGTTCTAAACGTGTGTGTGGAAAAATATTCTTTCTCATCCTTTTAAACAACAAACTCTCTATTGTCTCAAACTGTTGATTGTTTTCAAATTACTTTCTTTGAACACATGTAAACTTCTATGTACAAATTTTAGCCTTGTAATATGGGAGGGGATATCACTAACTCAAACAAATCTAATAATAAATCTAAAAATGAAACCCTCGTATAAAATGAATAAGCCAGTTTGCCAAACTTCTATTTTTCATAGACTTTAATTTTTTTTTTTTAATCCTAAACTTTTTTTTGTAAACCAAATTCTTAATTTAGCTATAAGTGATACACAGAAGCGCATGTAACAAATCAGACAAAGTGATATAGTAAAATTCAAGTAATCGTCATGTTCGGTATAGCTAAAACATGTTTTATTTCTAAAGAACTGATTCGTCTTTGGTCATAACTTTTTTTTTCAAGTCTCCCCCAAAGTTTTATATTAGAACTTCAGAAAAAAAAAAGTAAATTACTAATCGAGGTAGGTATATGATATTTTTAGTAACATTTTAGATTTTCCAATTATTTTTTGTAACATATATATATATATTTGATAAAGTGCAAATGGTTAGGGCTACAAACGAACCAAACGTTCGGCAAAGTGTTCCTTCGTTTATTAAACAAACAAATACAAACAAGAAATTTCGTTTGTTTATGTTTGTGAACGTTTGGTAACGTATTCGTTTGTATTTGATAGTTCATTAGTGTTTTTAGTTTTTATATTCATTTAAATACTTCAAAATTCCGACAAATTAAATATCTAATAAGTGTCTGTGTATTATATATTCTGTTCATGAATGATTGTTTGTGTTTCTTTGTTTCTATTTATGTTCATGAACATTATTTTGTGCTCATTTGTGTTCATCAACGTTCATTTTTGTTCGATGCCTAAAATTAACAAACAAACACAAATGAACACGAACAAGTTTATTTCCTTAACAAATGAACACGAACAAGTTCATTTCCTTAACAAATGAACACGAACATAAAATCTCGTTCGATAAGTGTTCCTGAAAGGTTCGCGAACACATATATTTCTTAACAAACGAACACAAACAAGGTCTTGTTCGTGTTCGTTTTCGTTTGGTTCGTTTGCAACCTTACAAAAGGTTGGTCAAATTACATGATAAAGCTTAATTATTAGTAAAAAAATGTAAGTAGTTTTTAATAAAAATAGCCATGATTATCGATTCAAAGGTTATATGTTAAAATTTTATGAATTTAATAACAAATAATATTTACTATGAGCTTTGAGGCCCACGATAACGTTAATATTTTATAGCTTAATGTACTATAATATTTTATCTTATTACAACAACAATAATAATAATTATCTTATTTTTTATAGCTTAATGTACTATAATATTTAAAAAAACTATATTGACAGTAAAAAATATATGACAAGCTGATGATAACAGTATTTTTTTATTGTTATTTTTAAATACATCAATCCTTTTTTTTGAAAGGCATCGGATACTCGTTACATGCATGAAAGAGTTAAGATAAAACTTGTTTTCGCATGTTCTTGGTTGGTTAAAATTATAAAGCTAGAGTTAATGTAATTTTGGTAACTTAATCAGAGACGATGAATATTGATGGAGATTGGAGGCAAAGCAATACTCAAATTCGTGCCTCACCTTACCATCCGGCCAAGTAAACATTTTGTTTATTCTTATACCTCTAGTATTCTAGTGGTGTCAACGATTATTTAAGTTCTATCTATGGTGGATCTGAGTGAGTTTTCTTCTCCATGTCTTAAGTTCGAGTCTGAGTGATAGAAGTTTCTCATTAAGGGGTTTAAATTGGGAATCTATTGTGCGAGTGGGCCCTCTAGCACAGACACGGTTAAGACAACATATACTAGACCTCCTGACATTCGCGAATAATTCACACATTTCAAAAAAAAAGATAAAAAACTTTACAAAAAATATAGATTATCTTCTACGAATTTACACTGTAACATTAATTTTATAATTATGCACTTAGAAAAAAAAACTATCTTTTTGTGAAGCCCACATTCGTGTCCCTTTAATGCACCTTGATCAAGACAAAATAAAATGTCTATTAAATTCTATACTTAATGTGATATATTTTGTTTGTTTGAAATGATTTTTCTAAGTACAATTATTAGTTTGTGTCGTTTAGTAACACCACAAAATAAGTTGATGATGAACTTCCATTGAAGTTAACATCGTATATTGCATTTAAATATCGATTATTGATAATTGTTATTTTAAGGGGCCCTTATTTGTTCGGTAAAAAGAAAAATACTTGAAGATTATGACTATGATATGTGGTCGTTATGTTACCTCTATATTACATTTAGTCTCAACTTATTTCGAAAATTACACCTTTAATTTCTAGCGTTCGTTCAGACGCGCACAAATAACACTTTTAGTCTTTAGAATGGGTGTCTGGTTAACTTTAAGGTTAAGTTTAAAAAAGACTATAAATGTCCAATTATCATCCACTCCACTCCATTCTCATCATGTTGTCACCCTCGCAGTTCTGGTGACCCTCTTCGATGTCACCGCACACTTGCAAACTAGTCTATCTCCATGAATCAACCTACTAAATCCTTTACAAATACATGTATACAATAAAATCCAAAGTTGTCTCCAAATTTTATTTCATCAATCAAGTTTTCATGTTTTTTCATGTTGTAAAGATGATGTTCAATAATGGTTTTGCAAACAAAATACGTGAGGTCCCACCATACCCTCCCAAACTAGGTGTAAGTTCGCATGTCTTGATTAGAATGATTTCGGGTCTGTTGGCTTCAAATGGATCAATTTTAGATGAATGTTATGCTTAATCGGTGGAAGGACTAATTTTGACTCTTGCATTACGAATGAGAGGGATAAGAAAGGATTGACTTCGTCAAAAGTGGAGAAATTGAGCAAGTTGTCTATTTTTGTTCAAGCTGCACCTAGCGAAATTAGAATCTATCATATCTCCCAAAAGCAACTTGACACGCACACAAAAAAGAAGTTTTATTCCTAATGGAATTGAGTCGGTATAGAAATTGATGTGGCCAATGAGAGTATTCATCCTCTCCACTAATTCCCACCATGCATTCACCATTTGTTATCTATGTGTGCGTGTGTTGGCTACCCTCTCAAGTCGTATGGAGATGTTCAGGGAGGCAATTTGAAAATGATGAATTGATTACGGCTTCATCCATCATCGGCGTATTCAACGTCGTAGAAGATGAATTGACTAAACTGATTATTGTGAGGAGAGGGAAAAGTCGTAATATATATAGAGAGAGAGGGGGGGCATAGGATCGTATGAGAAATAGTATGCTAATTGAAACATTCAAGAAGCATTAAGGATCACACGTTTTCCCTAAGCAAAAATGCTAAAAAATGTAAAAAATGCAAATTTTCTTTGGAAATCGGAGCTTTTGCTTTAAGTTTTTTTTAAGGATTTATAAACATGTGTATATTATCAATCTTTTAACTATACATATGTGTAAAATGTCAATTTTTTAGCTATACATATATGTATATACATGTTTAAAATTGAAAAATAAGTGTTGTAAATCTATGATTGAGGTGAATGATTTAATTTTAGCTTAGGGGTTAGTTTGAGTGTTCAGTATTAGTATTTAGGGTTTAGCATTAGGGGTTAGTTTTAATGTTTAGTATTAGTATTTAGGGTTTAGCTTTAGGTTTAGTTTAGTGTTTAGCATTAATTTTAGTGTTACTATTATTATTTAGGGTTTAGCTTTAGGATTTAGAGTTTAGTTTTTAGGTTTCAGCATATGGTTTAGGATTTAGCTTTGTGTTTAGGGTTTAGAGGTTTTTGATAATTGTTCAATGAGTTGGTCCCAATGCTACTGGAATGAGCTAAATCGGCGTTCGTTTGACCCGATTTCGTACACTTCTTAAGTTAAGTATATATATTTTTTCATAATATACACATATGTATAGTTTAAAAATTACCTAGATACATATGTGTATAATTCAAAATTGACAATATACATATATGTATATATGTAAAAAATAAAAAAAAATAGCTTGAAGAAATGTGTGGTCAAGAATGCTTCTCAAGTTTCTCAAATAGGATATTCTTCTCTTAGGATCACTACTCTAAATATATATATATATATATACACACACACACACACATACATACATACATAAATACATATATGGTAGAGTTCATGCAAGAACCACCCTTATTGCGAGATTCACAAGAATCAATGTAAACGCAAAATAAACCCAACCGACCACCACTCATAAACTTAAACACCCCACACCCACCCAACACACAAAAAAAAATCTATACCTCACCAAGCCCCCCCCCCCCCCCCCCCCCCCCCACCCACCCACAAAAACCTAAACCCCCCCTCTCCTCACCTAAGCTGAATGCTAAAAACTAAACCTCACAACTAAATGCTAAAAGAAATTTAGTTAAATCGCGACTTTAACAACAAAAAGAAAATATTGTAAAAAAAGAAGTAGTTTTAACGAAAAATTAAAATAAATTGTGTATTTTGTAGCTTTTATAAGTAGTTTTGATTATGTTCACATTAGTTCTCGCAATAAAAGATGGTTCATAACAGATCCTTAGCCCTTTATATATATATAATATATATATATATATATATATATATGAGCTCAAAAGACTGAATACATCATACGTTAACAACATTACCAAAACAGTGTTAGTCCTATGAATTAAATGACAAAAAATATGATCCACAAATAGTTGTTGGAAAATATATATAATAACTTAAATCAATAATGTTGCCTAACCAAATACATCAAAAGCAATTAACTCTTTTACTTGTAATTTTAACACATGAAGACTGTAACTCCACCCTACCACACATAGGTTTTAATATATATTTTAAGTGTAAAGGTAGAACATAATAAAAATTTTAATACATGAAAGGCTTTAACTCCACCCTACCGCACATATTTGACTTATTGTATCCTGTATAATAATGTCAACATAAGTGAAAATTAGCGTACCTTCGATAGTGTAAAGGTAGAACATAATAATGTCAACATAAGTGAACATTGGCGTACCTTCGATACAAATTTAGAATGTAGACTTAATTAGTTTTGTAAACGTTTGTTAATTTCATTTTGCTTAACTAAATAATTCATATTATACTTTTGTAATATGTAATATTATATGTAACGATATAACTTTTATATATCTATCAAAGTTACACATTTTAATTCGGTTTACAATGTTACTGTCATCATATTAAATAGGGTAAATTACACTTTTTGTTTTTTATGTTTGTATAAAATTTCAATATACAGATGTCCTTATCTTTTGAAATTACAAAAATTATCCTTTACGTTTTAAAGACCTTGGCATCGCCTATTCTTTGACACTAACGTGGTTATTTTTTTCAAAAAGTCTATATATGTGCAAAGGCGCATGATGGTAGGTGAGAAATTTTACTCGTTTAAACAAATAAAACAAACCAGCCCTTATACCACCATCATCCCAGCCATCACCAATAATTCTCGGTCTCTCTCTCTCTCATCAACAAAACCCTACCACCACCACTGAATCCACCCACTCACCACAAAATCTAGCCGCCACCACCATATCCGTCGTCATCCACCGCCACTACCGTCGTACACTTCACCAACCACTTCCAACAAGACCACCCAACCCTCCCTCCGTCGCAACCTTCCACCTAGATTTACTTTCTATTTCTGATCCAGATTTATGTGTGTAATTGAAATTCTAGGGTTTGTAATTTGGAGAATTAGGATATATATGATTGTGTGTAATTTAGGGGGAATTTGGTGGGTTAGAGAGAGTATTTGTGTTTTTAGAGAAAGAAGGGGGTTTTAAAGAAGATGTGTTTGATTTATATTTTACTTTTTAAATATACGAATAAAATGACTAAATTGCCTAAACTTAACTAAAAAATTAGCTTGGTTAGGGCCTGAGACATATGATTCAAGATTTTTAAACATAAAAAATGACTTGTAATTTTGAAAGGTAAAAGGTATCTATTGCAATTTGGTTATAACGGACGAAAAATATGATTTATCCTATTAATTATAATTTCAAACACTATTGATCTATTATAATATTAATTATTCATCTGAATAAGATTGTGAGTTTATTTGTAGCTTGACAACACTAAACATACTTAGCTTGAAAAATCAACATTAAACAAAATGGTGTGTATTATAAGAATAACTACGGGGCGTTTGGTTCGCGAATGTTTTGGAATTGAAATTTGAATTTGTATAAGAATTAGAATTTGAAGGAATTGGATTTGAAATTTAAATATTCCAATTAGAATTGGAAATTGTTGGAATTGGAATCTCAATTCCATTTTTCTTGTGTTTGGTTGTCAAATGAATTGGAATCCATCACCCCGGCACCCACAACCCCCGGTTCGGGTTGAAACGGGTTGGGTCAAAACTGTTCGCATCGAAACGATACGGGTTGAAAAGGTTCACGTCGACACGGTTCGGGTTGAAACGGTTCGCGTCGAAACGTACGGCTCGAAACGGTTCGCGTCTAAACGATACGGATCGAAACAGTTCGCGTCGATATGGTTCGATTCGAAAGGGACCGCGTTGAAACGTTACAGTCGAAACCTTTCGCATCGAAATGGTTCGATTCGAAACGGTATGGGTCGAAACCGTTTGGATCGAAACGATACCGGTTGAAATGGTGCGGGTCGAAACCGTTACTTTAATTCCTTCACATATAGGAAGGATTTTGAATTCTTTTAGTTAAAGGAATTTGAAGGAATTCATGCCTAATTCCAATTTCAATTTCGTTGTCAACAAACACATGAATGTTGGAATTAGAATTCCAATTCCATCAAATTATGTGAACCAAACATCTTAAGAGATGAATTCAGATTCCAATTTCCCTAAATTCCATTGAATTCATGCGAACCAAACGCCCCCTTAGATTCAATGTTGACATTTTTAACTTATTTAAGAATTAAAAGCATGTTTAGATTAACTTGTTTAACTGCAAAGTCCTGTTTAGGTTAACTTATCTGGCTAAAAACAATAACTTAAAAGTTCATTTTGAAATAAAAAACTAAACGTGTAACTTTTACAAGGTTTAGCCTTTTAACTCACTGATTACACAACATGTCAACTTGTTTTGACATGTTTAATCTGTATATACTTTAAAATTAACCTACCTATAAATCGTTGACCCGTTTAAATTGTATAAGATAGATGAATTACACAAGGCGTGCTCAGTTACACAACTTAAAGTGTTTCCAAACTAGAATTAATATATTTCACACAAATAAATGTATGAGCCGAATACGTTTCATAAGTTAGACCCGTTAGGATTAAAAAAATATGATTGTTAAACAAACACGTTTTTCTCCCGTAATTAAACATGAGATGGAGATGTATCAAGAGCATTGATTTGAATCATTCATAAACCTATAATACCACACCACCACCACTTGTCACTTGTTTTGTTGTGGAAACTTGTCACCACCCTACATCCCTTTTTCATTTATTTTTAATTTCATTTTCATCTATTTAATCGCCCTCTTCCTTCACTCAAAAACCTCTTCCATTTCACCCTTTCTACTTTCTATAAACATACCTCATCACTCCTTCATCCCTCTTCATTCATCATATCCATCCATCATTCATTACTATGCTATTGCTATTGCTATTGTTAATTACAGTTTGCTCTCTCAATTCCAATTCCAGTTCATACTCGAGATCAGATTCATAGATGCTAGAGACTAATTAATGTCTCCTGTTCTCAGTGAAATCCTCCGGTCAGGTTTTACGATCAACTCCTCACTCCGTCGCCGGACTCATCTCGTTCAATCCTTATCCGTCGTCTTCCTCTACTGGTTCTACGTCTTTTCATGAACTAACACTTCTTCAATCCCTTAGCTTCATATATCTATACCTTATCTTACACTCAATTCAGTTAAAAAAAAACCTCCTAGATCTCAGATCTAAATTCAATTGATTAACTTTGTTATGGCTTCTTCAAGTGGAAATTCGTCTCAGATCCACAACTCCGGATCCGAAGAGGATCTAAAGAAGAGGAAGCGGATGCAATCAAACCGCGAATCGGCACGGAAATCGAGGATGAGGAAGCAGAAGCATCTGGATGATCTGACGGACCAGATCAACCAGATGAAGAAAGATAACGCACAGATCCTCGCCACGATTAACGTCACAACGCCACAGTATGTTAAAGTGGAAGCAGAGAATTCTGTTCTTAGGGCTCAGATGAGTGAGCTGAGTCAGAGGCTGGATTACCTCAATGAGATTGTTGATCTCATGAGCTATAATACTACAAGTAATCATCATTGCATGAGTGGTGGCGCCTCTGGGGTATTTGAGTTTGATTATCATCATGATTTTATGAACAATCCGTGGGCTGCTATGTTACAGTACTAGTGTTGTTTTAATAAGTATTGGGTTGTACTTTTTCTTTTATTTTGTTGTCTACTTTTTGGTTTGATTGGTGGCTGTGGTTGATTTGGGTGTTAAAAAAAAAGTGGGATGTTTGTATGTTCAAAATCAAGGCTGGTATCCATTGATATCAATATATATATATATATGTATGTCTTTTCTTTTTGTTGTAATGTTATAAAGTTATGTTGGTATTATTATGTTGGACATAATGTTAACGACTAAGTTTATGTGTTAATGATAAACTAAATCGATTAAATGAAAAAAAAGTGTTGGCTTATTCAAACTTTAATCCTATATTTATTGCCACAAATGTTATTATCAAAAAATTCACGATAGAAAAACGCTAGTGGACTGGGTTGTGTCATTGAAGCGTTTTGACGATTATTTGGACATCTTATTTACATTACACATCCATTAATGCATCAAATAGAAAGTGTTAAAATAAAAAAAAATGTTTATTTTTAGAACATACAGTGACGAAGCTTGAGATTTTCAACAAGGGTTGAAAACGTATACCCAAAAAATTCTCTAAAACCGGGGGTCGAAACCGTGTATACTAAAAAATTTCTAGATGAAAGCTACATATGTAACACTATTGAGTGAAAAGTTCGAGGGTCGGGTTAGAGGTGTACAAATCGGTTTTTTTTCACAAACCGGTTTCGGTTTTTAACCGAACCGGTTTTTTTCTTAAAAAAAAACCCTTTTTTTATAACCAGTTCCGGTTACTAACCGGTTTTTTCAACTCAAAACAATAACTGGTCCAACCGGTCAGAACCGGTTTTTAACCGGTTTATTCCAAAAAACCAGTTTTTTAAACCGGTTTCGGTTTTAAAACCGGTTTCGAAGCTCAAGATCTCTAACCGGTTTACAACCACCGGTTCGGTTCGGTTATAAAACCGGTTATAAAAAAAACAGGTTTCGGTTTTTTTTCCGGTTTCGGTTTTAAAACCGGTTTTTTTGTACATATCTAGGTCGGGTGCCCCCCTCCCCCGACCCCTTCTAAGCTACGCCCCTAAGAAACATACACATGTGTAAATCATGTATAGGTATATTTCTTATACATAATCTACACATGTTTAGATAATCTTTATGATGAAAAAATTGATGGACAAATTAGTTTAACGGTTTTTTATATGTAGAAAACATTGACATTTGTATTTAAAAAGTAAAAGTTTATGTAGATATAAAAAAATGATTAGAAAATTTAAGTTTGTACTTTTTGTTCTCATGATAATTTCATATTTTGTAATGTACCTATCCTATATACTATGGACTATACATTGTCTATACATGATTGATTAGTATATAATCAAATGCATGTGAAGGAGGAACATGTTCAACGTAGCCAGCCCACACATCACATGCATGATGCAAACAAAATTTTGCTTTAGATCAAAACAAATGTATGAGAACATGTCCGTACGTCGTTCAACTGAAAGAAAAAAAATTCAAAATTGATAATAAAAACAAATCATTTAAAATTAAAATTAAGCTGTTAATCACATTTTCATTTCGTGCATAATAATATGGGTTTTTCCGGACATTCTAGAGAAATTAATTAAATAAAAATAACACATATTAACACAAGTAATTAAGAATAGGAGTCTTATGTTGTTAAAATACAAAAGTCGCTAGTCGCTCCATAGTCGGAGTTGAGAGTACTTAGGGAGTACTTGGGCTTCGTCAACATACCTTGTAGCGATTACGAGGGAGTAGTCGACCTTTGAGACCGTGTTTACAACAATGCCTAATCGTCTTCAACTCATTGTAAAAATTATTAAAGCTTAAATGCCTCTCCCATCAGCCCCCAAGCCTTGAATGCTACAACAACCTACACTTCCACATTTATTGCTTCTGCTGCTTTTGTTTCAAAATTAATGTGAATACAAATTACTAAAATCATAATGTTGCTTGTGTTGTTTGATTAAGTCTAAGGATCTGGTTGGAACAGCTAGTCATGAAAGTTATGACAAGGCTTATCTGGTTGTGTCTGGAGTGATCTCATGGACAATTGCATTCATGTTAACAAGAAAGATATTCCCAAAAAGATCATTCGATTTCTATAACCGTATTATCTCCACGATTCATGCTTTTTTTTGCGGTTTTCTTGTCTTCTAAATCCGTTCAAGACTGGAGTTGCCCGGTTTGTCCCTTGGCTTCGAATTCTTCCCCTCTTCAGGTTACACGAATAACTCAAATAACGTGGGATTTTTTTCATCAATTTTGTCAAGGATTCTGAACTTACCGTAATATTCTCTTGAATTTTATCAACAGATGAGAGCTTTAGGAGTCACTTTAGCTTATTTAATCTATGACTTAGTATGTTGTTTGTTTGATAAGAATATAAAGGGCGATAATTCGGTTCATCATATAATTAGCATAGTTGGAATTGGAGCAGGCCTTGCTTATGAAAAGGTAGTTTTTAATTATTATTATTATTATTTTTTTTTTTTATAAATTTAGAATATCCATTTTTCTTAAATCATGTGTAGTGTGGATCAGAAATGGTGGCAACTTTGTGGATCACAGAGATATCTAGTCCATTTCTCCATTTAAGAGAGCTTCTCAAAGAGCTAGGTTATAAGGACAGTGATCTCAATTTAGCAGCTGATGTTAGTTCCTTTTATTTTCTCTACTGATAATCATAATTTTAAAACCTTTATTTGTCCTATTAAATAAACTTTCATGTAGAAATGAAACACTTACTAACCTTTGTCATTGTTATAAAATGATGTCTAATTTGTTTACAACTGTAGGTTTCGTTCGCGGTGATCTTCACACTTGCAAGGATGTGTGTTGGACCATATCTTTGTTATGTTACACTATCCGCCAGAAATCCTATTCTCATCAAGGTATCGTTTTATACATAGTCAAGAATTTGCATAAATGATTTGTATTTTATGCCCTATGATCGAAAAGAGTCTCCTAACTAGACCTTGTGAAAAACTAAATTCGGATGCTCTAAATTGAACCATATTGTTAATGTACACCGATTGTGTGCAGGCAATGGCCTTGGGACTTCAGTTAGTGAGTGCTTTCTGGTTCTACAAGATTGCAAAAATGGTGAAATACAAGTTGATTAAGAGATCAACGTCTAAAACCAGCTAGCTCTAATTCATGAATATTGTTCAAGATAATGTACTTTTTAAGAATATTTCATGATTTTCCACTTTTGGGAGATAACAAATATGAGTTTCACGTTACACCCAATTGAGTAGGTATATGTAATCACTGTATAATTCGGAAAAGTTACAACAATCTACGGAGAGAATTGAGGAGTTATATGTGAACTTTTATCTTATAAGAGCATCTCCGATGCATTTGGTTTCAAAGGTTCATAAACGTACCAAGCTAGCTATTGATGGAGGTGCTATTGATGGAGAATAGGAATAAGGTGCTCCATTCCATACCATGCTAGCTATTGAGAAAACACAATAGAGCCCCCGATTCAAGTGGCGCATACGTGGCACAATTAACCCTCTAAGGGCTCTAACCATACACTCAAGCCTAAATACACTCATTTTCTCTCTAATCAAAACTCAAGTTTCAAACACCCTTTTTTTATAAATTAAAATTCTATATGTGTGTTATATTGGTTGTCAGCTGGGGCGGACCTACCTTATGATAAGGGGTAGCATCCGCTACCTTTTGGCGCTCCGGTGGTAGTGTAAAGTTTGAAAAAAAATTGACGTTCTTTTCGATTTCGTTACCTCTTTTTTTTTAAATGTTACCCCTACGAAGATTTTATAGATTCGCCCTTGCAAGGGGTAACCCTCGTTGCCACTTGACGCTCCGATGGTAGTGTACATTTTGGAAAATATTGACGTTTTTTCGATTTCGTTGACTCCTTTTCTTGAAATGTTGCCCCTATAAAATTTTTCTAGATCCGCCACTGGTTGTTTGTAGATGGGCCCACCACCATTCCATTGATTGAGTTTGGATTTTTGGACACTCACAAACAAACATCCTTTTGGACAGGTACTCCAATGGGGGATTGCATTTCATGTTTGCCACCAATGACCCAATTACGTAAGTGCTCCGAGCCATCCATCCGTTTGAGCCCGTTGGAGGTGCTTTAAGGGTTATAATTTGATAACTATATTTTTTAAAATTAGTTTATTAAACAATAACCATAATAGGTTAGTAAATTATAAGTAAGTAAAACATTATAATTTATATATATTTTTAGCCGTCTAGTTAATTTTTCAAAACATTACCAACGGGCACTGCTTTAGCGGTATCCGGATGACTTTTTATTTACGGGAGGTTGCCGGTTGTAGTCTCGTTCGTGACAAACTGTTATAGCAAGACGTGGCTTTACCACAGTGGGCATTCGGCATTGGGTTTCTCTAGGAATTGGTGATGTGTCGGGTCACCAGTGCTGTCTGCGATCGCAAGTGTGGGTGGTCGTGATCGCAAGTGTGGGTGGTCTTTTGCCTATGAGTGTACCCGGGTAGCCGGGCTTTGATGTTATAAAAAAAAGTTCAAAACGACTTTTTTTTCTAACAACCCCGCTTTTTGTAATTTGGATAGGTTGATGAATTTTAATCATATAAAAGTAGTTTAAACGGTTATCCACAGAAAAGAAAAAAATATATACATAGTTTTTTTTTTTTTAGAAGTTGCCGACTAGAGGACCTATCATCACAATTAACATTAATTGCTCACATTATCCACTACCGGGTGGATGAAATATTATAGAGAATCATTGAGTGCAACTGTGGAAGCTTAAGGCAAACTAAGCGACAGCCGACAGACAATCAAACGTTAGTTAGTTAGTTAGTTATGGAAGACTATGACAATTTTGATCTGGTCGTTGTGGGTGGAGTGATCTTGGGGACAAGTGGCTTGTTGTTAACAAGAAAGATGTTCCCAATTGGTCAGATAAAAGTATGGTTTCCACAATTCATGCTGTGTTTGCAGTCATCTTGTGTTCTATATCTGTTCAAGACTGGAGATGCCCAGTGTGTCCCTTGGCTTCAAACTCTTCCCCTCTACAGGTTCGACATCGATCTATAAAGTTTTCAAATCTTGTTAATTTACTTCCTTTTCTCCAAATCTTGAACTTATAGTATTGTTTTTTTTATTTTTATTTTTTGCCTTTGATATCTACCAGCAGATGAGAGTTTTAGAACTTAGTCTTGCTTATTTTATCTATGATTTAGTATGTTGTTGGCTCGACAATAATACAGCTATCGATAATTTGGCTCATCATTTAGTTAGCATTGTGGGAATTGGAGCAGGTCTTGCTTATCAAGTTTGAATTCCACTTTTAGAAAGTTTCCATTAATCAATTGTAGTGTGGATCAGAAATTGCGGCTACAATGTTGATCACCGAGATATCGAGTCCATTTCTCCATTTAAGAGAGCTTATGAAAGAGGTTGGTTATAAAAAGACTCTTGTCAATTTAGCAGCTGATGTAAGTTCCTTTTGGTTTCTCAACTCTTAATTGATGGCAACTTTAAAGAATTTTCAGTGTCCTATAAAATTTGCAATATTTCCTTTTTACATATTCGACCTATTTCACCGTTACAAATATGCTATATTTCATTAACTTGGTTACAACGTTTATGAACTTACAGGTTTCATTTGCGGTGACTTTCACACTTGCAAGAATGTGTGTTGGACCATATCTCTGATATGTTACAATGTCTGCCAAGAATCCTATTCTCATCAAGGTATCATTTCACACATTTTGTGAAGAATTCTAAGATTGTATGATTCAATGAGTTGTACTATACGCCTCCTGAAAAGTGTCTCTTAGACCATGTGTATCCAGGTTTCAAGCTTTTTGTGTATACTGTAAAACTTAAAGTCGATGTTAATATTGATTGCGTGCAGGCAGTGGGCCGTTAGTGAGTGCCTTTTGGTTCTACAAGATTGCAAAAGTGGTGAAATACCAATTGACTACAAAATCCACATTCAAAACCTGTTAAATCAAGCCCATTAATGTAATGAAGTTTTTAGACCCGTCTTAAACAGGCCATATGAATTTAGCAACTTAATTAGCAGAAATTTGCCAAATTTCCCTTCATTAGGAACTAGGAGACTTCCAGCTGCACTACAAGCAAATCGAGATCTTACATACATAAACTCAAGAAATTATAATAAGCATATGTAAGTTATCTAGTTATACTTAATTAGCTACTCGACAGTTCTTCCTCACTTCGCCGTTATTGCCAGTGAGGGGATTAATGTTTCCCATTTTCACCATTGATCTAGCAAACTGGTCAAAGAAAAGCGCGTCATCCTCGGAGAATGCTTTCACCAGATACATGGTTTCTTCAACATTTCCAGACAGAAGCACTTGGTCAGAAGTTAGAAGCCCTTTTCCCAACATTATGAGCTTGAAATATGTGTTATCAAATCTAGCAGGAGATGCAAAATCTAGAGGAGAAATGTTGTTATCCCCACCTGTTTCTGGGCAGACTTTTGTTAAGCCATTGTAGTAGGTCACCTCTAGAGTTGAATCTGGTTGATTGTTGCCATCTTGATTGTATAGCCTTTTCTTAAATGTACTACATCTTGCCATTCCTATGGTATGAGCTCCTGAAATAAAGATATCTCGGACATCACTAACATCTTTTTTATTGTTTGATATAATATCTACACACACAAAATTAATGAGACAAAATTCATTATCTGAATTTGTTAGATTTACATATTTGTTGTAATGATTGTCAGTTTTTTCCTAACCAGAAAGAGAGACCAGGTCAACTTCATCAAGGCCTTGTTGCCGGAAAAGTGTTATAAGGTTTTGAATGGTGGAGTTTGGTGGCGGAAGGTTGTTTGTTTGAGCCTGCTTGAGACTTGCTTGTGTTGCTCCCTCTCCTAAGGTTCCCAGTTCGGTCCACCACTCTGCAATGAATTTACAAGCAAATACTCGACACTTTGCCATTTATAATGAAAACAACTAGAATAAAAAGATATGAAGTTTGAATGCATACTAGAACAGTGGAACCTCGAGCAGCAAGGGCAAGAATGTCTGCACAAGAAACTGTCTCCGGGCATGCTTCTTCTAGCTTAGATTTGATCTCGTTGATCACTTCAAATCCTCTAATCGAATTACTATTAGGCCCGGAGTTCTTTTCGCTTGCAAATTCTTCACTGTCATCCAACAAGACAGATGCATCACATCCCTGAGACAAAACAAACATAAATAATCAATTTCACAATATTAATGTAACATAATTTATCATTAAAAAAGGTAATTTATTTACGCAATGTGAAGAATTCAAAATAACTAAAAAACTGTATTGGTGAATAACATTTTCTAGGGTATTAAATAACTACCAAATCTTCCGATAAAGCTAATCAACTAATGATAACGATAAAACGTGAATATAACTATCCTAATATTCAAACTAGATATATAATTATGACTAACTAACAAAACTTGAAGATAAATGATAAATAAAATGATAATTACTCTAAAATTAAATAAACATGACCAACAACCTCAACAAAGCAGTCATGAAAATGAAGCCTTAATAGGAAGCTGCCATTCTTGGCTCTTCAGCAATGAGACTCTCAAGTACAGACATGACAATGCCATTAGCTTGAGGGCATGAGAAACTATAGAATTCGGGGAAAAGACCAGGATACCCTTGGCCGCCACCAGCACCACCACCACCGCCCCATCCAAAGTTGAATCCCGGAAAAGCAATACATATATTGTTGGACAAGAGCACAACCATTAGCATGAAAGCAGTGTAGAAAAGGGAAGCCATTGATGAACCTAGGAAGGTTTACTTTGTGATAAAAAAGATTGCATGATGAAGAGCAAATCAGTGATACTTATAATGAGTGAGCTCAAGATCAAAAACCTACCACACCATTCTCAATGAACCTATACCAGTACCACTAGTAGGTTACTATGACCATTTCAAGATACATACTTGCATGTTACCCTCTTAGAAATGTCCAATGAGTAGGTGTTTATGATGAATTGGTGACTAGATTTCGGGCCCATGCGCGATACAAGATCTTACGAGAGCTTAAAGCTCAGAAGAAAATGGTTGAACAAAACTGGTAAGAATGTGGTACCTATACCAAGTAACCAAGAGAAGTGATTGAATAGGAAAAAAGAAAACGTTAAGGTTATTAACCTAAATATTTGAAAACGTACATAATGTTGTTGTACTTTTTATTGAGTGGTTGTGCTTTCAGTTTTACCTACTCCAAGATAAAAGATGGATCTTCATAACTAGTGTAATACTTGTGCTATGGAATTGACCACATTAGGTTCGGTAACAAGTAAAAAGGGAATAACACTTTATCACACAAGTCAAATGTGAAGTATCTAATGTTAGTTAAAAAGGGCGAGAGAAAGGGCAGCTGTGGCAATTCCTGGCCTGACTTGAACATGACACGAAAAAACATTTGATCGGCTAATATTCGTTTAAAAAATCAGTTCAAACTAAACACAACCCATTTAAAAACATGTTAACCTTAACACGACTCATTAAATAATTAGGTTTAATCTGTTAACCAATTCAAAAAAGTTTATTTTTATATTTAAGGGATGAAAAGTATTAAAATTTAATGGTAAGTATTTTGATTGGTATTTTTTCTTCCAACGAAGAAGTGAAGTTAATTTTTCATTTTAAATCCTTTCATCAACTCTTCACTTCTAACACTAAACGGTGTGGAGAAACTTGAAGATGGGACGTTAAGCGTCATGTGGCAGTCACGTAAGCAAAGGGACCGTGGTAAAAACAAAGCACTGCATGGTGTTGGGCGTGGAAAGGGCCCCACCTAGTGTTTTAAAAAAAACTAAACAATTACAAACCTCCTATACAAACCACCAATCAACTCGTGCCACATCACCAACCAAATTTCCCCCCACGCCGGTGAAGAATCCCCCCCCCCCCCCACAACGTCGTGAAAAACGCCAAGCACGGGGTCTAAGAATTTTATTTTATTAGTTTTAACTACATATTCTCGTATCCTTTTCGTTCACCTTATCTAATACATAAACCAAAACTTTTCAATTTGGAACGAGAGATAAAGGAAAAAACAATTAAAATACATCACTTATAAAAGGGTTTCATTTGATTCAGAGTACCTAATGATTATTTAAACTATTGCTAAGTCACTATTACCCGTATTCACATATTAATATCCAAGTGGTCAAATCAATATGATTCTATGTGGATTTAACACGACATAAATATATATATGGGTCGGTTTGATATTGAAGATTCAACACATTAACTCAAAGTTAACAACCCATCAACCCAACAGATCAACCCCTCTAAGAAAGAGTTAACCAATATGGGTTGATCATAGACGCTCATAGCTTGTTTATAGAGATTTTTAAAAGTTTATATATTACCAATCAAATTGTAGATATTAAATCCTTTAAGAAGCATTTTCCGTCACACCAATAATATTTAAACTATTGCTAAGTCACTATTACCCGTACTCACATAGTAATATCCAAATGGTCAAATCAATATGACATGAATCTATGTGGATTTAACACGACACGAATACATATATGGATCGGTTTGATATTGAAGAATTCAACACATTAACTCGAAACTTATCAACCCAACATGATCAACACCCCTAAGAAAGCGTTAACCCAGATGGGGTTGATCATAGACGCTCATAGTTTTTATAGAGATTTTTAAAAGTTTATATATTACCAATCAAATTGTAGATATTAAAACCTCAGGAATGGTTATTGTCCTTTAAGGGGCATTTTCCGTCACACCAATAACACATCTTCAATACATATGTAATTGTTAGCGTTTATTAATGTCTTTCAATCATTACTTTCCAATTTTTTTCTCCTTGTTTAGCGTTATACTAGAAACGCCCCGCCATCTTTATACCCCTATAACACCCATAAAGATTCTTTGAGTCGTTATCCTTAATGCTCTTATAATGTTGATTACGAAAGGTCTAAAAGGAAAGTAAAGTATAAGACACCTTGGGTCAATATGGAAAGCTTTAAATGGCTTCGAAGAAAATACATACAGAGTATTGTTATATGATCCTATTAAATTCATATTGAGAAACTATTTGGTTTTTCATACATGGGGTAGGATTCACTGATTTAGGAGTGAAGCTGGTGTGGGCCATGGGTGGGATAGAAAAACTTTACCAACAAATAATAAGATAAAGGAATGTATGTTTGGGTAATCATTTTTTTACTTGATCGTGTAATTGGAGAGGGAGAATGTTGGTGGCTGAAATTTTTAAAAAATTAAATAAGTGGGGGTTCAACTTTTAAAAGTCTAATATTTTATACTTAAAAAAATTTCGAATATTTTCGTTAAATTTTAACACTAGGAGTGAAAAATCGAAAGAGCCGAGGCATACCCCCACAGCCACCAAGATGCTCTGCCAGCAGGGAATGAGGTTGTCTTTTAAGTAAAAGAACTTCGATAGCAACTTGTGTGAGCAAATGAAGGCACTTGGCTATTTGTGGGTAATATTTAGGTCTATTTTCAAGTTTTGGATTAGACTGGTTGATGTTCTTTTAATTTCCGAAACATGTAACTTCATAGTTTTTTTGTTTTCGTTTTGTTCTTGTTCTTCTCTTTATCTAGCACTCCTGACTAGTTGCTTTTATTTTAATATATTTCATTGTCTTTCAAAAAAAAATAATATAATAAATGGCTATGAGGCTAAGATCATGGGGTGTGGTGGTGTGGAGGTCTCAGGCACGCCACTACACCACCTCTAGTTCAACGTTGTTGATGGGCGTCGGGGAGGGGGCGGCAAAGATTTAACCGGCGTTGTGGAGATGATGGTGATGAGGCGTGTTGGTTTGATTGGATGGTAGGTTTTTTATTTGATTTTCTTTTTTTAAATATAAAATAAATATAAAAAATAAATGTCACGTGTCATACAACACCACCATTTCACGTCTCATCCCACCCTATGCTTTTTGACACCAGCCATCCTTCTGACGCGTGCTGAAATAACTACAACGTGACACTTCAATATTTAAATCGTCTTGTTTATAAGTATTTGTTATCAAGGATCCAAATGTGTATTCTTGTAAACATCATTGTTGTATGAGTTACACCAAAAAAAATTACACAATACCGTAAAGGTGATTTTACACAATGTTGCTTTGCGGACAAGAACTAAAGCCTCTACAGTGCATGATTTCAAAAACGCTTAAAAGCTGACTCATGTCAGGCATCAATACCTGTGAACCTTCCACAAACTTTTCAAAAGCAATTTATACTTCTCAAAAGTATCCTTATCTTTTTCATAGAAAATGAAATAAAACAGAAATTAATAAAATGAAAATGAATATGCACAACTTGTAAGGGAACCATTCACAATACAAATAAAAATAATAATTTTATTAAAGGAATTCTGAATACATGATTTATACAAAAATAAAATAAACATAATGGAAGTACATATGAAAAGTAAACTGAGAAAACATTACAAATAAACAAAGAAAAGAAAACAAAGGTGACTGAGGCACGTGAAGATCACGCTTCCCTTAAAACAGATTTCGGGTCACCCAAGTGAATCCGTCTGTTTCCCCTGGTACAACAGCCTAAGCAAATTGTACTGCCGGGATTAGCCTAGCACCCGAAAAAGTACCTGAAACAAGAGTGTGCAGTGAATCAAAGTTAGGAAAATTGTTAGCTGTGTGTGTTGCAATCACTATACGATTTTTCAGTATTCCAAAACAAAGCACCAAGCTTTGTATTTCTACTGGCTAGAATATGAACTGAAGAGTCTCTTATTGAATATACAAATCAATAAGATTAATTCTGAATTCATTGGCATATTGAATTCTATGCAGGTAAGAAAGTGAGTCATCAAAGCGCCACATTGCGCCCATCGCCCTCGTCCCCGTGCCCGGGCCCGGCGCGCGGGCACGTGTGGTGTCGGGTGCTTCGCACCCTCCTGGCTGCCACTAGGTGTGACTTGTTACATAAGAATACATTTGTGTAGAGGGTTATAGCTATAAATCAACACAGGATTTATCTCTCCACCAATGTGGGACAAACACAACTTCCCACACTTTAAAGTTCCAACACACAATTAAAGCTTATGATCTCTCATTCATTTACTTTAATCACTAAATTATTTATCATAATTTCCAACAATCCCCCACATGAATGGAGATCATCCCACACACTCAAATGTCACGATAAAATTTCAGCAGTTAAGTAATGCAGGATAGGTAAGTTTCCATTTGAACCCTCCTTTGTGACTTATACTTAGTCTCCTAGCAGTTAGTAGACGTGATGTCCTTGAACCAAATCCTTTTTACGTAGACGTTATTACACATCACACATTACTCTTCCTGGTCTTGCTAACCCCTCATAAGTGTGTCCTTTATGGTCATGGAACACTATCCTAGTTCTGCGAGAGCTCTAGGAATTGTGCCCCCAATCATGAGCGACCCCACTTCTCTGTAACATAGGTGATTTACAAATCATTAAAAGCCATATGCTTAACCTCTCTTGATATCACTGATTTAAGCAGGAACGGACTAGGAAGTTTGTAACTCCCTTTGTATGTCGAGGTACTCCCCCACAGTGACCTCAGTTCGTACAGTTTGGTGGTCCTATTGAGCCTAGATCATGGGATCTCCAATCTTCTAGGATAGGTTTTCCGTTGTACAAACTTACTCCAAGGGCTTTAGTCCAATTCCCATTGACGACTTATGTACTACCTCTCTGCTTAAGCCTTTTGTAAGCGGATCCGCAATGTTATCCTTTGACTTCACATAGTCAATCGTGATAACTCCAGTTGAGAGTAGTTGTCGTATCGTGTTATGCCTACGTCGTATGTGCCTTGATCTGCCATTATACATTGCATTTTGAGCTCTACCAAGAGCTAATTGACAATCACAATGTATACAAATAGCCGTCACAGGCTTAGGCCATCTTGGAACATATTCCAAGAATTGACGTAACCATTCTGCCTCTTCTCCAGCTTTATCTAACGCGATAAACTCATATTCCATCATGGATCTAGCTATAAGTGTTTGTTTGGACGACTTCCAATATATAGCTGCTCCTCCAAGGGTAAACACATAACCGCTTGTAGCTCTGAATCTTTCGTATCGGATATCCAGTTGGCATCACTGAACCTTCCACAACGGCTGGATTTTGGCCATAATGCAGTCCACAGTTTCCGAGTATCTCAAATACCTTAATAATCTTGTCATACCCTTCCAGTGCTCTGAACTAGGATTACTAGTATATCTACTTAGCCTACTCATAGCATATGCTAAGTCTGGGCGAGTACATGACATGAGATACATTAGACTGCCAATGATTCTTGAGTATTCCAATGAGCGACAATCTCGCCTCTGTTTTTTTACAAATGTTGAGAGGTATCAATTGGAGTTTGAGCTACACTTGTGTCCTCTGGATTGAACTTCTGAAGGATCTTATCAACATAATGAGATTGACTTAGCACCAAACCAGTTTGGGTTCTAATGATCTTTACTCCAAGAATCACATCAGCTAGACCCATATCTTTCATGTCAAATCTCGCTTTTAGTAGATATGATCATCTTATCATCACTCCCAATGATAAGCATATCATCTACATAAAGGCATAAGATCACATATCCTTTAGAATTGTCTTTCACATAGACACATTTATCGCATTCATTTATTTTGAAACCACTGTTAAGCATAACTTGGTCAAACTTTTGATGCATTGTTTTGGAGCTTGCTTCAAGCCATATAATGACTTGACGAGTTTACACACTTTGCCTTCTTGGCCAGGAGCAGAGAAACCCTCGGGTTGCTCCATGTAAATCTCTTCCTCTAATTCCCCATTGAGAAATGCAGTTTTTACATCCATTTGATGTATTTCCAAATTTCTCAAAGCTCCAATTCCAAGCACCAATCTAATAGAGGTTATTCTAGTTACAGGCGAGTATGTGTCAAAATAGTCAAAACCTTCCTTCTGTCTAAACCCTTTGATCACAAGCCTTGCCTTATACTTGTCGACAGAGCCATCAGCTTACATCTTTTCCTTAAATATCCATCGATATCCAAGTGGCTTGCACCTGGTGGAAGATCTACTAACTCCCATGTATGATTCTGTAAGATAGAATCAATTTCACTCTTGATGGCTTCTTTCCATTGAGGTCCATCTGAAGAGGTGACTGTTTCTCGATAGGTTTGAGGCTCACTTTCAACCATGTAGGTATGAAAGTCAGGCCCAAAGGATTTCTCAGTCCTTTGCCTTTTACTTCTTCTTGGCTCACCTTCTTCAGCCTCTGATTGTTCGTGAGATTCCTCTCGAACAATCTCATCAACCATTGTTGACGAACTTGCATGATTTGAAGAACTCGCAATAGTTTGTTGTAACATTGGAAACTCTTCTTCAAAGTAAGTCACATTTCCTAGCCTTGTGTCTATGATAGAGTCCTTGTGCACCTCAGGATTCTTGGATTCATGTACAGACAACCGATGTGAACTACCATTTTTGGCATATCCAATGAAAATACAATCAACAGTTTTGAGCCCTATTTTAAAAGCCTTAGGGGGTGCAACTATCACCTTGGCCAGGCACCCCCACACTTTCAAGTATTTATAGGATGACTTATGTCCCCGCCACAACTCATGAGGTGTTACATCCTTGTTCTTGAAAGGTATTTTGTTTAACAAAAAATTGGCTGACAAAATGGCCTCCCCCCACATGTCCTGGCTCATCCCAGAACTTATCAACATGGCATTCATCATTTCTATTAGTGTACGATTCTTCCGCATCGCGATGCCATTTGATTGTGGTGTATAAGGTGGGGTACACTCGTGTGTTATGTCACTTTTTCCACATACTTCCCCAAATGGTGATACATATTCACCTCCTCTATCACTTCAAACACGTTTTATTTTCTTATTTAGTTGATTCTCAACTTCAGCTTTATACAAGATAAACTTGTCAATTGCTTCATCCTTACTCTTAAGTAAGTATACATAACAATACCTTGTATTGTCATCGATAAAAGTAATAAAATATTTATTACCACCTCTAGTAGGAATTGATTTTAAATCACACACATCAGTGTGTATCAGATCAAGGGGTTCAGTTATTCTTTCAACTGATTTGAAGGATGATCTTGTTTGTTCGGATTCAACACATGTTTTACATTTTGTTTTAGAGTCAATGGAAAAAGTTGGTATGTAATCTAATTTAATTAAACGACGCATCGAATTAAAATTTACATGATCAAGACGTCCATGCCAAACATTAGGAGACTAAGCAAGTAAGCAGAAGTACTAGCACTTTTATTCATGTTTTTCTTAATAGAAATTACAGGCATAACCCTTTCCAACAAACATACCACGCTTACTTAAAACAAAAGTATCACTTTCAAAAACCAAACGAAAGCCAAACTTGTTAAGCATCCAACCCGACACAAGTCTCTTGCGCAAATCAGGAACATAGAGCACATTCTTCAAAGTGAGCTCTTTCCCAGAAGTCCACTTTAAGATCACATCACCTTCTCCCTTTATATCATCTGTAGCAGCATTTCCCATGTACAACTTCTCTTCTCCCACCACCTCTTCGAACGTATTAAAGAGGGTCTTGTCTGGCACACATGGCGGGTTGCCCCAGTGTCAACCCACCACCCTTTTGGCTCGTTAGCCACCAAATTTACCTCCTCCATCATAGAGAGAGGTCAGAAATCATGGCCACTAAGGCATATCATGTAACACCCCAACCGATGGCGGAAATATAGGAGTGAGACGATAACGAGATTGCTCATTGCTCACAACGCTAGTAATGACAATATTTAATTAAAGTCGGATTTCATTTCATAATAATTGTCAAGTACAACATTGGAGCAAATACAATAAACATAATACAACAAAATTGATACAACAACATTAACCTAAGCGTCTATATGTGTGTATCTAAATCCTTGCTAATTGATTTCATTGCATCCTCTTTGTCAACCTGTAACATGTTTTAAAATACAATTCAATGCAAAAGTAAAGGCGAGACACGAGTTTAAGCATGGCATACGTATACGATTAAAGTTTAAACGAATCCTCATGGCAACTATGATTTTACGAGAGCATATCAAGGCATGCAATACTACTAGCCAAACCCTTAACGCAAACACGCTGTTTTAACATGGCCTCTAGTTTATGCAATGGAGGGGGATGCGTGAATTCCTATAGCGCTATACATGTCAAACGAAGGCTTTAAACAAGTTAATGACTAAAGTATCACATAAAGAATGTCCAAGATATAAGCATCACGTAAGCGTATCAAGTGTTCATGTGTATAGGATTGTTTGTGCATTTCATAAAGTTTAAGTGTTATGGTTTTGATATAAGTAAACATGTTACACCCAAAAGTGTTTTAAATGAAAAGTGGGTCGAGTGTACTCACGGTTTTACTAAGTCTTCAAACTTGGCGAGTTCGCGAAGGTGGTTGGTGGATGGATTGAGCGTCGAGTTATCCTACAAGAGGAGACATAGGTTGGTAAGTATTCGAACGATAACGGAAGATTTAAGGAATTTAAATGCAATAAAGTAGTTTATACGAGAAAGTAATCACTTAGCCTTAATACTCGTTTTTGACACTATAAGACCCATTCGGGTTGATGTGATTTCATGGTTTAAGATACCCATTAGAATCGTAACGAGAGATTAAGTACTTAGGATGATGTAACCTAGTACCATGACGAGTAATCATTTGATCATCATCAAGAGTTCGGTTAGTACATAGATATATATGTTACATAGTATAAGTAATTCAAAAACATCATGTAGATTCATATAAGTCATGCATGGAGGTAGGAGGATAGCCTGCCTTTAAAACCTCTCGTATAGTTTACCAATGCGCAAGTCGTCACAAGGACGACAAGGATGGTCATGAGTAAGTTTGAACATAAAAGTACGAGACAAAAGTAAACGGAATCATCAAGTGAGGTGGTGGATCGAAAGTTAGGTTTAGCCAAGGCTTCCAAGTGATCACACTCTACCAACTCAAGTCTTGTTTCGAGAACAAGCTTGGAAGGATACAACACTGTGGGTAAAACTCTAATAAAACAAAGAAAGTCTTTACTCTTGAGACCTTAGATATGGTTATGTTACAAGTTAGTCTTCCATGGAAGACTTATGGAAACATTCCAAAAGGTATTTCCAAGTAGTAAGAAAAAGGAAAGATCAAAAGAGAGATGTGAGTTAGAACTCACTTTTTAGGAGCTTTGATCTTTGAGAGAACAAGAGAGCTCTTTAGAGCTTGTAGAGAAGAGAAGAGAAGATTTAGGTGTGAGTTGAGAGTGAAAGGGAGGCTTCTATTTATAATGGGGAAATTAGGGTAGGTAATTAATGAAGTTGGTGGTGGTTGGGGGTTGGAAGAAGGGAAATTGAGCCAAAATTCACGCATTTTGAAAGATTCTACCAGACCTGGTCATTTGGCACGTCGTGCCAATCATAAGGCATGGCGTGCGAGCCATGAGCATGACTGTGCGAGACATGAGCATGGTCATGCGGGTCATGAATCTTCACTGAGTGGTCATGAGGACTATCGTGCGAGTCATGAGCATGGTCGTACGGGTCATAAGCATGACCGTGCGGATCATGAGCATGGTCGTGCGGGTCATGAATCTTCACTGAGTGGTCATGAGCACTATCGTGCGAGTCATGAGCATGGTCGTGCGGGTCATGAGCATGGTGGTGCTTCCCGACAGAATTTTCCCAAATTTGTAGTTTGACCCCCAGATTTGATAATTCCAATATTTTATACTAGAAACTCATAATTAGCATGTTTTTTAAGTGTATAACGTATGTGTAAGTATATTTTGAGTAAGTATGAATGTATGAGTATTTCACGCATAAAAAGTATCAGTTTGTATATAAACACGTATTAAACGATTGAATGCATGTAAGACAAGTATGTATCAAGTATAAGTTTCATTATGATTCAAGTCTCGGATTACAAGAAAAAGGAAATACGAATACAAGTTTCTAAAAATAGAAATACGACAATACTTTCTAATTTAGGAAAGTATGAAAAAGCAAGGCGTTACAGTCTCCCCTCCTTTAGGAATTTTCGTCCCGAAATTTATTCAAGGGAAGACTTTGGAAAATATGTCATTTTGGTGAAAGCGTTTGGCCAAAATCAAGATTTTGTAGTTTAAAGTATTTGTGGGGTTCATGTGTAAGTGTATAAATATGTATGAAATTTTGAAGAATAAAAATGGTAGGTTTGTGAAAGTAATTTGTTTGACTAAGGTGTTTTTGAGATACCAATCGTAAATGTGTAAACGTGTATGTGTGTGTGTGTAAACAAGTGAGTTTGACTGAGTCTAGAAATCTCATTGGAAGAAATGTTTTTAAAAAGAGTGCGACCTAAGAGAAAGGTTTTAGTATGACTAAGGATGTATTCTGATAAAAATAGTGGTTCGCACTTTAAGTTGTAAGAAAAGTTCTGTCAGTTCTAAGGCGTATTAGTAAAATCAATTGTTGTGGAAAATATTTATTTGAGATAACTAGGATGGTAAGTATTTACGGTTTCCAAAATGTTTTGAAGTTTGCACGTAGATAAGATAGTTTTTAAAAAGAAAATGATTATTTTGACCAAATTGAGTCGGTGGAGACATTTATAAAAATGGATTGAACGTTTTAGGCTGATTAGCTGTAAATAAAGTTTGGATGAAAGGTTAAGGGAAGAATTGGGAAAATCATGGTATGGTAGTGAACGATTCGATAGGTGTATGTGAGGGGTAAAAATGGTATGAATATTGGATAAAAATGCGACATGGAATGTGACGGTTAAAGATAACGATTTTGAGAATGAAGCTTTGTCATGGGTAATCGAGTACTAATCATTTCGAAGTGGGGTCACCAAAGTTTGTTACGAATCAAATGTATTTAACAAAGTCCAGGGAAAACACCGAATTTCTCATGGCACGTTTTACGAAAGTTTGGTAACATGGTAGGGACACTTATATATAGGAAGTACTAGCGGCGTATCCACCATATTCACACCATGTTACGTCGTTTCGCTATTCAGTGTCATGTTACGTTCCGTGTTGCGATACACAGTAGAACTCACTATGGTTTTCATGCGCCTACCAATATAATCCCGTGTGCACCCGCAATTATTTTGGTTTGTGCATGATCCGCATAGTTTGTACTAGTAGTGTACGGGTCAGGTTTCATTTTACATTACAAGCAAAAGACGTGTAAGATAGCGTATAAGAATCAAGTATGTAAGCATGATTGTATGTATGTATAAGTGTGTCGAATATAGGCGAAACCACTCGGGTCATGCCTACTTATAGATTTCAAGTATGACTACAAGTAGTGCGAATGTATAAATTTTGAGCATGATTGAAGACAAATACGTATAATATTAGCATGTAGCATCGAGCGTATAAGTGAAATAAAATGGAATTTAACATAGATAGAAACGTTGTAAGATGATATACATGTGTATGGTTGCTTGAGTCATAACATTAAGTTGGTTGAAATAAAATAAGTCGGATTTGTCGGGAATGAAGGACCAAAATTGTAATTATCGGGTGAATATTGAGAAAAATATTAATTTTTGATATATAATATGGTTTGTAAAAAGAAATGCTACTTTTGTTTTTTTTTTTAATTTGTATTCTCATATGAAATTTTCTTGCCCCTGTGTTCAGGTTTAGATTACGTATTTTGAAAGGTTGTAAAATAGTGAGCTTGCTTTATTTTATTTTATTTTATTGATGAAATAAAAGTCGTGTTTTGAAAATTTTCAGGTAAAAATTAAATTTTTTGAAAAGAATTTTAGCAAGGTACTTATACGTATGTAAGAGAAAGTTTTCTTGGTTGGAAATAAAATGTCTTTAAAATGGTAGTATAAAGTGAGTGTGTTTTGAACGAGTTGTGAAAATCGAGGGCAAGAAGTTTGTTTGACCGACTAAGTTGATGGGTAGCATTTTATAAAGTTTTTGAAAATTTGTAAAAGAAACGTTTAAAGTGTCATTAGGGGTTTCGCGTATGTAATTTATGTAAATATGTTGTAGGGTGAGAAATCGTTTGGAAAAATACTAAGGTTCGAGGTTTACGCATAAATGAGAAAAAATGAAACAATGATAAAAGGTTTAGGTATAAGTTTTGATATAGTGATTGTTATGAAAATAGTCAGGTTGGAGTTGGACTTCGACTCATTTTTTCCAACTTGAGTTTTGCGAAAAAAAAGACTCTATGTGATCGACAATAAAAATCACGTTTGGGCATGTGAGTATTGTATAACATGTGTGATTCACATAGGTGACATAAGTTGCATGAGTTTAACAAGTATAGCATGTATAATCACGTATGAATGCAAATAAAAGAGGATAAATTTAGTTTGTTCACGAGGATTAACATTGTTTTGGATTGTGATAAACGTGCGAATGGCGTAACGGTTTTAACTAAAGAAATAAAAAGTATTAAAACACATAGAAATTGAATCACATAAAAGAATAGGCTCATAAAACGGGAATTTTTTCGGGTAGAGAAACGTTGACAATTCCAAAGTGAATCGAAGTTCCTTTCAAATTAGAGAAACGTGCTTTGGCCTATAGGTAAAATGCTCTCATCGAGAAGCAACTAACGACATTTTACCCTTCCAGTTACTACACGTCTCTAATCGATCGGAAAAATCGTAACTTTTCGCGAGAGCGAAAATCAAGGAATGGGACTTAATCGACAAGGTGCGGGTTTCACCCCTAACTTGACGATTTCGTACCCTAAGTGTGGTTGGCACTTACCAAACGAAGAGCAAGTTCCGATTCGTTGGTAAGGGTCCACTAGAGTTTGAATTGGAAATTCGCCATCAAGATGTGGATTTCACTCCTAACTTGATGGTGAAATTTCGTGCAAAAAGAATAAGAATAGCGGAATGAGAGTCGTTCTCCAAATTGTGGGTTTCACACCTATTTTAGTGAACTCGTCTCGTTTATGTTACGAGTGTCTTCAAGTCTTCAAAGTGTGTATTGTGTAAAAATGTCTTAGGAAAGACATCATGTATATGTATTTAGACCAAAGAAAAGAGGAGAAGCAAAGTAGGAAGCATAAAGTTTTAATCATAAACAAGAATGGTCAAACGGGTACTTAGAACTATAGACTAGGTCGAACATGGCAATTCTACCTAATTCCCTATAGTTATGGCTCTAATACCAATCTATCACACCCCAAGCGATGGCAAAAACATCAGAGTGAAACGATAACGAGATTTGAAGAAACCCAAGATCAACTAGACCAGAATCAAAGTAGATCTATGGAATGGGCTCTGCATAAAAGGGTTAACCCTCTATTTTGTTTCACGATGGATGATGAATAGAACAATACTCCGGCTGATCTTGCAAAATGGAACACCGTTAGCTCGCCACGGGGAGAAGGGGGTTCTCTTCATGACCACCCTCCGGCGTGAGAATAAGTACAGGTAGTCGGAAGTAAGTATTGTAAGTGAGAGAGTAGTTGAATGTGAATACCTTTCCTTGAACTCCAAGTTACTTATTTATACCCGGCGTTTGGCGCCAAAAAGAGAGATTGTTAATTTTAACGGAATCTTTTGTTATTCCGTTAACGTCTGTTGGCAATCTGTTAGTGCACACGGATCGTGAGCTCATCAGCGGTTAGGGAGGCGCCACGTGTCAACATGAGATCACTACATCTTATAAATGTGAGCATGCCATCACCGTGATCTTCCTCAGCCGTCCAGAATCTGTCATGTGGCGATTGGTTATAACCGAAAAGATGCTTGCACGATTGGGTGTTAATGGCTTCTAGAAGGTTTCACAGCTGTTACCTATCTATTATTCGCCACGTGTACATTCTGTTATAACAGAAAAGATTCCCTTTGCTTTTGCACCAAGGATTTTGCTAAGGGAAAGTTTCTCAAGATTTACTGTTTCCTTGCGCGGCAAACACAAGTTAGTTAGCTGATCTTCCTTCTTCTCCTTGCTGCTTAGCGCAACGTTTGATGGATGCTTGCTTTGATAAAATATCTGCGCAAGGTTTGTGCATGGAGCATTATCAAACAAGAATGTTCAAGGTTAACTTTGAACCTTGCGCGAGCCCGCGCAAGGTAGTTAAATGAAGCATTATCAAACAAGAATGTTCAAGTAACTTTGAACCTTGCGCGAGCCCGCGCAAGGTAGTTAAATGAAGCATTATCAAACAAGAATGTTCAAGGTTAACTTTTAACCTTGCGCGAGCCCGCGCAAGGTAGTTAAATGAAGCATTATCAGACAAGAATGTTCAAGATTAACTTTGAACCTTGCGCGAGCCCGCGCAAGGTAGTTAAATGAAGCATTTATCCAAAGAGAGTGTTCAAGGTTAACTTTGAACCTTGCGCGAGCCCGCGCAAGGTAGTTAAATGACGCTTTCCTCTCTTGGATACTTGGCGTAAAGTTCTATTAAATCTTAATTTGGCGAAGAAGTCCGCGCGCAGTTTCCTTGGAAGTTATTAATAGGTATGGTTTCCTTGATTGGCGCAAGGTTTTTGGGACCATACCCCTTCAAGCCCCCCCATTCCAGTGTTGCTTCCTATGTAAGAATAAAAAGTAGGTGGAGCACTGGACTTAAGATAAATGTGCTGCGCTAGGTAAGGACTAGCTTTTTGTTGCTTTATGCATCTTGATGACGTGTCGTAAGTGAATTTTGAAAAAGTATTTGAATTTCAAATATGCTTAGACACGTGTCACTTATCTGGATAGTGTAGTTGATGACGACGCACGTTCTTGAGACGTGGTGGTACTGTTGACAGGATGTCAAGAGTACATGTCTTACCGTATTTAATGCTTTTTAGCGACACTCGCGCGCATGGGGCGGTTACTGTTCCTCACTCGCCCCTGCGGTTACTTGGGGAAACGTGACGGCCGTAAAAGTCGATGCAGTCAAATCGTGCATTATTGCGGTTAGTATATAAAGGGATCAACGTTCCATTTGCTTCCTCACCCAACCTTGAGAGAAATTTGCGTTCAAAAATTCCGGCGACCCTCAAAGCTTTCTAAGTTTTTCTTCAAAGATCGAGTTATGGCCACCGGTGCAAACTCTGCTGAGATGTCGTCGTCAAGTTTTGCCACCGCTAAAGTGGTCGAAGAAAGATTTTGATAATCTTGCCACCAACTTCCTTTTCTCTCCGTCCTGGAAAGTTTTTTTTCCGGAGGCGAATGCCACGGCGGCTAATGTGCCGGCCAGCTACGTTACAATTATTTTACGACTATTTTGCCGAAGGGAACTTTCGGCTGCCGGTGACCCATTTCTTGCTGGAAATTCTTGGTTTTTACAAGATTCACATTTCTCAGTTGAGCCGATGGGAATGGTGAGGATCCGGCATTTTGAGTTCGTTTGCCGATCGATGCAGATCTTTCCGTCGGTCGAGAAGTTTAGAGTTTTCTACTAGCTGCACTGCTCGTTGGGTTTTTATTCGTTCCAACAGCGTGTGCAAGCCAAACGATTACTGTTGGTGCCGCCGAAGTCCTACCATGACTGGAAGCAGAAGTTTTTCTTTATCAAGGCGGCGGTGATCCCGATGAAGATGACATTCCGGAGTAGTGATGAGATCGAGCTAGAGACCCTTCCCATACCTGCCGACGAGGTATGGTATCAAGATATTAAAGATGTGCCCAATATTTTTTTACCGGAGATGGCCCTCATCGCTGCCGGGATGAGTATTTTCTGGAAGAAGGAACGCCGAGAAAAATCGGTGTATACAGTAGATGGGACTAGTATCTAACCTTTTAACTTCTTAGCAATATCTTTCAATAGATATGTATTGATGTCAAAATGTTTGCTATGTAGTTGCGCCTCTCTACTTCGTCTCTTTCAAGAGAGACAATGGAAAAATGACCGCTGTGCCTATTGCTGATGGTGAGGACACTTGGTTCTCACAAATCTTGGGGAACTTTGAGTTGCCCAAGCAGGAGGATCTTGAGGCGCAACCATGTTCGGAGACTGGTAAATAAGTCCATACAAAGCCTAAGTTGATATTGCAATATAACTTAATAGCGCAACCTTTACTCAATATGATTGATTATGTAGGTGATTTGCTGAACTTGGGCGTAGGCCCTGATTCGAAGAAGAAGAAGAAGAAACCAACTGCTGCTGCGCCTCCCCCTTCCAACCCAAAGCAAAAAACCAAGCATCAACTGCTGCGAAAGTTGAGGGCAAGAAAGGTACACTTCCCGTATCTGACTCTTGGTGCAATTATGTGGTGGTGTCGGACTCACTAGAGGGTCTTGCGCCTGTAGGTTTGAAGAAACCAAAGCCAGAACCCATTGACACCTTTTCTCTTCCTGCTGCGAACACAATGATCCTTTGGAAATACCTTCTAGCCCGGAAGAGGCGTTGAAGCGTACTTCTAAGACGAGGAAGGAGGCGGAGACTAAAACTCCTGCCAACCAAAGTTGCGCGCCCGCGCATTGGTAAGAAGGGCAATCTGGATGCCTTTGCAAAGAAGTTCTCACCTGGTATGTTTAGTTTGTTGCGCATTTCTGTCATAAAAGTTGCGCAGAATCTGATACTCGGTATTTGTTAATTTGCTTTGCAGAGAAAATGGTGAAAGCTGCACCGGCCACCTCATCTGCTATGCCATCGCCGCGCAGGCCTGAGAATGTTGAGAATCCTGCTGGCGAGCAGGTTAAAGATACGGCTGCAGATGTTGGGGAACCGTCCAGGTTGATATCCAAGGGAGCCGGACCTTCAACACAAAGCGAAGGCTTTGTGTTTGCTGAGGATTCGGAGGATGAATCGCCCATTCGCCCAGAGGAGACGCCTGGGGATTATTATTATCGCTCTTATTCCGAGAGGCGGGCCTCTGCGATTCATCAGCCCGTGTGAAAGTTAAGCAGGGCGATGTTTTTACTGATTGGCACTCCTGTAGGGAGTGGTATAAGGGCATCTTCCCGTCGGCGGAGGTGAAGCGCCAGGAAGAAAAAGACCATGAAGCTACTTACGAGTCATATCTACAAGATTCTGCCCTTGCCTCGTCCACCATAAATAGAATTGTGCGCGAATGCCGCAGTATGAACAAGGAGTGGGACGAGGTTAAGCTTGAGAAGGCGAGGGCTAAGCTTGAGAAGGAGAAGACGCTGAAGATGCTTGTTGATTTTGAGGCTGAAAAGGCCCAATTTGAGAAAGAGAAGAAGACTGAAGAATGGGCTGCGCTATCTTGGAAGCGCAAGTGTGAGGCTTCTGCTGCCCCAATATGCGGATGAGCACAAGCGCTTTGTGGACGCTTGCGAGCGTGACAACAAAGAAAAAATTTCTCTGCGCAACGAGATTGAGAAACTCAAAAAGAGAAAGCTGATGCAGTTGCGGCAATAGAAGAAGCGCGCTCATACAGAGAAAGAAGCGAGCAAAATGAGGTATCAACCAAAATGACTCTCCTTCTTAAGAATAAAGAAATTGATGATCTAACTGCAATGCTTTTTGACCAGGAGCGGCTGCAAGCTGAGGTTGACAGTTTGAAAAAAGATGTCAACCTGCACCTAACAGAGAAAGCCGAGTTGATCCGCCGTTTGAGTGAAGGCAAACAAAAACTTAACGACACGGAGGTCGCTCGCGCTACTGCAGAAAGCTTGACCGAATCCCTCATGAACCAGCTTACCTGGTTGCGGGAGTACGAGATTGTGGAGGTAATATTCACTTTTCTTTATACGTCTGGTTTGATTGCCGCAACATATACTGATTGTATTTATGTACAGATCGCAAATGCCATCCTTAACTCTACGGAGTTGGATGAGAGAGTGGCAGAGTTGATGATGGCGGCGCACAGTGACGGTCATGCCGAAGGCTACAGAGAATGTACTTTGCATGTGGCCCATGCGCTGAAGACTGAATGGGATACCAGCCGTGCTGCCACGCATGGGCTAAATACTGCCGCCATTTATTCTGCTGCCAAGGAAAAATATGATCAATCAAATTCCGATTATGGATCTTGTAGACGCCGCGCTGCAGCAAGACGACTTTGTTGATAAGCTAAAAGAGATCTTTTCTTCAGCAAAGAAGCAGGCGGGAACCAAGTCCATAGAATAGGAAATTTGTAATTTTTACTGTATAATAATTTGTAACGTTGCGCTTCTGCGCAAGTATTGTGAATATAACATATTTCAGTTTTACAATGTTTGCATGGAACCAATTACTTGTGTAGGATAGACAAATGAACAATTTCTTCTCATGTGTGAGCGTAAGTATTAAATTAGCTTGTGGCTCATGAGTTTGTGTTTTTGTTCATCCAAAGGAATTGCGTTGTAAATGAACATATATAAGACTGTAAGTAGTGGCAAACTATTTTATTCATACTGACAAAGCGTAAGGCTATGGCTGCCACTAAGATTACATAACAAAATAAAGTAAGCAGTCTCGTTACGCAACGCTCAGAAGTTGCTTATAGGACTGAGATTACATATAACATCGGCGCAGTTGCTGGGCGTTCCAGGTTCGAGGAACGCTGGATACGTCCATACGCTTCAGAGTGTACGCGCCTTTTCCCAATACTTCATGTATCACGTATGGACCTTCGCATCGTGGGGCTAACTTCCCCGGTTTTTCGGCATTCGACGCTTCATTATCGCGAAGAACAAAGTCACCAGGAAAAAAGGAACAGATGCGCACCCTTTTGTTGTAATACTTTTCAAGCTGGGACTTGTATTTAGCTTCGTGAATCGCTGCATTTTCTCGGCGCTCTTCCAATAAGTCTAGGTCGATGCGCCGTTATTCTTCGTTATCTTGTTTTTCCAAAGCTAGCATTCTTGGAGATGGTAACCCAATTTCGGCAGGAATCACAGCTTCCGTGCCGTATACAAGGCTAAAAGGAGTTTCTCCAGTGCTAGTCTTGGGCATAGTTCAGTGTGCCCACAAGATGCTAGGCAATTCGTCAACCCACCCTCGTCGTGCCGTGCCAAGGCGGGCCTTGATACCATCGACCAACTGTTTGTTCATGCTTTCAACTTGACCATTTTCTTGCGGGTGTGCAACGGAAGCGAAAACATGTTGGATTCCCATTTCGGTCATCCATGTTTGCAACTCTTCAGCCATTAAATTTGGACCGTTGTCTGTAATAATGCGCATGGGCAGACCAAAACGGCAAATAATGTATTCCCAGATGAATTTGCGAATTACCATCGCTGTAGTAGAAGCTAAAGGTTTGGCTTCAACCCATTTAGTGAAGTAATCGACCGCAACGATGATAAACTTTACTGCGTCGGGCGTATCTGGAAATGGTCCACTAAATCAATGGCCCACTGTTGAAATGGCCAAGCTGTTATGATGGGTATCAAAGGATTCTTTGGGCGCAATGTTTTAGGGGCATGCCTTTGGCAGGACATGCACTTGCGCAAGATCTCTACCGCGTCAACGTACATCCTGGGCCAATAATACCCTGCGCTTTTTACTTTGGCTACGGCCATGCACGGCCCAGAATGTATGCCACATAGTCCCTCATGAATCTCCCTGATCAGGTATTGCGTGTCATGTTTGTCAACACAGCGGAGCGAAGGACCCATGTAAGAGCGTCGGTACAGGATACCGTCAATCATTTCATAATTGAGGGCTTTGCATCGTAACTTTCGTGCTTGCGCTCTATCTTCTGGTAAAGAACCATACAACAGATACGTCATTATTGGAGACATCCAAGATGGATCTCCTACTTCAACCATTGTCACTTGCCAGAGTGGAACTTTTGGATTACTTAAAACCTCGATGCGAACCTCTTTTGCTAAATGCTTGAAGCTAGTTGCAGCAAGTTTACTTAGAGCGTCAGCATGTTTGTTTTCGCTTCGCTTGATGTGTGTGATTTTAAATTGTTGGAACTGTGCTATAAGAGCCTTGGCTTGCGCCAAGTATAGAGCCATGATATCTCCATTTGCATCGTATGTTCCAACTACTTGCTTAGCAACTAATAATGAATCAACATGGGCTTCTAAATTTGTTGCGCCCATTTTGATAGCGAGGCGTAAGCCTACTAGGAAAGCTTCATATTCGGCCTCGTTGTTTGTGCTTTTAAAATCCAACCGAATTGTATATGTGAGCTCTGCTCCCTCTGGACTCATTAATCGAAGACCTGCTCCAGCCCCATCACTGTTTGATGCGCCATCTGTAAACAATGTCCAGGCTCTGTTGTCGATGACTGGGATTGGGTTTTGGATTGCTTGGCATTCTTCAAGCTTATCAGCAGGAATTTCAGCGATGAAATCTGCCAAAATTTGGCCTTTAATAGCTGGTCTAGGTTTATAACAGATGTTATAACCTCCCAATTCTATTGCCCATTTCGCAAGTCCTCCAGAAAGGTCTGGTTTGGCCAGGACTTGGCCTATGTGAAAGTTTGTTAAAACTGTAATAACATGTCCAGAAAAGTATCTTCGCAGCCTGCGCAAAGCATGGACCAATGCTAAAACTAATTTTTTCATGATTGAATACCTTGTCTCTGGATCGTTCAACATCTTGCTGATATAATAAATTGGAGACTGGACCCCTTCGCGTTCTACCAGCAAGACAGCACCTATTGCTACCTCAGATGCAGCAAGACATAAGACCATGGGTTCTTTTTCTCGAGGAGCAGTAAGTGTGGGAAGTTGAACTAAACAATCTTTCATCTGCTGGAAAGCTTGATCAGCTTCAGGAGTCCATGCGAACTCTTTGCTCTTTGTACAATTGCGCAAAGTTCGAATGAATGGATAAGATTTTGTAGCATGGTTGGCGAGGAAGCGGTTTAGCGCAGCTAACCTTCCAGCCAAATGTTGCATCTCTTTGATGGTAGTAGGAGAAGACATTTTTTGTATTGCATCGACCTTGTCAGGATTAACTTTGAAACCGTCTTTGGTGACGATGAAACCCAAAAATTTGCCCTCCTTCATGCTGAAGGAGCATTTGCTGGGATTAAGCTTTAAATTTACCCCGCGCAGAGAATCAAAAGTTCTTTGGATGTTGACATGCATAGTGTCTTCTGAATTACTCATAATGACCAAATCATCTATGTAGACTTCCACAGTTTTCCCAATCCAAACACTGTATCCATCAATCTTTGATAAGTAGCTCCCGTATTGCGGAGACCAAAAGGCATCTTGGTATAACAAAAAATGCCCTTCTCCGTGCAAAAAGCGGTTTTATCTTCGTCTTCTTTTTTCATCAAGACTTGATGATAACCTTTGTAATAATCTAGGAAACATTTCCAGCGAAAGGAGGCTAATGAGTCAACCTTTTTGTCAATCTCAGGAAGAGAATAACAATCTTTTGGACACGCCTTGTTTAGATCTTTAAAATCTATGCACATCCGCCATCCGCCATTATGTTTCTTTACCATGACTGGGTTTGCCACCCAGTTCTAGTATTTGACTTCGCGCAGAATACCAGCATTTAATAACTCTGTGACTTGTTCGTTCATTGCTGCTGTCTTTTCTGACCCGAGGCTGCGCTTTTTCTGCACAACTGGTTCTGCTGATGGAAATACATTCAGGCAATGTTCCGCAACGTCGCGCGGGAAACCAACCATGTCGGCAGGTGTCCAGGCGAAAATGTCTTTGTTGCGAAACAACAGTAATTTAAGCTTTGCGCGAATTTCAATACTGACTGCAGGTCCTAATTGGATTGTCTGCTCAGGGTACTTATTGTTGAGTACCCACTTTTCTGGTTCATTGCCTGGCAGTGTCTTGCCAGCCTTCATAACTGATTCTTCAATTGACATAATTTCTTTCCGTGCATAAAGTATAGCTACGCCATTTGGTGTCGGAAAACCACAAGCAGCATGCGGAGCGGAAGTAATCATACTAAAATCGGTTGCGCGCGGCGTCCCAATAGTACATCGTGACGGGAATTTGCCGGCATCACCATGAAGTTGACGTTACTCATTCAAGAGCAACTCCTATCAGATAAAGTAACAGGAAAGAGGATTTGTCCTAGAGGAAAGACAGCCTCATTATAGAACCCAGTTAATGGAAAATCAACTGGTTCCAAGCGTGCCTTATCCTCAGGATCTAATTGTTTGAAGCACTGCTCATACATGATATCCATGGAACTACCCGGATCTATAAACATATAATCTGTTTGGTAGTGCCCAAAGATACCGGTGATAACTACTGGCCGGTCTTCTTGAGGACCTCCTGGAACGATAGGAAAAATGACTTGCTGTTCGCGCCAAGTGTTGTTTTGAAAATGTTGAAGGCTACGCTTGCGCGATGATCCACCTTGAATCATGGAAAACGTGCTGTTTCATTTTCTTGTTACTAGGCCCTTCGTTCTCGCGCGTAATCTGCTTAATCTCTTTGCACACATTCTGGACTAGATGTGTAAGCTTCCCACATGCTTTCTCAATCTCCGTGCGCAGAATGATGCAATTATCCGGTGTGTGGCCTGTGTCTCTATGATAGTCACAGAACAAATTTGGGTCTTGCCCTTTTTGTTTTTCATTGGTTGCGGCTGTTTAAACTGATAATTCTCAGTACTGAGAACCTCAGTCGGCGACTTCGTTAAGGGAGTCCACTGACGTTCCCTATTCTCTTGTTTAATTGTTTTTGAGTTGTTATCTTGTTGATTGTTGCTCGCGCATCAATTGGTGAATACGGAGAATACGAATTCTGGCTTGACTCTTTCCAGTTTCTCTTATACTTGCGACTACCTCTACTCAAGTCTTGCGGACGGTTCTGAGGTAGAGGTGGTCTATTATAACTTAAGTTGCGCTCAGTCTGGGCGTAAACCTTGGCTGCCGCCATGAGTTTATCCTAGATTTTTGGAAGGACAGTTGTACCGGACAACACTTTAATCATTTCGTCGCACCTTACCGCATACTTGAACTGTGCGCGTATAAGGTCTTCATGGACATCTTCAATCTCCAACACCTCTTTATTGTAACGCGTTATGAAATCTTCGAGGCTTTCATCGTCCCTCCGCTAGATGTTCATTACATCTGAGGAGTCGCGCACGTATCGCCGTTGCTGACTAAAGTGTGTAAGAAATTTTTCTTTTAAGTCATTCCAAGAGGAAAGTTTACCTACCGGCAAATTATCAAACCAAAGGCGCGCAGCGCCAGTAAGGGTTTGTACAAATAAGTGACACCACATTGGCAGTGTCCAACGCCCAAGTAACCCTGCACCGGTAAAGAGGCGCATGTGATCATCGTTGGATGGTAATTTCGCTCGCTCCAACGGAGCCAGTGCTATCTCTCTGGTAAACTTTGATTGTTCAGCTGCTTCGGTTGGGCGATACACCAAATTGTAACTATGCTCAACTTCTGGATTGTATACTGCGCGTACTTTTGGCCTGTAACTAGCATGATCTGCAGATATTCGATTAAAAATACTTGCACTATCCCCTTCCTCATAGGTTCTATCGAGCTCATCGTGTTGGGTGTCCCGTTTCTGCGAAGATCGTGGGCCCAAACGAGAGTGAACAGATGCGCGACGCTGAACGTTGTGTTCTTGCCTTCTATTACCAGAATGAACAGGATCATTCCTGGTTTTAGAATGCATTTCCGTTCCATCTTCAGGCATGCGCGAAGGGGAACGAGCATGACCTTGAGTATTATAACTCAAAACTCGAGGTGCCGGCGAAGCACGGACCTGAGGAGCGCTAACCGGAGCTTGAAAAGCTGGAGTTCCGGTTTGGGTACATAACTAAGCATACATAGCATTTAGAGTCGCTTGAGATTTGATTAACCACGATAATGGAGTCTCTCCAGGTGGTAAAATCGACGCAACATCAACCTGAGGAGCCGCCGGCGTTACAGGAATACTCGCATGATTAGGATCATACGGAGCATTAGCTTCGCCAGAAGAATCCTCAACTATTTGTCCGTCGACCTGAGGTCCGACAACAACGCGTTGATCGAGGACCTTGAAAAGATGATCCGTCAGCCATGACGCTGCAGATCTAAGTGAAACGAAACGAAAGGTGAGAAAATCGAAATCGGTGGGCGCCAATGAAGAAACCCTATATCAACTAGACCAGAATCAAAGTAGATCTATGGAATGGGCTCTGCATAAAAGGGTTAACCCTCCGTTTGGTTTCACGATGGATGATGAATAGAACAATAATCCGGCTGATCCTGCAAAAAAGAACACCGTTAGCTCGCCACGGGGAGAAGGGGGTTCTCTTCGTGACCACCCTCCGGCGTGAGAATAAGTACAGGTAGTCGGAAGTAAGTATTGTAAGTGAGAGAGTAGTTGAATGTGAATACCTTTCCTTGAACTCCAAGTTACTTGTTTATACCCGGCGTTTAGCGCCAAAAAGAGAGATTGTTAACTTTAACGGAATCTTTTGTTATTCCGTTAACGTCTGTTGGCAATCTGTTAGTGCACACGGATCGTGAGCTCATCAGCGGTTAGGGAGGCGCCACGTGTCAACATGAGATCACTACATCTTATAAATGTGAGCATGCCATCACCGTGATCTTCCTCAGCCGTCCAGATGCTGCCATGTGGCAATTGGTTATAACCGAAAAGATGCTTGCACGATTGGGTGTTAATGGCTTCTAGAAGGTTTCACAGCTGTTACCCATCTATTATTCGCCACGTGTACATTCTGTTATAACAGAAAAGATTCCCTTTGCTTTTGCACCAAGGATTTTGCTAAAGGAAAGTTTCTCAGGATTTACTTTTTCCTTGCGCGGGAAGCGCAAGTTAGTTAACTGATCTTCCTTCTTCTCCTTGCTGCTTAGCGCAACGTTTGGTGGATGCTTGCTTTGATATAAATATATGCGCAGTTTGTGCATGGAGATTATCAACAAGAATGTTCAAGGTTAACTTTGACTTGCGCGAGCCCGCGCAAAGTAGTAAATGAAGCATTATCAAACAAGAATGTTCAAGGTTAACTTTGAACCATGCGCGAGCCCGCGCAAGGTAGTTAAATGAATCATTATCAACAAGAATGTTCAAGATTAACTTTGAACCTTACGCGAGCCCGCGCAAGGTAGTTAAATGAAGCATTATCAGACAAGAATGTTCAAGATTAACTTTGAATCTTGCGAGCCCGCGCAAGGTAGTTAAATGAAGCATTATCAGACAAGAATGTTCAAGATTAACTTTGAACCTTGCGCGAGCCCGCGCAAGATAGTTAAATGAAGCATTTATCCAAAGAGAGTGTTCAAGGTTAACTTTGAACCTTGCGCGAGCCCGCGCAAGGTAGTTAAATGACGCTTTCCTCTCTTGGATACTTGGCGTAAAGTTCTAATAAATCTTATTTTGGCAAAGAAGTCTGCGCGCAGTTTCCTTGGAAGTTATTAATGGGTATGGTTTCCTTGATTGGCACAAGGTTTTTGGGACCATACCCCTTCAAGATTGCTCATTGCTCACAACGCTAATAATGACAATATTTAATTAAAGTCGGATTTCATTTCATAATAATTGTCAAGTACAACATTGAAGCAAAAACAATAAACATAATACAACAAAATTGATACAACAACATTAACCTAAGCGTCTATATGTGTGCATCTAAATTCTTGCTACTTGATTTCATAGCACCTCTTTGTCAACCTGTAACATGTTTTAAAATACAATTCAATGCAAAAGCAAAGGCGAGTACACAAGTTTAAGCATGGCATATGTATACGATTAAAGTTTAAACGAATCCTCATGGCAACTATGTTTTTACGAGAGCATATACAAGGCATGCAATACTACTAGCCAAACCCTTAACGCAAACACGCTGTTTTAACATGGCCTCAAGTTTATGCGATGGAGGGGGATGTGTGAATTTCTATAGCGCTATACATGTCAAACGAAGGCTTTAAACAAGTTAATGACTAAAGTATCACATAAAGAATGTCCAAGATATAAGCATCACGTAAGCGTATCAAGTGTTCATGTGTATAGGATTGTTTGTGCATTTCATAAAGTTTAAGTGTTGTGGTTTTGATATAAGTAAACATGTTACACCCAAAAGTGTTTTAAACGAAAAGTGGGTCGAGTGTACTCACGGTTTTGCTAAGTCTTCAAACTTGGCGAGTTCGCGAAGGTGGTTGGTGGATGGGTTGAGCGTCGATTTATCCTACAAGAAGAGTCGTAGGTTGGTAAGTATTCGAACGATAACGGAAGATTTAAGGAACTTAAATGCAATAAAGTAGTTTATACGAGAAAGTAATCACTTAGACTTAATACTCGTTTTTGACACTATAAGACCCATTTGGGTTGATGTGATTTCATGGGTTAAGATACCCATTAGAATCGTCACGAGAGATTAATACTTAGGTGATGTAACCTAGTACATGACGAGTAATCATTTGATCAACATCAAGAGTTCGGTTAGTACATACATACATATATATGTTACATAGTATAAGTAATTCAAAAACATCATGTAGATTCATATAAGTCATGCATGGAGGTAGGAGGATAGCCTTCCTTTTAAAACCTCTCGTATAGTTTACCAATGCGCAAGTCGTCACAAGGACGACAAGGATGGTCATGAGTAAGTTTGAACATAAAAGTACGAGACAAAAGTAAACGAAATCATCAAGTGAGGTGGTGGATCGAAGTTAGGATAGCCAAGGCTTCCAAGTGATGACACTCTACCAACTTAAGTCTTGTTTCGAGAACAAGCTTGGAAGGATACAACACTTGTGGGTAAAACCCTAATAAAAGCAAGAAAGTCTTTACTCTTGGGACCTTAGATATGGTTATGTTCCAATTTAGTCTTCCATGGAAGACTTATGGAAACATTCCAAAAGGTATTTCCAAGTAGTAAGAAAAAGGAAATATCAAAAGAGAGAGGTGAGTTAGAACTCACTTTTTAGGAGCTTTGATCTTTGAGAGAAGAAGAGAGCTCTTTAGAGCTTATAGAGAAGAGAAGAGAAGATTTAGGTGTGAGTTGAGAGTGAAAGGGAGGCTTCTATTTATAATGGGAAATTAGGGTTAGGTAATTAATGAAGTTGGTAGTGGTTGAGGGTTGGAAGAAGTGAAATTGAGCCAAAATTCGCGCAATTTGAAAGATTCTGCCTGACCTGGTCATTTGGCACAGTCGTGCCAATCATAAGCATGGTCGTGCGAGCCATGAGCATGACCGTGCGAGACATGAGCATGGTCATGCGGGTCATGAATCTTCACTGAGTAGTCATGAGGACTATCTTGCGAGACATGAGCATAGTCGTGCGGGTCATGAGCATGACCGTGCGGATCGTGAGCATGGTCGTGCGGGTCATGAATCTTCACTGAGTGGTCATGAGCACTATCGTACGAGTCATGAGCATGGTCGTGCGGGTCATGAGCATGGTCGTGTGGGTCATGAGCATGGTCGTGCTTCCCGACAGAATTTTCCCAAATTCGTAGTTTGACCCCCAGAGTTTGATAATTCCAATATTTTATACTGGAAACTCATAATTTAGCATGTTTTTAAGTGTATAACGTATGTGTAAGTATATTTTGAGTATCAAGTATGAATGTATGAGTATTTGCACGCATAACAAGTATCAGTTTGTATATAAGCACGTATTAAACGATTTAATGCATGTAAGACAAGTATGTATCAAGTATAAGTTTCATTATGATTCAAGTCTCGGATTACAAGAAAAAGTAAATACGAATACAAGTTTCCAAAAATAGAAATACGACAATACTTTCTAATTTAGGAAAGTATGAAAAAGCGAGGCATTACATATCATCATCAACCATAAGAGCGGTGTTACGTTTAGGCTCTTTGCATTGGTCAGCACGATGACCAGTTGTCCGCAGTTGTAACATTTTCCTTTAAAGGGACCAACCTTCTTCGTCACACCACCTTTCTTAGGCCCAAGGTCAACACCTTTGTTTTTCCCTTTGCCATTAAACTTGTGGCCTTTGTTACCCTTGTAACCCCTTGAGGATTGACCATATTCAACAAGGTTTGCTTTTGCAGACGCTTCAACCTGACTTCCTTTGTGTGACAGCCTGTTGTCTTCTTCAATATGAAGATGAACCACTAGGTCTTCAATGGTCATTTCCTTTCGCTTATGCTTAAGGTAATTCTTGAAGTCCACCCAACTTGGAGGCAACTTTTCAACAATTGTTACCACTTGGAATGTTTCACTAAGATTCATTCCTTCAGACAAAATGTCACTAAGGATAATCTGCAATTCTTGAACTTGACTCATAACAGTCTTTAAATCAATCATTTTATAGTCCAAAAATCTACCACAACATACTTTTTAGTACCCGCGTCCTCGGTCTTGTATTTGCGTTCCAACGACTCCCATAATTCTTTGGCAGTTGGAACTTTGAGATACACATTATACAATGCATCTAACAAGCCTTTCAACACATAGTTGCGACATAGGTACTCAGAATGTTTCCATACATCAACAGCACTCACAGATTGAACATCAGATGTCCCTTCTGCGAGAACAGGAGGGGACTCAGTCAGAAACCTCGCAAGGTTTAGAGTCGTCAAATAGAAAATCTTCTGTTGCCATCTCTTAAAGTTTAAACCAGTAAACTTCTCTGGTTTCTCAGCATGGTTAGCGGACCGCCTGAGCCGCTTGGGTACCAATTAATGGTCCCATGGTAGTGGATGTGGATCCAACAGTGGTTGATGTGTTTGATTGAGCAGTAGCCATTTCTGAAACAAGAGTAAAAAAATCAGTTTATTGAAGAAACAAATTGGTTTACAGAAAACCAATGCAAACTACAAAAGTTTTGCAATAATCAACAGAACAGTTTATAAAAATTTTTAAAAACCAAAATAGTGAACGGTTTTTAAAATTTGTTTTAAGCTTGTAGGGAAACCGTTCACAACACAAATAAAAATAATAATTTTATTAATGGAATTCTGAATACATGATTTATACAAAAATGAAATAAACAGAATGGAAGTACATATGAAAAGTAAGCTGAGAAAACATTACAAATAAACAAAGAAAAGAAAACGAAGGTGACTGAGGCACATGAAGATCACGTTTCCCTTAAAACAGATTTCGGGTCACCCAAGTGAATCCGTCTGTTTCCCAGGGTACAACAGCCTAAGCAGATTGTACTGCCGGGATTAGCCTAGCACCCGAAAAGCACCTGAAACAAGAGTGTGCAGTGAATCAAAGTTAGAAAATTGTTAGTTGTGTGTGTTGCATCCACCATACGATTTTTCAGTATTCCAGAACAAAGCACCAAAAGCGTTGTATTTCTACTGGCTAGAATATGAACTGGAATATAGAAGTCAATAAGATTAATTCTGAATTCATTGGCATATTGAATTCTATGCAGGTAAGAACTTGAACAGTCTCTAACACCACATTGCGCCCATCGCCCTCGTCCCGGTCCCGTGCCCGTCCCCAGGCTCGGCCGCGGGCGCGTGCACGTGTCGGGTGCTTCGCACCCTCCTGGCTGCCACTGGGTGTGACTTGTTACATAAGAATACATTTGTGTGGAGGGTTATAGCTATAAATCAACACAGGATTTATCTCTCCACCAATGTGGGACAAACACAATTTCCACACTTTAAAGTTCCAACGCAAGTTCCAACACACAATTAAAGCTTGTGATCTCTCATTGATTTGCTTTAATCACTAAATTATTTATCATAATTTCCAACACAACTGTAACTTATCTTTCTTGCATCTCATATTTCGCCCTAATGTCTCTCTCCTAAGTTCACCTATCTTTTCTTTCATCTGCACAAACTCGTCTCTGCTCTTTTCTCTTGTGATCATCTATACAAACAAGAAAAGAAAAAGAAAATATATTTGACCACCCCACCCTATATGGGTTGTTCGTCCATACAGACACCTCCCACACCATCAGCCAAAAACACCATAGGCAAAGCCGCACAACAACATGCTCTATCCTTCATTTCCTTCACAACAATGTTGCATAAGGTAGCCAGTGGCTAGCTAATACAACATTTTTATGGGACAATTCAAGAGGGAGGTGGCTTAAATAAACTTCTATTATGGGCGATCAAGATTTAGCGTACAAATAACACAAAAAAAATCATGGTCCGCACCTTGATGGTCCCATACTAGTCCAATGGACCATAAGCAATGCTACAAGCGAAGGCTTCATTATCTATAAGAGCGCAGTGATCAATGAACTATAAAAAGTCCACTACAATTTTTTATAAATTAGTCAAATATAAAAGAGCCCAGTGATCCAATGGACTATAACAAGTCTATTACAATTTTTTTATAAAATAGTCAATCATAGTTGTGGGATCATATATAAACTCTATTTTGTGTAATAACAATAGGAACCATTCACAATGCGCTACATGTCATCCCTCTAATTTATGTATCAATGGCATTTTTGTATTTTAGCTTAGAGTTAGTCTCTAGAAAATTCTTAAAAGTCATGGAAGTAGTTTTAAATTCATGTGCTGATTATACAGATTCATGTGTTGCTCATATATGTGTTGCTATAATTATATATGTATGTACTGATTATACAAACTCATGTGTTGCTTATATAAATTATGTGTTAGTTATATTTGTGTACGTATGTGCTAGTATATATGCTGATTATAATTATATATGTATGTGTTGATTATATAAATTCATGTATTGCTTGTATATGCACGGGTTATAATTATTAGCACGTTTATAAAACACTATTTTGTAACTTTTTAAAATCAATGTCATTTTAAAAAAGATATACATACAGCAATATTATACTCATTTTAAAGATAAAAAAAGTTCTTGATTTTATGGTATAATTTTTTTTAATAAAATACCAAAATATATAAATAACTTTTAGTTTTAAAACAGGATGGAAAAATTCCTAAAAGGACGGAAGTAGTTAATAGAAAATATATAAAATGACTAAAACACCTTTGAATCTCATTTAATAATATAGTTATTATTAATAATGATTTGTAAGCGATCTTAGCAATCAGTTCAATGATATGTTCTCAAATTAAATAAAGTTCGTATGGATCTTAACTCGTCAATATGTATCAACTCTTTTGTGCAAAGAAACTCTAATACTGTGTTTCTTAAAAGTTAGGTGTCCTGCAAAAATTTTGGTAGCCTAAAACCAAAAAGATGGGGCCATTTTTTATTAAAAACAAAAAAGAACGATAATAGGTTGTTTGTTAAAGTTGTACGAAAATACAACATTTTATCAAAAATAACTCATTAAAAAGTGTTATTTTAGTTTTTTTTTCTAAACAAAATACTATGTCTGAAACCCGTGTATTATACGTGTTGTATAAATGTAATTTTATATAATAAATAATAAAAAGATATATCTTTAAAATAAACTATTGTGTTGCACTTGTTGAATAAAATAGAATGTCATATGTTAACACATACAGTCGTCAAAATTTATCTTTTAAAAATGAACTTTGGTGTACTATTCACTTATTATAAATTTTAGTTTCAAGCGAGAACCTTTGATTCTTAATATACCATAATTTCAATCACCGAACTCCAAATATATATATCTACTCATAATACTCGGGATATAACTTTATAATTATATAAAAAAACAAACGTTTATCCTTATCTAAATATTTGTTTAAAATTCTTTAAAGAAAAAACAAATATTTATTCTTATCTAATTTTGCTTAAAAATATTATTATTATTATTATTGTTGTTGTTGTTGTTGTTGTTGTTGTTGTTGTTAGTATTTAATATAAGAGATAAATCGAAAATAAGATGAGAAGGCAGCAGAAAGTGACATGTGTCCGAAAAAGATATTTATTTATTAGTATAAGAAGAGGAAAATTGACTCAGTAAAATCTATATATTTATTTTCTTAAAATGAATTTGGAACGACAGAATAATTGTTTTCCATTTTTTAACCATCCTCAATCCGATCTCTTACGTATGTATATTGCATTATTGTGCCGATGGCTATCCTTGGAACAGTGAGTTTGCAACAACCCTATTATTAAAACACTCAATATCGTTATCATGTTTTGTTGGGAATTTTTAAAGATAATTAATGTGAGGTTTCAAGGGTAATTGTTTCATCAGCCATAAGGAACAAATGGAGGCTCAAAATGAGGCATTGCACTAAACCCTCTCGCCCAGTGTAGGTAAGGCAACTATATGAGACCTATATACACATCATCTTTCCTCTACTTATACCATATAAAATCACACACGACACTTATCTTGTCGTTTTGACACTAGACATAGGCAACATAATATGAAGTCAAGGGAAGTCTTTAAAAGCAGTTCAAATTTCAAGAAAAAGGATGATTTTAGTGTTGAAATAAAGAACTATGTCTTTCCAAGATGATGAAAGACATATTTAGTGTTGAAAGAAGAAAAAGGGCACACAAAAACGGGTGGAGGTCATAAATGTCATTTACTTCATTTCAGACCCCTCATAGGCATTTTCATAACCTTCCAAACTGAATAAATGCCTACAAGATTTATATCTATAACTAATCATGCTAAGAAACAGCAAAAACTAGCAATCTCACATGCAGCAACCCATCTCTACAATGCACCAACCTATATCACTCACCTATGACCAATTGAAATTACCAAAAAGGACACAGTTTCAAAAGATAGACCCCCACCCCTCCTAATAGTCTGGTAGCCTATGAATTCTGCATTAAAAAAAAAAAGAATTTAACAATATGGAACTTTAATGTGACACCTGTTAATAAAAATCTTGCCTAGCCTCCAATTAATCGCTAGTCCCACGTTCACCGAGTAATTTTCATCTAATCAGCCAATTAATCGCTGGCGGTCAACAGTGGTCAAATCCGGTCCTAATCGGCCAAAAATCGGTAGTCGTCTAGTGATTCAGGCCAAATTTCGGCCCAAACCTATAAATTCCGGCCTGATTCTGGCCAAAACCTATAAATTTTGGCAACAATCCTATCTACTTCAAAATAAGGGTCAAAGAAGGTGTTAAAACATGTCTACTTAGAGAAATTACATTTAAAAATGTGTGTATATACATATAAAACTGAAAATTACATATAAAATCCCAGTCCGATTAATCACTATTAATCGCTAGTCGGTAGCCCACCGGCCAACTAGCGCCTAACGATTCTTACAACACACTAGTTCAAAACAAATAACAAGTTTTATTTATCCAATGAAGTCGTCATCATAATATCTTTACTGACCGATCTTTAATGAAAATATATACTAGTAAGTTCTAAACAAAACACCACCTATATCCACATCCCTATATACATACACTACTTCACAAATTTAAACCAAGATCAGCATGGTGTGTCGTGTACACTTCTTAACTATTGTTTTTCAACACTAAATCACTTCTTTTATTTAGTTATACCACAAAATCAGACAACAACTGAGGTTCCACATAATCTGCTAGCTTCCATCTGGTTGAAAAAATGGGGATTCGATTCACTAGATTGACCCATATGTCCACCCATTGGACCCAAGTCTTTCTCTTTATCTTCAGAAGACGACGAGTTGTGGTTTAACGATTTAAATGCATGTTCTTGTGACGATATGTCATTGCCTTCCGCATCACCGAATTCTTCTTTGTACATATCTTCAATCATCGGTTTCCATAGTCGCACCCTTGCATTGATGAACCAATTTGCAATCTAACAAAAAACAGGTATAAAAATTCAAGATCATCCCAAATAATAAACTCAACGACTGAAAACCGTAATTACCTGACCACGTGTGAGACCTGTTTGTTTCGCTAGCATGATTTTCTCTGAATCTTTCGGGTAACTGTAAAAAAATCAACATTTAACGTCAGGAAACAAAACCCAAAAAGTATCAAGAAATTGAGAATTAAAAGAACATACGGGTTAAGAAAATGTTCAAAAAGCCAAGCACGAAGAATGGAAACTGAGCCTTCGGCAACCCTCTTTGTGGCCTCCATGAATGGCGGGTCCCACCAAAGTGATGAAGATTTCTTTGTTGTCTGAGCTGTTTTTCCACGTTTCTTAAACGTGGTAAAACTCGGTCGGATGAATCGTCTTGTTCTCCTAAACTTTGACGGGTCAACTGAACTTGACCGTTAATAGCATCCCTTAAGCACCGAAATGTCGGGAAATTGTTTGATGTGCAAGTGCTGTGTATGGTCTTGCAGCCCCACATCCAGAAACCACATCTAACGTTGCTTCAACAATTTGCAACTGTTGGCAGTATTCTCGGTATTTTCTGTCAACCTATATGTCATATTTCTAATTAGTATTTCGTAGTCGTAAATTCGTAATGTAATATTTAAGAAATACGATAACAGTAAATGAGCATTTACCTCATCTAACAACGAAAACAATTTGGCGACCTTGTTCTGTAGATCTTGTTTCTCAGAAGCCGAAAGTTCACCGGATGAACTATGTAGATTCACGAGGGGTAAATTTGGAATCTTTTTCATCAACATGAAGCTTGTGAAGATTACTATGCCGATTCATCTTAAGCTGAGTCAGCGCTTCACGAAGATTAGCTACTTCCTCGAGTAATTCCTGTGACGGTTTGAGATATTTGGATTCCATAATTCTCCAGACAACCCCGTATGAACCATCATACGTATCGGAAATCGAGCATTGACCATTGTTCAAAGCTCCATTTTTCGGAGTACCAACAAGATTGAACGATATATACTGTGTGTTTTCTACTTTGTTGGGTTGAGCGCTATGATCAGTTGAATTCGGAATATGCGAATTCAAATAATCGTATTGGAAAGCAGGTAAATCCATGGAAGAAGTCGGTATTTGCATTCCTAAACTGAGCGACAATTCTTGATAATTCAAGTTATGTTCATCATCCAAATCATTACGATCCTCAACTCGTGGAAGAATTTGGGCGTTTGGTTGCATATTACTGGATAAAAGCTCCAAGAACGAGGTGTCGGTAGATGATTGGTTTTGATACATCATATCAACCGGAGGACAAGCTGATTCTTGATACGAATCGCTCGAAATATAGGAGTTCGGAAACACGTCTCTTTGATGACTACTTGAAGTAGAATAATAAGTAGCCATCTTAATTCCTAAAAAACGATAACAATCAAACGGATTTAGAATCGCCGGCTAGTGATCCTCTTAGAAGCAGATATGATACCTAATTCAACAAGAAATAGATAAATCATTATAAAAAAGGAAAAAAGTTTCTTAATTTAGGTTGCAACTAATCTAAACAGCATAACTAGAAACACATGGCATGCTTAACAATCGGTCATGTAAACTTTATCAACATACACAAAGTAACAATGATCTAATACTTTGCATAACATATATTTTGAAAATTTCTAAAGTGGCATATCATCGAACACTTACTGTGCATAAAAAACTAGATGAATTGTATGAATCCAAACCTCTGATATTAAGTCCACTGTGTGTGTGTGTGAAAGAAGTTGCTATGAAGGTATGACCTAGAGGAAAAATAAAGACAGAAACAAAGCAGGTGAAAGGAAATCTTCCTAAAAGGGAGACAAAATTTGGATATGAACAAGAAGAAAATAAGACTCCACACTATAAACTAATTGATTAAAGTAATCAAAAAACAAATCCACTAACCAACCCTCTTTATTATTGAACAATGACCAACACCCACCATTAAACAAAGATTAAACATCGCAATTATTAGATAACAAGCAAACAAAAACATTATTATACATATATAATAATAACAATACTTAATCAAAAAGTTTACATACCCACCCAATTGATTAAATTGAACACTGAGGCCCAAGACTCTCACGTGTGGACATTGGGTGAAATTGAAGTGGGGTTTGGTTGAATTGGGTGTAAAAGAGAATAATGGAAGAAAGAAGAAGAAGAAGAAGAAGAAGATTGCTTGAAAAATGGAGATTGTGACGGGTAACACTAACAACCAGTTGGTAGACCTAAACAGAGCTCACCTTCTTCTTCCTTCCTTCCTCCTGAATTTTTAATATTAATAACTATAAATTGTGATTTTGTTGATGAAGAAAATGGAATTAGTAAAGAAGTCAAATGATCAATACACGTCTCCAACGTGTATTACGTTTCATATTGCCGGCAACCACCACTTTTCTTTATCATTCTTTTTCCACCGTCCAATTTGTTTTTTTTTTTTTTTTTTTTTTCTTTTTGTTGTTACTACATTAGAATACGTGTATATATATATATATATTTAAATGTTGATTAGATTTAGGGGTTGGTAATCGGTCGGTCACGTAGTAGATTTTGGTAATACTAAATTACTAATAAAGTCATACGTTACACCAATCGGATATTCTTTCATTGTATCTTGTAACTCGTTAAATAACGAGAACCTGCAAAATATTAAATACACTCATTGAATATTTTCTAATTGTTACTTGTAACTCATTAAGTAACGAGAGCCTGCAAAATATTAAATATACTCATTTATAATTATAATCTTATGTTATTAAAAAGTGCATGTTGGATCTCGTTGCCCGAAACTTGATTTTACTAATGTATAAAATTCTCAACTACAATTCTAATAATTTCATACTTTAAAACTTAAGTTTCTAACGACTTTAATATGTTATTTATTATAATATTTAAACATTATGATAAATTAATATATTTGGGTAATCGGACGAGTGTCATTTAGTCCAATACCCAGCCAAACCCAGAAAAAACTAAAAGTAATCTTATACTTGGTTTCATATTCGAATACGAATATTTCTGGTTAAGATCGATTTTTATCTAAAAAGTGTATGTTATTAAACTGAATGTTCTTAAGTGGCATTGTAAAAAATATATATTAAAGTGTTAATAAGATAAAGATTGAGTAGGAAAACAAAGGTTAGTATCATTTATGAGATCGTACTAGTACCGAACCAAGCTGGTATCATACCGTATAGTATCGAATTGAAGTTTTGGTAGAACTAAAACTAAATGCCGGTCAATACAGGTATGGTATGATACCGTTAAAAGTCTTGAATTGGTACCGTACCACATAGTACCAATATCAAAATTGAACTAAATTTAACCCATACGATACTGGTACAAGATCAGTATAGTATTTTTTTTTCGGTTAGAGAAGATGCCTATAATGAACGGAGATCAAGTTATTATAAATCATTTATCTAAGAAAAATATATATAAAGAATTAACTATATAAATAAAAGTCAAGTACAAACTTCCTTTTGAAAGAGATGTAATTGTTAAGAAATAAATATTTAATGTTACAGGTATAGGCTTAGTTGGATCCGTATATGTTGTTGAATACTTTTATTTTCTCTTATTTTGTCATTTCCTTTTTAGAATAACCTACATGGAGTATATACTTTTATCAATTAAATTTATCACTATAATTTAAAATGTTAGCATAAAAAAAATAAAATTTTATATTTTATATTAATAATTTCTCAATTGAGTTTTAGCTATAGTTGTACAAATCTCGATTAGTCATGGATTAATTGCTAGCTGGAGGTTTACTAAGTAATTTCTCTCTATTCGGTCAATTATTCGCTAGACGGTCAACAGCGGCCCTAAGCAGTCCTAACCGGTGAAAAATCAACGGTTTCGGAAAATTAATTCCGGCTAATTACCGCCCAAATTCTAGCCATGTTCCAATGAAACCTTTAATGGTGATTAAACTTGTATACTTCAAAAAAAAATAGTCGATGAGAGGTTTAGACTTGTCTTCCTAAAAAATTACACATAAAAATGTGTGCGTATATATATAAAATTGAAGATTACATATAAAAATCTCAATCCGAATAGTCACTATTAATCCCAATTAATCGCTATTAATCCCAATTAATCGCTAGTCCATACTCACCTGTAACACCCTGTAAAATCGTGTCCAATAGTATAGTGACACGTGTTGTATTTTAAATATAGTTTGTTAAAGACCAATAAGGACTAAAGGCGTCAACATGCTCGATCTGAGCCTCTGAGTGACGGTCCGATGTCAATATGCATAAATAACAGCCTCTGAGTGACTAATGTGTCAACATGCTTGAAATTTGGCCTCTGAGTGACTGATACGTCAACATGCCCAGCCTCTGAGTGACATCGGAATCAACATGCTTATAATAAGCCTCTGAGTGATCCTTTGCGAAGTCCTAACTCTCATACGTGCCAAATGTTGGACGAGAGGGTACAATTTTGTAAATATGTGAAAGTTGGATGATTGAGGGATTAAAAGTGTCAATATGTTAATTCTTATCTCTGAGTGACCTTTTAAACGAACCGAGAGCTCGACAATGTCCGGGCATAATCCCGGGTATGCCAAGTATTGGCTAAGGAAGGGCAAAAGTGCCAAAAAGGTGTTTTAGAAGGCTTTTAGAAGCTTTTTAAAGTTAAGGGACTAAAGTGTCAAACTTTGAAACTGGCCAAAGGGCGGTCGCGGGCCGCGAGAGACCTGGCCTGGGTCTCTCGCGGGGCGCGAAAGAGGCTCTGTTGTAGAAAGTTTGTCTTGGCCTCCAAACAAAGCTCAAAAAACCATTAAATCGAAACTATGGACTTGTAAACTGCTATGCCACGTTTGGGACACTTGTAAGCTTCCTCTTACACCTCTAAACACCTGGCTTCACCTCCTTTGAGCTCTCCAACTATAAATAGGTGATCAAGTTCACCATTTGAACTTGCACCTTTCTAAATCATAACTCTTCTCCCTCCTCTGAAAGTTCCTAGCTAAAAGGAGCATCCAACTTAGTTCTCTTGCATTCTAGGAACCTCTTGCAAGTGTTCCTTGCTCTTACATTTTTGTTTATAGGCTTTTATTGTAACATCCGTCGAAAAACGGGTTTCCAAACCCGCTTCGTTTATTAACCGAATAGTCAGTCAAAATTTTCGTCGCGTAATATTGATTATTTTAATTTTAAACAAAACATAATTAATAAATATATTAGAATTTAAAAACTATAATTAATATTTTATCATAAATAAAGAGATAAAAAATTAAATAGAGACGTCGGGTTTCGAACCCGGGTCTCCCGCTCAAACAAACACACAACGCACAACCAGGCTACCTGCACTCTTTGTGAAATAACTGAAATCAATTAAGTTTTATATTGAAACAAACGCCAACCTGTAATATTACAAAACCAGTAACTATCAAAGACACAATCCAAGCAATCAAGCAATTAACGTTTTTCTTTATGATTAAACGTGTGTAACTGATGATAAACATCGGTTATAACCGAAAACTCAATTCAATTTCATTCATGAACCGTGAATTTCATAACCGAAAACTTGAAATCACATATACTTAAAAATACCTTCAGTCAGGAAAACCCAACTCGCTTATTCACTCGAATCAACTCTCAACACACTCGCTAACCTCTCTACAAGTCCCTAATCAGCAAGAACAACTCGCCGGAAATTTTCTGCAACTCGCCAAAATTCTCTGCAAGTCGCCGGAAAATCGAACCCATTTCATCACTGTGCCTTACTCTAAAAATAGGACTGTTAGAGCTTCGACAGAAGTCACCCACACTCACCTCAACTCCCTGTAAAGCCTCTGTCGCAAGTCAAGCTTCGCCGGAAAAATTGGAACTCGCTGGAGTTGGTCACTGGAATCGTCAAAGTGCTGTTCTCCATGGGTATGAACCTTTAAAACCTTTTTACATTCACATTTAATTCCGTTAATTCGTAAACCAATAATCAGAATCGATTAGATAAAGATAACAGTCGGATTTTTTGTTTCTGGGTAATGTTTACGAAGAAGATGAAGTTTTGGATTGTGTATATATGTAATATAAATCGGGTTATATCTCGGGTTAGACACACAGTCCAGCGGTGGACTGTGTGCATTTGAAACATAGTGATACCAAGTTCGAGTCTGTCCTTGTTCCGATTCGTCACAATATTCAAACCTTTTTATAAAACCCAAATACGGAACCTTTCAGTTACTATTTAAGTTTAATAAAAACCAGTATTCTAACCAGGTTAGACACACAGTCCAGCGGTGGACTGTGTGCAACGTTAAACAACAGGTCCCGGGTTCGAGTCCTGTATGTGCACCGGTTTGATTAATTAAAATTCTTTTTAAGTAAATGATTTCTGGATAAATCTAAATAGTATTTAAGTATAATAAAAACCGGAATAATAACCAAGTTAGACACACAGTCCAATGGTGAACTGTGTGCAAAAACATTAAGCATGTCGCGGGTTCGAGTCTAGGCTCCCGCACCGGTTCTGGCAATTATCAAGTTTTTAAATAAGGACAGAAATGAATTTATCTAATTTGTATATATATATAATTAAAAACAGAAATATTTCGGGTTAGACACGTAGCTCAGTTGGTAGAGCTGCGTGCACGCGTACGGGAGGTCACAAGTTCGAACCTCACTCAGTGCAAACAAATACACGACCGAACCGGTCAACAGTCAAACGGTCAACGGTCAACTGGTCAACGGTCAACTGGTCAAAAAGTCAAAATTTTTATTTTCTTTTATTTATTTATTTTATTTAAAAATCAATTAAAAATACTTAAAAATAATATTTTTAAAGTTAGAAAATTTCCTTGAACTCACAAAAATAAACCGAACAATCCCATTAAGAACACTAATTAAAAATACTAATCTCAAATAAGAGTTTATTTATTTATCGAACTATTATGTTATTATTTAGGTTAGTTCCCTTGCCGATTAAATCCGAATTCGTGCGCATTCATCATCAATCCAAGAAACGCACCCACTGTGAGTGAATTCTTACAAATTCCCCTTTTTATTCATGTTTTGGGGTGTATCATGTGTCGCTTAAACTAATTCGCTTATTCAAACTCGTGCTATACCATATTATGATCTAAACTTAGAATGTAAATATTGTTTTGTTGTGATGTATTACATATGGTCAAGTTGTATGCAAATTATTTGTTAGGCCCATCAGTTCTTCGTGGGAGACGAGTTGAACAACGCGTGCCTTAAAACTCATTCATTAGGCCCATCAGTTCGTAGAAGAACGCGTGCCTCAAAACTCATTCATTAGGCCCATCAGTTCCTCGTGGGAGACGAGTTGAACAACGCGTGCCTCAAAACAATCAATTGTTGTATGTGTGTGCAATATTTAATATTATGTGTATTGTGAATAAATTTACATCTACATTTACTCATATGTAGTTATGCACTTTATTTTATAATTAATACAATAAACACGTTTAAATGTTTTTCATAGGATTCACTCGCTAACTTTTTGTTGACCCAAAAACCATTTTTACACATGATACAGGTGGACAAGATGAAGCAAGGAACACATAGGAAAGTGCCTTAGAAGAAAAATAATGAAGTCTAGAAAGATGTACAGAACATGTTGTACTTGTATGATTTGATTATATGATATTCTTTAAAATTGTAATAATAAATATGAAACATTATAATAAATGTCATGAGCTTTGATGAAAACCCAATCATGCCCCGATCACCTTTTCCGCTGCGGGTCGGGGTGTGACATCTATAGCCAAAAGTCAAGCGTTTTACGGAAAACGCTTTGACTTTCGGTTAATACCATTATGGTCCAGCCATTGTTCGAAATAAACATGGCTAGGTGATCGTAATAAGGTAGGTGTTAGTACCTATAAAGGGCACATCCTGAAGATCACGTTTGCTAGACCAATTGACGGGTCAAAGTTATGATATTAAAAAGTCAAACATGTCATTTTTCGGAAAAATCATAAATTGATCTTATATATGTTATGAAACCTGTTTTGACACTTAAACAAGTTGGTAATAATTATTAGAACATGTAAGAACATGTTCCGCTCGTCAATTTCAGTTCTAGGGTCGGTTCGCAACCGAAAGTCGCGAAGTTTGACTTCTGCTTTGACTTTCGATTTTGACCCAATTTAGATTAGTTACCTACTGATCTAAAGTTACATTATTCTCATAATATAATGTAGCATAACCCTCTGAGGTTATATTATATGATCATAATCAGAATCCAAGTTAATGTGCAAGTTCCATAATTATGTCATCTTTGACCAAAATGTCCTTTTTGCATAAAACAAGGTTTAATAATGAACTTGATAATGAGTTTTCTGCTGATGTAATATTATAAGTAGGATTATTTGGGATGTTAACCAGGTTATAAACTGAGTTTTCAAACAGGTGCTTAAACTATGTTGATAATTGACGATTTTAGCCCCTGTGGCTTATAAAATAGTTTTAATCAAATCTTTTCAAGGTAAATCATTTACCTACTGATATGTTATATTAAATAACATATTTTAAACATTTTAATCTGACTTTAACATCAGTTTTCATAAACATCGCTTAAAATCGTCATCATACGACATAAGCACCATTTAGGCGCATAGTATGGTTTTAAACCATATTATTGACCAAGACTTGATATCTAATGATTTTAAAACTTAATTTAAACATATTTACAGTAGGTATATGTTATGAACTCAGAATCCCAAATAATTTATAAAGTATATGTAAAATGACCAAAATGGCCCTTCGGTGCATAGTTTGGTCATAAAAGGTAAATTACAGATATAATTGGTATCCTACTGATATTATATCATAAATAAAATATTTTCCCAGAATGCTCATTTATTAACTTAAAATATGTTCAAGTTCCTTTTTATACGGTATATAATTTCCGAAATGCCCTTATGAGGCATAGTTTCGTTTTAAAACCACAACGGGCATAAAAGTTGATATCCTACTGATATTTAATTTATTTAAAGTATAATGGCATATTGAACTTGTCCATAACTTATCCGATTACCCGATATCGCTAATATGCGCCCAGTTATGTATATGTAACTATTTTACGAAAATTAACCGAAACGGGTTTTAACCTTGTCATTTAAGTCTCAAAATCCAGAATGTTTATAGTTTATCCATATTATACAAGTCAAGGTACTTGTTGGGATCAAACTACATTCTATCCAATCATCGTTTAATCTAGCATCATACGTTTTGATCAAGTACGCTAGTCGGTCTAAGTCTATGACTTAAATAAGACTGTTAGTATTTAACTGGTTAGTTTATGCCATAATCCAGACAAGAGACTTGCCGATAAATGCTATCTGCACTTAGTCCTTTTTGTGTACGGCTGAGTTATTAAAAATTAAAGAAGACTAACTCAGGTAAATACTCTCGACTTATTTCCCCTATACGGGCTTGGGTTACGGTAAATTATTACCGCTTGATCAGAAATGGGATTAATTGAACGCCGGTTCGGGGATAGTAAATCCGCATATTCTGTTTTAATCAGTTTTGTTTGATAATTTAAACATCGGGGGTTAACTACCGTGTCATGGATATCCTCGGCTCATTACAATAGAAATGGCCACGACCTTAGCGCGGGTGTAGGCATACACCCGATAGACGCTCAATTATGCATTCCCACAAGGTTGAGAGGAATTGACTCCTTCGTGAGTCCAAAGTGGTGTGTACATTAGTTGTGTCTCGGTCTCCGTACCGAGCCCCGTATGTATGACAAACATGTAAATCTGTTAACAAGGTTGGACGGTCAATTAACCCAAGTTATAAAAAGATTTTGTGCTGATGCGCACTTAGAACATTTTTGAAATGTTCTCAAAATGAGTCGGTTGGGTGTATTTACCAGCGAAAGCTGACGTATTTTCAAAAGACTAAACTGCAGGTACAATACGAAAATAGGCCGGAGGTGCTCGGTAATGATAGAGGATCTTGCAAATCCTAAATCTGCCCAAAGTCTGTTTTATATTCTTTCCATGTACAATTTATGATCCGCCTGTGGATCTTCTATTACGAGCCTGTATATTATTTTGTACTTTCAAACATTCGGTTTGTAATAGTAATTTTACTCCAAGACTTTCGCTGTGCCGTGTTTAATTGACTATGATGATTATCAACTGAGGTCACGATACTCCCCACCCGGGCCCACCGATGTATGGATTTGGGTTGGAAATCCGGGGTGTGACATCACCGGCCAATTAACGCTTAACAATTCTTACAAACACTGATTTTAACAGGTCAAAGGTTTTACAAACTTTTAAAACTGATGGTAAACCTTAGGCTACTAGGTGTGGAGAGGGTAGTTCTCAAAGGATGCTCCGTCACGTAGGATGGATGTGAGGATGGGCATAAAGGGGATGGATCTAAGGAAATGAAGAATGAGGCTAAATATATATATATATATATATATATATATATAGTGTGTGTGTGTGTGTGTGTGTGTGTGTAGGGAGAGGCCCGACTTCAAAGTCCTTTGGCCGACGGAGACGACACCGAGTGTCCGGGGGAAATGGTGTGTCACCCCGGCGACGGGCCTCGACGCACCCACACCAAGTGACCTTAGTTACTTGCCTAGTAAAGGTATATGAGATAAGAAAAAAAAATTATTATCCATTGTCATATAGACATTTGTATTGGTGTAACTTGTAAATAAAGTTTCTTATATCAAAGTTATTAGAAATATAAGTTTTTATTACTTGGAAAGAGTAGACGTTATATAAAATTTGTAGAAATATTAATGTTTTAACTTTGGTTTAACGTCAAATATGTATAACTCAAGACTATATTGTATTAGCTAAATTATAGAAGTTTATTACACTAAGTTACTCAAAAGTTATAATATGCCTTATAAATAAAATTGAACAGCAACTCAGAGACGTCTTTGTGGGTGTGTAGATGGGACGACTGCACATGACCCATTTTTTAGAGCCACCACACACTGTCCGAATCTAAAGAAGAAAATTTTAGTTTATTTTAACACAAGGGCTATTGTTAAATGAGATTAGGGGCACAAAAAAAGTTCTTTTTTTTTTGGGGGGGGGGGGGGGGGGGTGGGGGAGGAGGGGGTTGTGCAATTTTCATTTAACTCAAAGACCATTCAGAGACATAACTATAGATAAACTATACTACTTTTAAAATTTATATTATTTGTTCCTGGTTAGACCAGAATCCTTACCATAAAAGGAAACACCAACACAAACACCGTAATAAGATACTATCATTACACTATAAGCCTTTTAATATGCGTTTGCTAAATATATCATGTAACACGGAGCGCAGTAATTAGTTAATTGATGCATGTTAAAATAATGTATTCTATAATGTTATGTTTTATTGTGTCAAATAAACAATAAACTATAAAAACTAATAAAAAAATTACATAACTATGGATAAACTATATTACTTTTAAATTTTACATTATTTGTTCCCGGTTAGACTAGAATCCTTACCACAAAATGAAAGACCAACACAAACACCATAATAACATATTGTCATTAGACTATAAGCCTTTTAATATGCGTTTTCTAAATATAATATGTAACACGGGCGCAATAATTAGTTCATTGATGCATGTTAAATAATGTATTCTATAATGAATTAACAATAAACTATAAAAACTACTAAAAATAAAATATTTAAAACAGTTGTCACGCTCCCGTGTGTTATTATGACCCAACTCTATTGACTTGTGACATATTTTAATTAGTTTGTTGCTTCTATAATCAACCTTATTAATATGTAGATAATATCTACTTTAACATTGTTCATCTCATTCCTTTTTGAAATAAGATTTAGAATAAATAGGATTTTTAGTTTTAACAATCGACTATAGTATCAACCATAAAATGATGTTTTCTTAAAACTTGTTACATATTAGCCTGAAAATTTTAAAATAAATACTAAAAAACATTGACATGGTCAACAGGTCATCTCAAAGATTACAATCATTTCATTTTCATTATTGTTACCTTTAGAGACTAAAGAGAGTTAAAAGAAAATCCACCTTTTTTTAATAGTAAATTTGAATTATTGACGGATCACTGGAGTATTATCATACTATCTGCAAAACCACCTGATCGTATCCATCTCCACTCAATAAATTTGGAAAAACCTTCTTTGTGAGAATCGAACCCATCACCTTTGGTTTCTAAGTGTTATCCCACCCTAAAATGCTACTAAACTACAATGACAATGACATGGCTTAAAAGTCTACCTGTTTCATGGATATTTAGAAGTTTGCATTAGTAAAAATATACTAATTAAAATTATGTAAAGTTCAAGGTCTTTCAACAAAAAAAGATTGATTAATGTAAACTTGGAAGAGACATTTCATCTCTAATGCACATTGTGTGTAAAGTATTTCTATATCTTATATATATATATATATATATATATATATATATATATATTATATATATATATATATTTCAAGTATATTAGTTTTAAAGTAAAGAGCCATTTCTGTCAGTAAATGAAAATGAGTGACTCTAGGCATAAAGTTGAAAGGTTTAATAAAAAGCAAAACCGGCAATCCAATATCATGTGTCCATTACGCGTCTTTTATAGGAGCTTCATTTTTTAGTTACTTAATAATTTTGATTTTTTAACGACCAATCAAATATATTTTATTCAAACCAAAAAAGTGCAGCTAGCAGGCTGCTAGCATACACACCAATAATCCAATATGTAGTACATCAGAAAGACCCAAACACACTACACCAACAACACAAACAATTACCATGCTATTTTATACAGCTTAAACCCCGCCCATATATCCCACTCTAGGCCCGCCTATTTCGACCGCCCCTTGATCCATAAAAAGCTAAGAGGCTTGATGTCGACCAAGGTCTTCAGCAAAGAGCACTGGAGCAGTTAAAGACCAAGTCGTTTCTCGCTTTTCAAATACATAAAAGCGTTGTAAGACACACAGCATGAAACGCTTTCCTTCCTTTAACCGTGCCTCCCCTATATATATGCCCATCCAAAAGGTCTTTTAGATCAAACACAAATATAGACAGGATATTACACCATTGAGCAATCATTTGCCAAACCATTTGTGCAAATTCACATGTAACAAACAAATGCTTGGTCGTTTCTGGAGCATTACCACAAACACGACGAAGATTAGAATATAAAATTACAAACAAAATACCCTTATTGCTTTACTTTATGTCAAATAGATTGAACCCTTATTTGATCGTAGTTGAACTCTTATTTGGTCACGAAATTGATTCCTTAGCTGCTCGCTCTTCTGTCTTCCGCGCCACACACATTGTTAGTTTTCTGCCAAATAATCGAACTCCTCGTTGCGATTTTCCTCCTTGGCGAGAAAGAGTGTCTGATAAAAAAACACATGATCAAACGCGGGTTAAACACTATTGCCACGAAACCTGCTGCTTCGTATGCTGTATGCCTTCCTTTATTTTTCTTGCGTTGACCAAAAAAGTTAAAAAGAAAAACCCACCAATGTAGTGATTCCCGTACGAATAATTTTTCTTGCGTTGACCAAAAAAGTTAAGAAAACCACCAATGTAGTTGATTCCCATACGAATAATTTTATTTTTCTTGCGTTGACCAAAAAAGTTAAGAAAACAACCAGTGTAATACGAATAATTTAACCCATATTCTTAAAGAAAACAATCCAACCTATGGACTAATAAACAAAAAAACACATGATCAAACGCGGGTTAAACACTATTGCCACGAAACCTGCTGCTTCGTATGCTGTACGCCTTCCTTATTTTTCTTGCGTTGACAAAAACTTAAAAAGAAAAACCACCATGTAGTTGATTCCATACGAATAATTTTTCTTGCGTTGACCAAAAAAGTTAAGAAAACCACCAATGTAGTGATTCCCATACGAATATTTTATTTTTCTTGCGTTGACCAAAAAAGTTAGAAAACAACCAATGTAATACGAATAATTTAACCAAGAAAACAATCCAACCTATGGACTAATAAACAACCCACAATTGGAATTGAGTTCTCATTTAAACTCACAACACGCTTTCTCTTCATGAACTGATTGTGTCATATCCACCAAAAAACCTACAAATTCCGAGCCATAAACTTCCTACTTTGCCGACTCACTTTTGTCGTCGATTCCCTCACAATCAGGACCTTTTTTTTCTTTTTTTTTTCCTCAACCACCACGATAGGGCTGCTCCCCTTCATGAAATTAAACACACAAACATGAAATTAAACAAATTTGTGTAAACTTTTTTATTATCAAACACACAAATTACTATAGTAATCTGTTTATAAGTAACCTTTTTCGTCCAATCCTCTTGCTCTTTATCCAAGATTAATTTCTCACCGAATTTGAAGGTACCACCATTTTTACTTACTTTGATTCTTGTATTCCCGCTGTAATTCGCTTGTTATCTATTTGAATTCAGTGATTTTAGCTACTAACCAGTTTTCTGTGAAATGGGGACACTTGTTGCTTAAGTTTTCATCTTTTATAAGTTTCATCTGTGTTTTGTAATTTATGAAAATATCCTTGTGTTTTATGGATTCAGGATTCTTTATAATGACTTTTTTTTGCTACTGAAATGAATATGAGAAGAACACTAGAAAGTTGAATATTACATGGATTTCTGCAGCTGAGGATAAGATTGTTTCATGTGTTGAGGACACAATCAATACTCTTTTTGTAGCAATATGCAAAAAATAAAATAAAAAAATAAAAAATGTACAGTTTGACTATTGTGGTCAAACAAACTGATTTTCAGATTAAAATTGATGGTATTTATGATTTAAATTATTATAGAGAAGTGAGTATTGGCATTAGAGCTAAAAAGAAGCAACAGGTTAAGATGTTTTAGCATTGGATTTTAATTAAATTGTAATGATTTCAAGTATGAAAGCACTAGTCTTTTGACCTTAAAAAGTAAAAACATTAGTACATTTTATGGAACACAAGTAGCATTGATGAGATTAATGATATGATTAATTTAGGATTTTGACAATACTATTGTCTTGTCAATTTCATATTAATAGAGCCTTATACGCTTGTTTTAACCTTGTGGGCCTATCTCGTTTGTCCTAACTTCAATTTTCCATTTGTTTCGCCTAACATAAGTCAAATGAAATTTTAATACGTTAAATGTATTTAATGAAGAAAAAAGATGGGATTGAAGATCCTATTTACTATATTTGACATCTTCCTTTTAATCATCATTCAGTAACCTCAAAGAAACATGGGATCCAACGTTGGAATAGCAGAAGACGTGACCGAAGTAAATCCATTCCTTAAGAATCTGGAACATGTTAATTTCCCATTAGTTCAAAACTCTTAAATATTCTTATACCTTTTCACACATGATGTGCAGTTGATAGGAAACACACCTATGGTATATCTTAAAAAGATTGTAGACGGTTGTGGGGCACGTATTGCTGCCAAGTTAGAAACTATGGAACCCTGCTCCAGTGTAAAAGACAGGTGAATTTTCTTGCTTCATGTTAATTCCAACTGTTAGTATGTTCTTTTTATTATTTATTTATTATTTATTTATTTATTATTTATTTATTTCTGAAATCGAGCAACTAGGATTGCGTTAAGTATGATTAAAGATGCAGAAGATAAGGGTCTTATCACTCCTGGGAAGGTTAGATAACTTGCTTTTAATATATAATTTTGGTACAAAATCATCAACTAAAATGTTTTAGTGAAGACGGTGCTTGTTGAGGCTACAAGTGGCAATACTGGAATCGGGTTGGCCTTCATTGCAGCAATTAAAAGTTACAAACTTATAATAGTTATGCCATCGACATATAGCATGGAAAGAAGGATTGTTATGCGATCTTTCGGGGCAGAATTGCGTATAGCAGATGGGTCCAAGGGCATTGAAGGTATTTTAAAAAAAGTTGACGAAATACTAGAAGAAACGCCAAATAGTTATTTCCTTAAACAGTTCGAAAATCCCGCTAACCCACAGGTATGTCTTTGTTATATGTCATTACATAGAAAAGATTATGAGAATTATGAAGTGTTAATGTCTATAGTTGTAACCTTGTAGATTCATTATGAAACTACTGGACCAGAGATATGGAACGGGTCCGAAGGGAAAGTTGATGCTTTCGTTTCTGGGATAGGGACAGGTGGCACCGTGACTGGTGTGGGGAAGTTCCTTAAGGAGAAAAACGCGAGTATTAAGGTGACTTTGTTCTTAATATCAAAATACTAAAGTTTTCTAGAAGGGTTTTTGTTTGCTAATTTAGTTTTGTTGAGTTTAGATATACGGTGTTGAACCGAGTGAAAGTGCGGTTCTAAACGGAAGGGACCCTGGTATTTAACTTAATTAGACTTCCATAACCTTGAATATGTGTTAATTATTTCCTAAGAATTCCCGATGATTGTTTGTTTAACTTGTCGTGGATGATGAAGGATGTCATAAGATTCAAGGAATTGGTGCTGGTGTTATTCCGGATGTTTTAGATGTCAACATTCTTGATGAAGTTATAATGGTGAGCATGAAGCCGCATTTTTATTTTGTGTAAAAGATAACAAACTTGCTTAATGTTTTATGTTTTTCAAACCCTCTTCAGATAACTAGTGAAGAAGCCATTGAAACTGCTAAGCTTCTTGCACTGAAAGAAGGTTTGCTGGTATGATCATATATATTTCATAAAAATTGTTACAAATCCATTTTTCCTAGATTTGTTAATTTATATGTAACATGGGTCGCGTGCAGGTGGGGATATCATCAGGGGCAGCTGCTGCTGCCGCCATTAAAATCGCGAAACGACCAGAATATGCAGGAAAGCTCATTGTTGTAAGATGACCTTGGCCTCCCTCAACTTAGAGTTTCAAGATTCATCAAAACATGATATCATTGTAACTAATTGGACTTTTTCATACTCATTCTGATTAAAATATCCTTCTACTTGCTTGTACCAGGTTGTTTTTCCAAGCTTTGGGGAGCGTTATTTGTCGACGGTGCTATTTGATTCTGTGAGGAATGAAGTAGAAAACTTGCCAGTCGAGTGAGTCGTTGATCACAAGGCGGGATTGTCAGACCGCGTGTTATTTGGCTGGAAAAGAACATCTTTCGTTTTATTTCAAAGAAATTGTACTTATAAACCGAATCATTGTTGAACAGTTTTACAGTCCTCGATTATTGGTCAAGAATTGGTTTCTAACTAACATGTGCCCCAACCTCTTCTTTAATACTAAAGTTTAGAGGTTCTACCCTCCTATATGTGTATGTGACTTAGGTTTTGCATCGGTGATTCAAGTACAACAACTAGCACTCACCGGGAACGTTTTTTAAAGTTTTATCTTCAATTCCAAATAGGCTTCAACATTCATAGGGTATGACTCAAGAACACTAACTATAGATGTGTTCTAGTTTTCATCTTCTTGCAAATTGATCCTGGTGGGAATCCTTGATTAGATTAAGGATTGTTCGATGTCATCAACCCTTTCGCTGCGCAAAATATTTTAAAACGGATGTGCAAGACCCAACAAATTTCCTTATAAGTATGGAACAAGTGGGGACCCTAGGTGTTCGAAGGACTCTTAACTCGAACTCGCATGCGTGCATGGTGATGGATGCAATGTAGGGCTATGATGAGGCACTTTGCAATTGAGAGAAATAAAGTTAAACAAATAGATTTGACAGATAAACATCCAGAGGGCCAACAAAAAGGAAAGACTCGTTTGCTTTATTGGCAACATCTACAAGGCCCGGCCTATCCAGCCAAGAATTGAAAAATCTAAAAGGACGAGGACCATAGTTCAACAATTTGGTAGTCAAATTTGTTAGCATTTATGATTTAAGTGAATACTGGCATTAACTAAAAGATGCAACACATTAAGAGATGTTAGCATTGAATTCAAGTATGAAAGCACTAGTTTATGACTTTTAAAGTAAAAAACATGACCACTTTTATGGAACACCAGTAGCATGATGAGATTAATGATAATTAAGTTAGAATTTTGTTGCCTGTCAATTTTGCATATCGATTAATATGCTTGTATTAACTTTGATGATTGTCCTAACTTCAAATTTCATTTTCACATAACAAAATGAAATTTTGATATGTTAAAATGTATTTGATGAAGAAAAAAGATATGATTGAAGATCTTATTTACTAAGTTTGACATCTTCCTTTTAATCATCATTCAGTAACCTCAAAGAAACATGGAATCCAACGTTGGAATCGCAGGAGATGTAACCGAAGCAAATCCATTCCTTAAGAATCTTGAACACTTTAATTTCTCACTAATTTAAATTGCTTATTTTTTTTTTGTATAAAAGATAGATTTGCTTAATTAACTGTTATGTTTATCAAACCCACTTCAGATAACTAGTGATTAGTGAAGAGGCCATTGAAACTGTTCTTGCACAGAAAGAAGGTTTGCTGATATGGCCATATTACATGAAGATTGTTACAAATCCATTTTCCCCCTTCTTGATTTGTTGGAATCCGTGCACAGGTGGTGAAATTATCTGGGGCAGCAGCAGCTGCCGCCATTAGAATCGCAAAACGGCCAGAATGATGATCATAGCCCCCCTCACCTTACAAATTTAAAATTCGATCATCGTAGTAATATGATATGATATTGCATGTATCAGGTTATTTTTGCAAGCTACCTGTCAACGGAGCTGTTCAATTCTGTTGAGGAAAGAAGTAGATAACTTGCCAATACTGATTTAAATCGTTGATTGTGTGCAGATTTACAGGAAATTATACTTGATATTAACTGATATTTGATTTGATGAACTGTTTAAGAGTATATGATTACTGGTCAATAATTGGGTGTTATGTGCTCATAACCATTTTAAAACGGTTACGACTTATGAGCATATAACACCGTATTGGCAATTATCGACCAGCAATCATATACTTAAAACTATTTGAAAGCAATTTTCTACCCTTCCGATCGCTACAAGAAGTTTTAGACAATAATACCTTGATTCTGTAACAACAAAGTTACAAACATGATGCAGATTTTATGCCATATTGAAGTTAAAAAAAAAGAAGCCTCCCAAACTTATTTCCTTCTAAATTCCAAACACAACCAACAATTTGTAAATATCAACCAACATACATGATATAAACAAGCACATAATGATGATTTAAAATGACTAGTTATGAAGTTAACAACACATTTCGTTCGTGCTACCAGACCTTAATCCTTGCAATCAAAAGAAAACACTTGTTTACCTGAACCATAAAACTAGGACATGAGGATAGAATTACATGATATGGTTGTGTAGATTAATAATAATGTCAAACTTCGTCATTTGTGGGGACCACTTTACAAGTACACCATCACATCATAAGACATAGGACGTTCATTCATTCACTCTTGACTCACAGACATACCAGTTTTTACTGGAGTCAAAATAACTTAAAATACTGTTTATAATGTAAACCTTAATCTCATGACTCTTTTTTCTTTTTTTCCAGAGATGGAAGAGGAAGATATGAAAGGAAATCACATCAAACACCGGATTTTCATTTATATATCGTTTTTTAAGTTATACTTTATCGTCATGAAACCACCATCTAGTCTCCTTTGGAGATCTCCCGTTCCTACAGTTCTTCACATAGCGTTCATCGTCTGCTGGGCGCTGCTGCAACACCTATACATCCCAAATAAACATGTTATATTCCTTTTTTTAGATAATACCTAAAATTCAAGTTCCAAATTGACCAGAACTGTTTTCTTGGTTATATTTAGATTTGACAAGTTTAAGGTTTGAATATCTGAAAACAAATGAAGTTATGATAACAGATTAAAAAAAAACAAATCTTAGAAGTAGAGCTTGATAACATGGAGAGAATGCTGATACATACAGAGCTCACAGTCATGGCAGGGGACCACGAATCATACAATATATCTGCACCAGTAGCCAAACACTCCCATCAATCAAGAAAGATACTCGTGTATCTGACTTTAATAGTAGATGACTAGTAGCTCAAAGCCTCAAATGTCTATTTTTCAGAATGGAATCGATCTTGTGATACCAAAACGGCTCATAAACTATTTTTCAACTTATTTCATCCTATAGCGGCATAGCTGGAGCTGCAGTCCCTAACTTATAAATACTTTGGATGGAAGTCTCAGGCACCCGTAAAAAAATCTTTTTTTCAAAGTAAACACAAGCTTTTCAATTTAATTACTACATTTAGAATATAATATGTTATATTTAGAAAATCAAGACTACACGGTTTAAGGTCTTGTCATTTAGGCAATTTAGCATTTTGTGGGTCCTGTTTGTTTGACGCAATGAGGATGGAGCCCACATAATGGACCCTAAAACATCCACCATTTTGACACCTTTTAATTAAACCGTTCAGTTGAATAAACTCTACAGCCCACATGTTCAAAACCTATAACCATCAACTGCAACAAAAGAAGAAAATCTTCAATTAAAAGAAATCTCTCAATCGTGTACAGATTCCATTATTAGATCTATGAGGCTCGCATATTTGAGTAAAACTGGTTTAACATTAACTGCTAGTAGTTATGGTCATACAGCACATGAAGCAACAGCAGTTTGGTGAAATGTTAACTGCTATTCAAGAGATTTTGAAACTATATGAAGAAAGTAAAACACATAATCAGCTGGTCATGAGACGTACCTAAACAAATATGACCATTGCTATAAATGGGTGGATGAAGTGGAGCGGGAGGAACAAAAATAACCTGTCAAACCAACATAGTAAAACAAACAATAAGGGAAAAAAAGATACTTAACAATTAGACTGAGCTGAAAAAGAGAAACTGACTGCAATAGTACAAAGACTCCTAAACTTCCACAAGAATAAAACAGCCTAATAACATAGTCCAAACAACTTTCATAATACATACCAAAACATACTGTTCACATACTTTTTCTTGTAATATGATATACTACATATACGGAGCATATAGATCCAATACAATCCCACAAAAAAGGCCAAAGATTAAGCAGTTATATAAACTGTGATCCTTAAAAAAAATTTACATATCTATACCGTAACACCAATACACCATATGTCAATCCCACGTCCTCAGCGGACATGGAATGTCGGGGATGATAAAGAAAAACCTGACCGAGTGAGGTTGGTCATGTATGAGCGGAGAACTCTACTGTAAGCAAGATCGAGTGAGGTTAAGCGTGACCTAGTGAGCAAAGTGGACTATATTGTTTGGTATGAGGGGCCGGATGTCACATGTATCTTGTGTGAAATGAGTTTTTAAAGAACATCATGACATTGAATGATAGACAAGCTCACATGGATTATGATAGTCCAGTTATAGAAAGTGAAACTTTAAAATCTACCACATTTGAAATACCTTCAACACACACACACAATTAGTTTCATTCACAAATTCTACCCATTCCCCACACCAAAAGGCAGCAGTAAAAATCCAAAATTAACTACAGTCAAAACAGTAAACACATATCCAATTTACACAAAAAGTTAAATCATCATAATTCATGAATGTCCATGTGGGCTTCCATAGGGTAATGCTCAGGAAAATCAACTTGCAACTGAAAAGTTTCATTAGCATACAAAGTCCCCGGTGCACCGTTGACTTCAATTACCCATCTTCACACCAAAAGTAACACAAAATCAAACCATTAAACCCCAATTTAAAACAAAATTAAACTAAAAAAACTCACACAGCAGAAATTAACACCACACCTTTGAAGATTATCGGTGACTTTGTGTTTGAATCCTGCAGGTGGATTGACCTGCCATTCCATTAACTCTTTCTGGAGACGATTTGTTGCCATCTTGCTTAGCACCTGCAATTCGAACCAACAGGAGTGATCATCAACATAGATAATGACACGTTGGATCGGAAATTAAATCTCAAATTGCGTCGAATTGTTCAAATTAGGGATATGCAAAAGTAGACGCATATACATACAATTACTGACATATATAAACGAGAAGAGATAGAAGTTGTATACCTTGCGAGAAGAAGCTGAGGGCTCGTCATGGCTTCTAGAGAGAGAAAGTGATGAGAGAGAGATGAGTGTGTGTTTTTCTGTGTCGAGAGGACTTTAGTGCTTCTAAAAGGGAAAGTTTTTACTTTCTACCCATAACTATTTACTATATGTTAAATAAACCCACAACTATTGCTCGCATATAAGAATACCCCTAAAAGTTATTGTGTTTAAACTTTTGTGGTGTTAATTTGATAAAAATAACAAAAAAAACTCAATGTTTCCAGAAGTGGAGATGACATCAAACCGGTTGTTTTATTCGTTCATTGGTCGAACCAGGTAAGAATATAACACCTTAATAAATTTAGAAATAAAAACAATATAGATAATATAACAAAAAAAGTAATAATTAAATACAAACAAGTTTAAAAGCGGATTCATCGAATTACTTCTAATACTAACTCTCGTAGAGTTTAAAATAATTAACATATTATACTTGACGGATAAACTAGGGTATTTGTGCATTTTGTATATTTACTTTTGTGTTTCAAAGGAAATTTTATAAGTAAACAATGTATTTAAGATCTTACAGACATAAAATAATTAACAAGATGCTAGAAGAGATTGTAAAAGTTGGTGACCTTCATTCTCAACAATCGTAGGTTGTAGGTTCAATTCATGGTGCCAACAATGATTTTTAATTTTCCTCATATATCTTCAAATCCTAGTAATTATCCCACATCAGCCAGTCAGAGGAACTCCAAAGGCCATCATATCTACAAGATAAAGCAGACATCCACATACACTAATCCGTACAAATAAAGCAAAACAGTTCTACCTGGTTTTCAGCTAAACTTAGTTTACAACAAAACGGGTCAGATCTTTGTAACGTGAGTTATATGACAAAACAGACCAGTGACCTTACCGGTTTCTAGTTAAACCAGCCGGACTGTCTAGTCCGGTTTAAAAAAATTACAAAAACACTAAACCCTTGGTTGTAAAACATAAGTTTTTCTTGTGAAACTACAATACTAAATTAGTTTAGGGTGTATTCTGTGAACTTAGACTTTATAAGGAGTCTCAATGCAAACTCTTTTGTTAAAAGTGGAACTCGTGATTGACTGTGGAGTCAAAAAGTTGGTATTGATCGACGGTCGGAGTGGATTTGGTGCGACCAGACTGCGTGCATTTTACGGTGTTACCTAAGGATTGTTTGCCACGTGTCATCGTCAAGGAATACATTGTGTTCCATTTCGCCCCTTTTATACGAGAAGAATCTAGTTGTTACCCCCAATATCTCAATCTCAAATGCTTCCAGAAAACGAATTATTCTTTGTATTATTATTCTTATTTTCTTTTTTCGGACGGCAAAGATTTTAATATTTTTTAAACTGCTTATCTTCATGCTTAGTAATAAGAAAGTTTATATAAAAACTGCATACTAAACAAATATTTAAACAGTAAGTAATAAAATTAAAAGGATAAAACATTTTCTTAGATACCCGTATTGGTAAGGCGTGTTTCTGCCCAATAATGCCATAAAACGCCACGCATAATGTCCCCTGGGACGTCTTTTGTCCAAAAATGTGTTTGACGTTTTTTTAACACGCCTCCTCCACTTGTGTTTGACCAATAAGAACCTTCCAACTAATATTATTTGTTTTGTTGTTTTAAAAAAATTATATTTGTATTATTATTGTTGGGCATTATGGGGCATTTTATAAGTACACCTTTTTTAACTTCAAGACTCATAATCCCTATATGTCACATGTCAATTCATGCCCAAGAGAGGGTTTGTTTGTTTCAAGCCTCACTACATATGATCTTAAAGGGAAAATATCATTAAAAACCAACATACTTTTTTGTCTCACATAAAAGTCCCTTAACAATTTTTTGAACATTAAAGTTCCTTCACATGTTAATTTGAACAAAATTATAACCAAAGAATTTAAACAACTTGGAACCTTTAGAGGTGTCCATCGGTTCATTCTATTACTTGGTTCCTTTATTCGGTTTGAAATTTTTTGGTTAAACAAAAAATTGAACCAAATTAAACGGAATGTAAGTATTTCAAAACTGAATCACAAACGCATTCAAATTTGGTTTGGTTTCAACCGAATACAACGAATTCATATAATTGGGTTTATTCGACTATATGTAAAGTATGATTTACTTTGATTACTCGGCTTATTGTATAAACCAAATTAATTTCATTTGGTTCGGGTTTAATTGTTTTTTGTTGGATTTTTGTTTTTAACTATTTTCGGTTCTATAGCAATGACCTATGAATTTTCAAACATATCTTAGGTTAAAACATAACTTCATATAGCAAGTTTTAAAAAAGCTTTTGTCATAATTTTGTTAAAATTTAATATGTGAAGGGACTTTAATGTTCAAAAATATTGTTGAGTGACTTTTGTGAGAAGAAAACATAAAGTAGGTTAGTTTTTTTACGTGCAAAAAATATTTAAGGGTCTTTTGTGAGAAAAATGAAAAAATATATTAGTTTTTATAGCATTTACCCTTTATTAAAAATTTGATGTTTTAACATTTTTACAAGAATATAAAAAGCACAAGTTGCTCGAGTACCATCTCGTCCAAACATATAAAAGCCTATTTATAAACCAATATCATTGCCATGTGCTTAACTACTAATAATAGAAAAGGCTTAGTTCCCTAAATTTCGTTTGTTTCATATCATAAAAATAGTCATCTGGTATATACAAATTCTCTATCAATAGCTTTTATATTTGTGAAATTTACTAGACATGATTGTAATTTTTATATATACAAATATTGTATCAATTCTCTAATCTTCCCTAATCACATTTCCGGTCATGAACTATGTAACATCAACTATGTGTTAGGCATATGATTGGTATTTGAGTACACAAAAAAGTTTTTTGGACTAATAAATTTGTATAGCCATGTCATTAATTATAAGACTATAATCAACCGTTACGATATTGTCGTATATCCACTTTAGTTCGTGTATTTATCTATATAATATGAAACTTGTAACATTGTAGCATATCTCACGCCAATCGTGAACATGAGAGCTTATTGGCTCATGAAAAATGTCCGAACTTAAAATATCGCTATGGGCATTGGCAATGGATGAAAGAATAGCTTGAAAGTTGAAACTAAACCGTGCGTGAGTGACATAATCCAATGATTGGTAACCTTGTGGGAAGTCTCCACCCTAGTAACAAATGACAAAATTGTGAGTTTCTGATTAGAAAAAAGAAGGTACAATATTGGTTGGTATGAGGGATCAGATATTACAAATGGTATTAGAGCCTTTCTTTGGGTCCAAGATGGTGGGGCAAACCTTGTTATAAACGATAAGTTCATGGGGTGCTTGAAACACTTTAGATGAATCACGCATGTGTAGTTAGAATGGCAGGCAAACCTCATCGAAAACAATAAGTCCATAAGCAGTGAGGGATGTTTGTGATAACACTTTAGGTAAATCCCAATTGGTTATGGATACAAAGAAAATGGAGCTCATAAGGAATGTGTGATGATTGGTGACCTTTAAGGACTATCTGATTGACAAAAAGAAAAGTTATAAGCTCATATTTAGTAAAGCACACAATATTAATTGGTAACAGGGTGAGTCAAAGGCATCTACACCCGTGTGTCACCTTTTCATCGTGTTTCGTCAACAATGATTTCATCAATGTTAACAATATATTGCACATAGCCTAGTGCTTGTTTGTGATTATTGTTTTTTTTTTTTTGATGGAGAATGAAGTTAAAAGCATACCGGAAGTAATCACAAAATTAAGCTAATAAGGACATCTTGTAAAAGGCCTACATGTGGATTTTCTCTCCAACGCCGCCTCCTTCAAGTAAACCTTACAATACATTTGAACGTCGTTATGCTATCAACGTTGTATCATTTTATTTAAATGGATAATAAATGAATAAAAGAAGGGACCTACATTAGTTTGTTTTGTTACCAGGGTTGCACTATATTTTTTTATATTACATAACTCATTATTGTTGTTTTGCTAGTTCAGTTGTTTTATTCCGTTGCAAGTTTTCGTCTAATAATACGTGTATGTAATTACGAGACAATATTACAATCATATCTTAATATCTAAAATATATTCATCTTAGAACTTCATGAAACAACCCAAAAACATATTAAAAAGTTTTAGGTAAACATGTAGCCAAAATCGACGTTTCAATTCAACTCTATTAAAGCGTTCTAAAACGATCACTGCTCATCTCTTTGTTTCCTTTTTCTCTCATCATTCTCCTCTCCTTTTTTTCTCCCTTCCATGTCATCTCTCTCCTCATGTCGGATTTTAAACGACGTGTGAGGTCATCTCTCTCCTCATGTCGGATTTTAAACGACGTGTGGAGGGAGATGCTCTTAATGGGATTATTGGTTGATTGATAAGAATCAGATACTTTGGGGTATAAAATATATTTTGGAGAACTTTGTCCATGTTTTTACTTGCTAAAGAAGCATCAATATGAACAATTAATTAAATAATTGTTCATAAATAGAGACATCAAACAGTATAAATGATATCATTTTCTTTATATTATCAGGAGACCCACTTGATGGTCTGATATTCCTTTTCATAGCATAGTAAAACTAATCATATCCAAATGCCAAATAAATCAAAATACGAACAGAAAACAAACCAAACCACACTACAGCAACTTCAATTTATGCATAATAGATAAAACCACAAAGTCATCAACCAAGATTACACAGCCAATATTCCATAACAAAAGATTCAAACAAGTTGCTGATACATCATCATCATCATCATCATTAACATATCTAAGCAGATACAGTTGCAGGAGCCTCTTCAGCATGCTTCACAATGCTGGCAAGAAGTTCCTCCTTCTTAGCACCAACAACCGTGTCCACCTTCACACCGTTCTTGAAGAACAAGAACGTCGGCATCGCTTCCACTGAATACTCCTGAGCAACACTCTGCATACAACACAACAATTCATCAACTCCAAGTTCAAAGATCCATATTATTACTATTACTATACATATAATTATGAAACATATAAGTTCAGTTTTTTTATTATTTTACATCCCTTTTCCTGGTCTCATTCTTATAATTACATAAAAATCAATATACTCTCTCTAATTTCAATTAAATAAAACTTTTTTCCTACTTTTATCATTATATTTTCTTTCTCTTACAATACCGCTTTCAAAAATGGAAATGAACAGTAACATTCAAATTCAAATATTTACCTCAACTTCATCGACATCGACCTTCAAGAAGGCGACATTGAGGAAACTTTTTAGCAAATTCAGCCAAGATCGGTGCAATTACACGGCAGGGACCGCACCATGAAGCAGTGAAATCCACAACAACCTGTCAATCATACGCCGTATAATTTCAATATATATATATATATGTTTATAAACCCTAATTGAGCTATCGGGCCCTCCAAACCGTAAAATTAACGAATTAAACTGTCGGAAAACCGTACGAGCAATAAACAACATTGAGTTCACGAAAATTTTACGAAATTGAATGCGAATTTTGCAAATTCGAATCGGAAACCCTAGAATTCAAGAAAAAATACCAATTTCTGAGAATCCTTGTTCTTATCAAAATGCTCTTTCCACTGTTCAGCGTTGTGGCAACCGATCACAGTTCCTTCTTCAGAAGCCATTTTTCCCAATTTGATCTTTCAGAAAACCCTAATTTGAATTTTTTTTAAGCTTACAAATTTAATTTCTTGAGTATGAAGATTGTGCTGCACCCAACCCCTCAATTTATAGGGCTGTGCTCTTTCGTCGGTGGATGATATTACATAAATGCCCCTAAGCGTGTCTGTAATTACGGAAATGACCTGACAATGTAAATGCGTATGTATTAAAGGATTATTCTAGAATATCTTTTCATTAAATTACGATGCTTTGTCCTTTTTTTGGTTTAAAAAATAAAGTCAAAACTTTTTTGCTTATTTTGATTACTTTCAAAGTTCAAACGATAATTTTGTGGATAAACGAATCATTATCAGATAAGGTAGTTTTTTTATTATTATATATATAATTTATAAACATTTAGCTATTTGTGACTTTTGTCTTTTATAATTTTTTTTCAACTTCTTTTTTCTTTTTTGGTTTTTTCTTTTTTATTTATAATTTTTGTCTTTTGTGTTTTTTCAACTTCTTTTTTCTTTTCTATTTTTTCTTTTTTTTCGTTTTTAAGTTTCAATCCAATCTGGTATGGTACATGTAACAAAACGAACGGTCTAACACTGACCGAACAACATCAGTATCGAAATTGATATTCTTTTTTATTGTTTCGATCGATGTAAACACATCTCGGTATTTTTTTTGTCGTATCATGACTTTTTTTGTTTATCTTTCGGTAAGTGTCGGCATCTTAATGAATCGAACCCAATATCGAACGAATTCCTGCGATTAACGTTATTTTCACTATTGCGTCTACATTTTCATTAAAAATTGGGTCGCCCGCTGCATAACGCGGGTGTAACCCACTAGTTTTTTTTAATAACTATTTCTATTGTTGTATATGATAGCAATGACGTAATCAGTTGATAACATATGCTTTATATAATAAAGTTATATTAGAAGTTTCATCAAATTCATCACTACCGATTTGTTTTAATTTATAAATTTGTAAGATCGTATCGATTTCTTACTATGATCCGAATGTTTGTGTTTCGGCGTTTTAAAACAAAAATCCTAACCGAAGGAATCTAAAATTCGTTATAGTTTATAATACTCGTTTAGTGTGTGTTCATATGTGTTTTAAATTTGTGTTTATGAGGTAGCCAAAAAGGAACAAAATGGAATGAAGGTTGTTGGAGTTGAGTCACCTAAAGAATGAGATGGGAGTGGATCTAACATTTATTTGGATAATAAGAGGATTTTTTATATTTCTCACTAATTCTTTTTGTACTTAAATTCAACTACACTTTAGAGATTTTCTTCACTAATATTTATTTTAATTATATATCTTCAAGTTAAAATCTGGTCATGTGTTGTTTAACATAATTTTTTTTGTCTTTTATGTTCTTTTTGCCTTGTAATGAGTTTGTTTGTATTTTATACTAGACCAAGGTATAAGTTTGCGATTGCTTTACCTAAGTTTTATAGATCACGTGACGGTATAAATTCATGTTTTTGTTTTATGATTTTTCTCGGTTTTGGTCGTCATTTGCTTACTACTTAGCACGGTTCCACAACCCCGGCATCCGCAACGTGGTGGTCAACACCGGTACATGTTATGTACCGAACCAACAGTATAGGTACATATATTCATTTTTATGGTTTTCAATCGATGTAAAACATATGTCAATTGCTATAACGGGTGTTGGTATTAGTATCATGTGGTATTTAAATAAATCTAATCGATGTTGACAAAATCCCGTCATGAAGCGTGAGCGAATCCGACTGGTATGAATAAGAAATGAAAACACAAATCGAATAGATGTTTTTGATACGTGTGAACTCATTTTAGCATCCAACCATCTAAATTTACACGTTTGATTCTAGAACAAATCCATAGAGACGTACCACGTTCATAGTGGTCCATACACAAATAAAAGAGGACTTACAAATTCTATAATTAATAACCTTATTTATTGTACAGTTTAGTCAAACTTGTAATTAAATTATCTAACATGATCGTCTATAATAAGTAAAAAGTTGGCTTACAAAATTTATTATTTAAAACCTTATTTATTGTACAGTTTAGTCAAACTTGTAATTAAATTATCTAACATGATCATCTTTAATAAGTAAACAAAAGTTAATATCAGGATTTTGCTAAACATGCCCTTTGTTACTAATTCTAAAAGGTAATTTTCATCATGTATATTTAAATTAGATATAGTTTAATCATTGTTTATGACTATTCAGAAATTACTTGTCATCCTATAATATTGTTTATCATGTTTAGCATCTTCCTTAACAGTTACCAATCATGTTTAGCATCTTCCTTAACAGTTACCAATGTTTATTTGTTCTAATAACATCAAGTTGTATTTAAGTTTAATCAAGTGTATACAAAAGTATAAATCAATATTAACTAACTAGGTTAGTGTTTTATGTAATAAATGAGTAGCCTGAATAACAAATCATATATTGTTACTCTAATTCAATGTTAACCAACTAGGCTGTCTTATGTAATAATGAGTAGCCTAAATAAAAACTCTCTTAAATAGATAAATATATAAAAATATATGAATTGTCAGATAACTATTTAAATTACTATTACATATTGATAAGTTAATATGTATGTTAGACATGCTCTGATTCAATATTTTAAGCCATTCAATACTTTTTTTGGATGGTGTGTATTGAAATTGTATTGTGAAAATATTATAATCGCATTGAACAAAATGATGTACTTTATGACAAAGTTATATGATTGATATCATGTTTTCGTGTAACTTTTGAAACTATAGGTAACTAGTAATTTGCTTGCGGGCGTTGTCCCGCAGGTATGTAACGCATCAAGGCAACGTAAATAATACCAACGTAACTGATCATGCATAAATGTTAACCAAAATTTATAATTAGTCATTTTAACTAACATTGTTGATTGTATACATGTGTATAACAAAATTTACAACCAATTATTTTAAAACATAACATATTTAAGTCTAATCTAGTCTTTAACATCTTGCGTGATTCGTAATGTGCATATAGCGCGTTGATCGCTACTTGTAACTCCGCTTGTGTTTTACGTAAGTTACTCACACTCACTTAATTCGTTAATTTTTTTAGTCACCCGGCGATCGGAGACGAGAATATCCTCCAACATTCGTTGGAGTCGCATGAAAAAATCCGGTTCCTCACTTGAAGACGACATGTTGAAAGAAATATATTGTAACAAACACGATTAAACTTTACACACATTAATCATAAATTTATTAAAAGAACATAAATTTCCTTAAGGAAACCTAAGGTTGATAAATGTAGAAAATTTGTTTAAGAGGCTCAAAATTATGACTACAACCAACTGCTTAATTTAAGTCAACAGGCTGCCATGCCAAAAATAACAAATAATTCATCATCACAAGTATAGAGGATTTGAAATCGTCAGATAACACCATACCCATTAGTTGGACAAATAGCCAAAATTACATGCAAAAAAAACTGTAACAACCCTCAAATAGGTCCCACGACAATCCGTAATCGTAAACCAAAACTTCGCGATTGATGAACCAACCCATACAAAAGTACCCTTATTAGAACTCATAACCAGGGAGCTACTAAACCAGTAAATTTAGTGGTTAAGTAAACTTTGTAGTTAAGTAAACTTAGCGGTTAAGAAAACTTAATAGGTAAGAAAACTTAACAGCTAAGTAAGTTAATTAATGGTTAAGTAAGTTTAATAACTTAACATCCATATAGATATACATGAGGTAGATAACATCTAAATATGTATATGTGGGGTAAGTAATATATAAGAAAGTAATATTTAAGGAAGATTTATTGAAGATGTTTATCTGAGAAAGGTTTATTTAGAGAAGGTTTATCTAGAAAGATTATATATGGTGTAAGAAGTATTTCTTATATATAAATATGAAGCTTAGAATTCATTTTTCTCTGTTCATTCCTTCTGTTCTTCTTTCTATACGTTGGTGTTCTAACCAATAATTTCCAATACGATATTCTGTCCAACAAATCCGGGAACCAACTAACAAATCCAAAATGCTGTCTGAATAAGACTATACTTTGTTGACTTACGTTATGGTTCCGATCTTATGAACATCGTTAGGTTTGAATATGGTTTTGCACTAATACATATTCCACTTGTTAAACTAAATGTTAAAATATCAAAAACTCTGAACTGTACACTTACAATCAAAATAGATGATTAATTACCAGAAGCTTCAGAACTATAAAAGTAGATGCTTAACTATCTGAAGGGTTAGAATCAGGAGGCCTGTTAAATCAAGAACTATAAACCTGCAAGGTGAGTCATTCTCTTTTTCTCAAATGCTTTTACAAAACCCTAAATGTTTTATCAGTTGTATTTACAGTGATTAAGTCTTTGTATTCTGAAATTACTGCCAGTATGTGGGGTTTTGTATACATTACTTGTTATGCGTCACTATTGGACAACGAGCTAGCCAATCAGTGATATGACCACTAGTCACTGAAATGGGCGAGTGACAAATACTATTAACAGTAATTTCTTTACTATTGGACAACGAGGATAGCCAATCGTAAGTAAACAAATGTAAAAACTCTTAATTTGTAATTACAATACTATGTCTTTTTGTACAAATGGAATGAATTCACCAGTATTTCATGTTGATAAAATGTTTTTAAACGTGTTTCAGGTGATTACAGTATATTTGAATAAGAGTTGTGATACACACCAGAAAGCTTAAAGAAGTGGCTTATTTTATCAGTATAATTAAGAAACGTTGTTTTACGAAGCTACCTTTGTAAAACATGGGTTCATTCCCATTTGTAATTAATAAAATTCCAATGTTTCTAAACTCTGATATTTTTCCTAACTCACGTTCCTGATGAATTTTCCGCTGCAATATTTTCAAAATAACCACCATTACCACTTGACTGTTCACCACTCCCGTCCAGGGTATGGTCGGGGGTTGTAACAAAAACAAAACCACCAAGCCAAAAGTACAATATAATGGACGGAAAAACCATTAAACATGACCAAAAAACCCAATGACCAAACTTACAAATCAGCAATACACAAATATAAATAAAGAAATAGACTTGCATTATTGATTTAAAGGCTCAGAATAATAGTTGCAACTGGTGCTTATCTAAAGCCACCTGAGTTGCCATGCTAGTTACGACACATCGTTATCGCCAAAAGAAGCAACATTCGTTGTCATGCTATGAGAATCCAAAGGTTACCACACAATATCAAGCCCCAATTGGTGAAATGGTACACACAAATCCGCCATAATTAACAATCGTCACAACCTTTATGTCATTTAAATAAAAGCAAACACCTACAACATCGATACTTCTATATAGGCTTAGTATGGTTGTATGCTATAAACAATGTTGCACGCCAAGAGTTAATAATCATCCTGCCTATGTTACACCAACAACAAATCTGATAAACACAACTCCAGATAACATAACTGTTACGTCATTTCGTCCCTATATCAACCACCACTACCAATAAGGTTCAGGTATAAACAAAGACCATGAACAACCTAGGGTTAGAACCTTCACCAGCCACCATTATACGAAAGCCATAAATTTCTTACAAAAGGTGTAGGTGAGAACCACCTTAAACAATCAACCAAAAAACCCATAACATTTCGTCCGTAAAAAACCATCTTACCAATAAGGCTTTGGTATACACAAAAACCCAAACAACCTCAAGTTAGAACCTCCATTGACCACCATCAAACAAAACCCAATTTAGAACCATCATCAGCCATCATAAAAAACCAGCAGTTTTGTTACAGGAAGTAACCAAATGATGAGGTTAAAATTGTCACACCCCGACCCGCAGCGGAATAAAAGTCGGGGCATGATTGGGTTATCACCAAAGCTCATGTTTACATATATTATTAAATTCAAATTAAAGTTTAAATATCCAACAAAGTTTCATACAAACACAAATAAAAATCTAAATGCTTGTTCCAACGAAATAACTTGTTTATTCTTCTAGGCCATCCTAAGTGTTTCTTTCCTCAACTTGATCACCTGTATCATGCGCAAGACAGAGGAAATTTTGGGTCAATAAAAGTTGGCGAGTGAACCTTGATAAAACATTTAAATAATTGATTTTTTTATGTTTATTTAAATAAAATTATGCATAAATCACATGTGAGCAAATGTTATATGTAACCAATCACAAACCACATTGAATGAATATATGACATGAATGATGATGTATCTGAGATCAAGGCTCAATCAAACGGAGCCGATCTAATGAGGCACCTGATGCTCAACCCGTATCCCACGAGGAACTGATGGGCCTAATGAAATGAGTGCATTGAAATGATAAAATGTATCCACATATAAACCACACTACAAGCAATACACATTTGATCACGAAATGATATAGGCACAAGAGTTAAATAAAATAAAGAAATGATACGACACATGATACACCCCAAAACGAGATTAAAACAGGAATTTGTAGAGATTCACTCACAGTGGGTGCGTATTCTTGGTTGATGATGAGTGCACGCGAGGAAAGGATTTGATCGACAACGAATTCTAACCTAAGATAATAAGTATGATATCAATATAAACATATTAGTATTTGGACTTAATACTTTTTGTTAAATTATTAGGTTATTTTGGTTGTGACTTTATAACTTTGAAGTTATATATATATAACATTATTTAATATATATATATATTATTATATATTATATTATATGTAATGTAATATTTTTTTGTAATTAAGTTTCTAAATATAAAGATTCATGAAAATATAAACTTATGGAATAAAAGTATTTAAATGAATGAATAATAATATGAAGTGAGTAAAATACAAAGATAAAAATGTATTAAGTTTCTAAAATATGAAGATGTATAGAGTAGAAATTAATGGAATGAAAATATTTAAATAAATGACTAAAATAGAGGGAATGGATAAAGTAAATAAGAAATATATATATATATATATATATATATGTATAAAAAAACAGTCAGATCTGACAACCAAATCTGACCGGTTCTTGAATGAGGCTGGATAGCGTATAACCGGATTCGAACTCGGGACCTCGTGGTTGCGTGCACGCAGCTCTTCCAGCTGAGCTACGTGTCTAACCCGAAGGAATCCTGTAATTATCTTTATACACTCCTAGGAACATTTCAAAATTTACTTTACAAAAAGGGTTTTAATCCAACGAACCGGTAAACACTCCCCACACTCGAACCCGCGCCTCGGACATTGTTTGCACCTAGCCCAACCAACTGGGGCTGGGTGTCTAACCCGATTAAAGACAGATTTCTAAAATACTTATTTAGATGATAACGGTCATCTTCTTCACAGTTATAAATCGATTTGAGCTCCAGTTATTAGAAATGTTCCTATCACGCTCAGATTCAGAACACAAGTCACGTTCATTAATTAAAACACAAAAGGTGGAGGATTGTTACCAATCAGTATCTTTCTTCGGTTTTCCGGCGAGTTGATTTCCGGCGACCAGAGAGCTTGAGAAAGAATGGTTTCGCAGAAGGGATTTGAACGAGGAACGAGCATGAAACTTGTGGTATTTATAGGTGTTTGGTACACCAAGATTTTTTTTGGTAACCTGGCGATGATTGATCGGAAATTATTTGACAGGGTTGAACGATTTGCATTTACCCTAAATAACTCTTGTGGCCACTGTCGGCGTTTAAGAAAACGCGTTTATTGATTTGCGAGATCTCTGGCAAGGAGATTGTCGCAGTTGCAGGCCTTCTATGACTAGCGTATGAATATTTTGGTGCTCAGAAGATATCGAACCAAGAGTGTGTGGCGTAGTGGTGTTGAGTGCGTATGTTTACCCGGGGAACTCGGGTTCGATTCCCGGTTCACCCATTTTTTTAAAACCTATATTCTTTAATTGTTTTATTAGCCTTTTAATTGTCTATTAAATAAAACTATTTATTGGTTATATTATTTTATTATTTAATTGATTATTTTGTTAGAATAACTTTAAACATTAATTATTATATGGAATAATTTAAATATTTTAAACAAAAATAATCAAACGGAAATAAAAATATACACTTTGCTTGATAAATTGGGGCGGGTTTTCGAAACCCGTTTTACACGGATGTTACAGTATCCCCTACTTTTTAGAAATTTCGTCCCGAAATTTAAGTAGTAGTTGTAACTAGAAAGAGATGCGGGTACTTTTCGCGCATTGAGTCTTCACGTTCCCAAGTAAACTCGGGTCCCCGTTTTGACTCCCAACACACCCTGACGATTGGAATACGACTTCGCCTTAAACGCTTCTCACCGAAATCCATGATTTCCACTGGTCTTTCAACGAAGTGCATTGATTCATCGACTTGAATGTCTTCTAGAGGGATATGGAGATTTTCGTCGGCGAGGCACTTTTTCAAGTTTGATACGTGGAACGTGGGATGTATTCTGTTGAGTTCTTCTGGTAGGTCAACTTGTAGGCTACAGGTCCTACTCTTTCGAGTATCTTGAAAGGTCCTACGTAGCGCGGTGCTAGCTTGCCCTTTTGGCCAAAACGAACCACTCCCTACCACGGTGATACTTTCAAAAGTACTTGATCACAAACACAAAACTCCAAGGGCTTTCGTCGTTGTCAGCATAACTCTTTTGACGACTTTGAGCCGCTAGAAGATTGTTTCGAATTTGAAGGATTTTGTCAGTTGTTTCTTGAATCAATTCAGGTCGGTGATTTGCGCTTCGCCAATTTCGTGCCAACATACTGGAGATTGGCATTTACGACCATATAAAGTTTCGAAAGGAGCCATGCAGATACTTGAATGATAGCTATTGTTGTACGATAACTCGACTAATGGTAGATGAGCGTCCCAATTTCCTTTGAAATCTATGACACACGCCCGAAGCATGTCTTCAAGGTTTGGATGGTGCGCTCAGATTGACCTCAGTTTGAGGATGAAGGCGGTACTGAGTCTAAGTGTGTTCCCAAAGCAGTTTGTACGGCTCTCCATGTGCGTGAAGTGAAACGGCCATCACGATCTGAAATGATGCTTAACGATACACCATGACGGCTTACGATCTTGTTGAGGTAGATACGAGCTAACTTCTCGTTCTTGAAGTCCTCGCGAATCGGAATGAAGTGAGCTGATTTTGTAAGATGGTCAATGATTACCCATATGATGTCATACCCACTGGAGGTGCGAGGTAACCCGGTAATGAAGTCCATGGTTATGTTTTCCCACTTCCATACAGGTATTTCGGGTTGGACTAGAAGTCCTGAAGGTCTTTGATGTTCCGCTTTCACTTTGGAACATGTAAGGCACTTGGAAACAAAAACAACGATATCCTTTTTCATGCCAGGCCACCAATAGGTGTATCGTAGGTCTTGATACATCTTATCGGCTCCTGGGTGTACAGAGTATCGTGTTTTGTGTGCCTCATTCATGAGGAAATCACGAAGGTTATCGCGATCGGGAATCCATATGCGGTTTAAATAATATAGAATACCGTCGGATTTGGTTTCAATTTTGAGTTCAGCTCACATGACATCTCATCGCGTACGTCATTTTCCGTTACAGAGATATGTTGAGCTGCCCGGATTCGATCCTTGATATCGGTTATGATTTGCGAACATAAAAGACGAATAGAGTTCGCATGTCCCTTTCGACTGAGCGCATCGGCCACCACGTTTGCCTTGCCAGAATGATACCGAATCTCGCAGTCGTAATCGTTGAGCAGTTCGACCCATCTTCGTTGCCTCATATTCAACTCTTTTTGGTTGAAGATATGCTGGAGACTCTTGTGGTTAGTGTATATTTCACACTTGGTACCGTAAAGATAATGTCTCCATATCTTGAGAGCGAACACAACGGCTCCAAGTTCCAGGTCGTGGGTGGTGTAATTCTTCTCATGAACTTTGAGTTGCCTAGAGGCATAGGCTATCACCTTTCCTCTTTGCATCAATACACAGCCTAGTCCTTGCCCTGATGCGTCGTAATAAACTACAAAGTCATCGCAACCCTCAGGGAGAGTAAGGATAGGTGCGTCACAAGGCCTTTGCTTTAAAGTTTAGAAGGCCTCCTCTTGCTTAGGTCCCCAAATGAAGGGTTTTCCCTTGTGAGTCAAGGCCGTGAGCGGAACGGCGATACGGGAAAAATTGGCAATGAAGCGTCGGTAGTAACCAGCCAAGCCAAGAAATGACCTAACTTCGGTAGGGGTACGTGGCGCTTGCCATTCTTGTACTGCCTTGATTTTCGAAGGATCGACATGAATCCCTTTGTCATTGACGACATGACCAAGGAATTGTACCTCTCTCAACCAGAATTCGCATTTTGAGAACTTAGCATAAAGCTTTTCAGTCCTTAAGAGTGTAAGAATGAGTCGAAGATGTCGCTCATGATCGGATTTTCACTTTGAGTAGATATGGATATCGTCGATGAAGACTATGACGAAACGGTCGAGATAGGGTTTGCATACCCTATTCATTAAATCCATGAAGACAGCGGGGCGTTGGTTAAACCGAAGGGCATAACCATGAACTCGTAATGACCATAACGAGTTCGGAAGGCATTTTTTGGAATATCTTCTTCGCGCACTCTAAGCTGATGATAACCATAACGAAGGTCGATTTTGGAAAAACAGGTGGCGCCTTGAAGTTGGTCTAGAAGGTCATCAATACGAGGCAGTGGATAGCGATTCTTAACCATCAACTTGTTGAGTTCTCTATAATCAATGCACATGCGAAACGTTCCATCTTTCTTCCTCACAAAAAGAACGGGCGCACCCCAAGGCGATGAGCTAGGACGTATGAATCCTTTGTCAGTCAGCTCTTGCAGTTGACTGACCAACTCTTGCATCCCGGATGGGGCTAACCTATAGGGAGATTTTGCGACCGTGTAGCGCCAGGCACAAGATCCATTCGAAATTCGACTTCTCTCACAGGAGGAAGTCCTGAAACGTCATCGGGAAAAACTTGCAGGAATTCTTTCACAATTGGAATATCTTCGAGCTTCCTCTCCTTGCCTTCCTTCTTGACGACGTGAGCTAGAAATGCGACATACTTCTTGCGAAGATAACTCCGGGCTTGAAGGCAGGACATCAATTTGAGCCCTTTTGAAGGAGTTCCCCAAAGATACGTAGTGTCTGACCGTCGGCAAGAGGAATACGAATGAACTTTTCATGGCACACCACTTCAGCGTGATGCTGGCCGAGCCAGTCCATGCCGATGATAACATCAAAACTTCCCAATTTCATAGGAATGAGATCAATTGAAAAATCGTGATCATTTAGGGTGAGAGTACAATTGCGTATAATAGAATTTAATGAAGTGGGTTTTCCGTCAGCAACTTCCACCGTCAGAGATTCAACGAGATTATCACGAGGTTGGTCGAGAATAGATTCGAATTCTAAAGACACAAAGCTCTTATCCGCACCAGTATCGAATAATATGGATGCAAAACTACCATTTATGAGAAACGTACCGTTGACCACATTGTTGTCAGCCCTGGCTTGGTTGGCGTTGATATTGAAAGCTCTTCCTCTAGCAGGTGGAGGAGCTTGGTTAGCTTGGTTTATCGGGTTTGCTTGAGCTTGGGCATGTATGATGTTCACCAGGCGTGGGCAAGTATTCCTGAAGTGGTTTGGGTCCCCACAATTGAAACAGACTCGTATGGATTGCATCATGGGGTAGTTGGGTTGGTAGTAAGGTTGGGCTGCGAGTTGCGTAGGTGGTAGAAGTAAGGGTTGTTGGGCTTGGCCCACCATTTGATTTTGGGTTTGGGTTGGAGGTTGACTGCGGTTCGATCGCTGAAGGGTACGGCAGGTTTGGATAGTGTGACCCGCACGGCCACAACTTGTGCAATGTTGGCAAGGGTTTTCAGGAGGGTGATGGTATTGGCAACGGTTACACTTTGGGTGTGGGCCAGTGTATGGCCTTTTGAATGGTGCGGATGGAGGGGCGACTTGTGTGATTGGAGCAGCAGTGATGGGAGGGTTGGTTTGGGTGACAGCAAAGTTCTTGCCATTTCGCTTCCTCTTACCAGCAAACTTCGAGGATGAACCTGAGTGGTTTGGAATTGGGGTCTCAATGGGTGTTTTCTTCTTCTCATCTTTAAATTTGCCATTTCGAATGCGATTTTCAGTGAGTTCCGTAGTTAACTCCATTGCGGCTTCGAGTGTTGCAGGTGAAGTGCTTAAAACCGAATCTTAGATTTTCGAGGGGAGGCCTCGAATGTAGTGTTCAATCAGGCGGTATAATGGGGTGAACAGATTGGGAACCATTTGGTTCAACTCAAGAAACCTCTTGTTGTAGGGGGTGTAATCTCCTTCCTTTTTGCTTTAGAGAATGGAATTCATCTTCAAGCTTCTTGATCTCGCTTCTAGGGCAGAAGCGTCTCGTCATGATCTCTCTTAATTCCTCCCATGATAAGGCCATGGCATCGTCTACACCTCGCTTTCCTTTTTCCGTGTTCCACCAGGCAAGGGCTACCCCAAACAATCTTCCAGTCGCGTAATGTACCTTACGGTCCTCGGGACAGTCGCAATTGAGAAATGTGTTTTCCATCTCCTCAAACCAGTGAAGGAGAGCGGTGACCACCTTCAGTCCCTTCATATTTTGGGGGATCGTAGGACTTGAAGTGTTTGTAGGTGCATTTGGGGGTTTTGGGAGGAGGGTTTGCGACGCTTTGGTCTTCTTGGTTGGGAGGGTTAATGGGATTAGCGGTGAGAGCTTGCTGAACTTGTAGCACGATGTCAGGAAGCACTGCGGCCATTTGTTTAGCAATTTGCGTGGCCAAGCGTTCGTTTGACTTTCCTGACCTTCTACCTCCACATAATTGCCTAGCAGACATCTACAGGAATATATGTAGGGAGATTGTGAGTTCAAGAATTTTCTAGGTGTCATGTGTCGTAAAAAAATGAAAACAACATAACTGAAAATAATTTAACTGCATCCATAGGATGTCTTGGGTTTGCTCATGTTTGGGCCTCCAAATGTCCCCCATACCATTGCCTGTGTAGTCATGTGGGCCCCCATGACTATTGGGCTTGGTAGGATTCACATTGGTGTTGGCGGGTTAACAGTCGCACCACCCGAATGAAGATCGTAAAACATGATTGCGAGATGTATGGTTGGAGGGTGTCCAGGTGTGGACACAATGACAACTCAAAGTGGGGTTAGTTCACACGACGTTTGGTATAGCATGCTTTGGCCTAATAGGTCCTTCGTACTCTCATCGTTAGTCCCCAGGTAGGCAAACTGGTCCTTTATTTTGGATTTATACGAATGCCAAGCCTAGATAGGACGTTCCGACTACCGGTACTCGTACCCTTCCAGTTACTACATGCCCGTCGTGAAAACTCACTTTGATGTGATTTGAAAAATATGAAAACATTGCAAAAATCTTTGGAAAGAAATAACGGAAATTGTGAAATTGTGAGGTGTGTGCTTTCATAGATATGATATGATATGGGGGCATGATCTATGATAAGCATTGCATATTAACATGTACTTGTGAGAATGTTTGCATAATGTTGTGTGTGAATATAAACATGAAACATATAAACATCATCAATTTTGCATGTAACACATAAACAATTTAAATCTAGTCAACTATAGTATAGGCTCTAAAGGTCTAATAACCTATCCTATATCTCTATAGTCACAAGCTCTGATACCAATCTGTCACACCCCGACCCGCAGCGGAATAAAAGTCGGGGCATGATTGGGTTATCACCAAAGCTCATGATATTTACTAAGAAGTTTCATATTTATTAAATTCAAATTAAAGTTTAAATATCCAACAAAGTTTCATACAAACACAAATAAAAATCTAAATGCTTGTTCCAACGAAATAACTTGTTTATTCTTCTAGGCCATCCTAAATGTTTCTTTCCTCAACTTGATCACCTATATCATGCGAAAAACAGAGGAAATTTTGGGTCAACAAAAGTTGGCAAGTGAACCTTGATAAAACATTTAAATAATTGATTTTTTATGTTTATTTAAATAAAATTATGCATAAATCACATGTGAGCAAATGCGTATATGTAACCAATCACAAACCACATTGAATGAATAGATGACATGAATGATGATGTATCTGAGATCAATGCTCAATCAAAAGGAGCCGATCTAATGAGGCACCTGATGCTCAACCCGTATCCCACGAGGAACTGATAGGCCTAATGAAATGAGTGCACTGAAATGATAAAATGTATCCACATATAAACCACACTACAAGCAATACACATTTGATCACGAAATGATATCGGCACAATTGTTAAATAAAATAAAGAAATGATACGACACATGATACACCCCAAAACGTGATTAAAACGGGGAATTTGTAGAGATTCACTCACAGTGGGTGCGTATTCTTGGTTGATGATGAGTGCACGCGAGGAAAGGATTTGATCGACAACGAATTCTAACCTAAGATAATAAGTATGATATCAATATAAACATATTAGTATTTGAACTTAATACTTTTTGTTAAATTATTAGGTTATTTTTGGTTGTGACTTTATAACTTTTGAAGTTATATATATATATATATATATATATATATATATATATATGTATGTATATTTTTTGTATATTAAGTTTCTAAAATATAAAGATTCATGAAAATATAAACTTATGGAATAAAAGTATTTAAATGAGTGAATAATAATATGAAGTGAGTAAAATACAAAGATAAAAATGTATTAAGTTTCTAAAATATGAAGATGTATAGAGTAGAAATTAATGGAATGAAAATATTTAAATTAATGACTAAAATAGAGGGAATGGATAAAGTAAATAAGAAATACATATATATATATATAAAACTGTCAGATCTGACAACCAAATCTGACCGGTTTCTTGAATGAGGCTGGATAGCGTATAACCGGATTCGAACTCGGGACCTCGTGGTTGCGTGCACGCAGCTCTTCCAGCTGAGCTACGTGTCTAACCCGAAGGAATCCTGTTTTTAATTATCTTTATACACTCCTAGGAACATTTCAAAATTTACTTTTATTAAAAAGGGTTTTAATCCAACGAACCGGTAAACACTCCCCACACTCGAACCCGCGCCTCGAACATTGTTTGCACCTAGCCCAACCAACTGGGCTGGGTGTCTAACCCGATTAAAGACTGATTTCTAAAATACTTATTTAGATGATAACGGTCATCTTCTTCACAATTATAAATCGATTTGAGCTCCAGTTATTAGAAATGTTCCTATCATCGCTCAGATTCAGAACACAAGTCGCGTTCATTAATTAAAACACAAAAGGTGGAGGATTGTTACCAATCAGTATCTTTCTTCGGTTTTCCGGCGAGTAGATTTCCGACGACCTGATTTCCGGCGACCAGAGAGCTTGAGAAATAATGGTTTCGCAGAAGGGATTTGAACGAGGAACGAGCATGAAACTTGTGGTATTATAGGTGTTTGGTACACCAAGATTTTTTTTGGTAACCCGGCTGATGATTGATCGGAAATTATTTGACAGGGTTGAACGATTTGCATTTACCCTAAATAACTCTTGTGGCCACTGTCGACGTTTATGGAAACGCGTTGATTGATTTGCGAGATCTCCGGCAAGGAGATTGTCGCAGTTGCAGGCCTTCTATGACTAGAGTATGAATATTTTGGTGCTTAGAAGATATCGCACCAAGAGTGTGTGGCGTAGTGGTGTTGAGTGCGTTTGTTTACCCGGGTAACTCGGGTTCGATTCCCGGTTCACCCATTTTTTTAAAACCTATATTCTTTAATTTTTTATTAGCCTTTTAATTGTCTATTAAATAAAACTATTTATTGGTTATATTATTTTATTATTTAATTGATTATTTTGTTAGAATAACTTTAAACTTTAATTATTATATGGAATAGTTTAAATATTTTAAACAAAAATAATCGAACGGAAATAAAAAAATACACTTTGATTGATAAATTGGGACGGTTTTTGAAACCCGTTTTACACGGATGTTACAAAAATCACCATAAGCCATAAACCTAGCTAAAAGCCTCACGTCAAAACCATCAGTGGCCCCCACCAAAGAAAAAGAAATTGGACAACATCTTATAAAAGGTCGTAAAACCCAACAATCTAAAACCTTCATGTCAAAACCATCATCGGCCGTCACCGAAGAAAAAAAACTGGACAACATGTAACAATCTCAAGACCAAAGAAAGTGAAGGAACACCCGTCAAAAAATAGACACCGGCAACAACAATGTACAAACCTTAAAACAAAGAGCACAACAATCGAATGCAAGATAAACAAATCTAACATAGAGTACAACACCCTATGCATACAATACTTATAACATTAGCCAGCAGAAACGTCAAGGGGAACATCACCGCCACCGTCACAATACCACCAAAATTCAGCGGCGCACCACCACTATCAACAACAGTACAATGACAAACAAAATCCCACAGCCGAACCAAAAAACAACATCACCAACACATAAAGAACAAAGTCACACACTACTTATCGGAACGACATAACAACGGAGCCGACAACAACCAGAGAGAAGAGAGAAAACCGTCAGGGAAAACAAAGGGTTTTCAAACCCTTAAATAACACCAAAAAAGTGAAGGGACACACGTTTTGAAAAAGACACCAACAATAATGTACAAAGCTTGAACCAAAGAGCAAAACAACATAATGCAAGATAAACAACTTACAAATTAATAACCTTATACACATACAACTTACAAATTAATAATATGGTAATGTCTTTGTTTTGAAATGTATAACACCAAAGAAATTTAGTAGGATGATTTAGTTAAATTTGATGCTAAGTGAATGTACAATAAAATGAGGGTAAATAAGTTTTTCAACACAATATGAATCATATATCAAAAACCACTCCTTGCCCTTCTCAATCCACTTCCTATTCTATCTTACGAACTCTTTACCCACCAAAGGGCTTGTAACCAGTGACACATCCATAAATTTCCTTATATGTGCGGGCAAACAAATTGAGTCGGGTCAATTAAAGCTAGATAAATAACCTTTTATAATTGTTTCCCTTCATAACAAAAGTGACATAAACCCAGGGACTAATAATTGACCATGGTGATCAGTGTCGAAGTACCATTCAACGATAAAAAGATTAATGTTCCTAAATACCCTAGATTAATAGTGGCAAATCGGGTGTCGAACCACAATAGAGCTAGTGGTTGGTGTAAGAGCTCAAATTTGCATCCAATCTTCACCTGGAACCTTCATAAATAGACTTGGCAAAGGGACTTGTTTCAGGTTGAGATTAATGATAAATCTAACACATTGGAAATTACACATCGAATAGGTTATATTTTGCCATGTTTAATGGTTGCAAAAGATGAGTTTGAATTTATATGAAGCTACATATTATGGTGATCAATGTTTAATTTTAATCAGTCATGTATATTCATATTATAGAATTATGAAGCTACATATTATGGTGACTAATCTTTAGTTTTAATCAGTCATGTATATTCTGATTATGGAATGTTTTGGATTTGATATAAGAGCTATATTTATCACTACAATAGTCTCTTAGATAATTAATTAACCTAAACAAACAAGTTATTTCAATAAATTTAGACATCAACAAACAAAATAAAGATAGGTGTGCACGTAATGATGTTTTTTCTCATGTAGTTGAGAAATTTAGTTCCATTATAAACAAATGTAATCGAGTTGGATTAAAGAGTGTATGAATTAGCTTATCTAAAAAACTAACTCTATCCCATGTTATCTCTCCTCTTATCGCATCCAACCATAACTTGTTGCCAATGCATACAACGATAACCTTCCACCTCTTTCTTTTCTTACCCTATCCGAAACTTATTAATACAACTCTTAACATAGATGAACACAAGCACACAAAAACTCAATAGTATATCATTAATCTTCCTCTACACATTAACTTTTACATCGGATGTCTACATCACCATATAAACATCGCTCCGCAAGTGAGAGGTTATTTTTAATCAATGGTTGCTAGGGCTATTTACGAGCTGAGCCGAACAGAGCGAATATTTGTTTGTGCTTGGCTCGTTTACAAACCTAACCGAGCCTCAAATCAAGCGAGCATTTTCCAAGTAGTAAATATTTCGAGCGAGCGTCGAGCGAAGTTCGAGCGACTTGGACAACCGTGTCGCCCTATTTAAATTTGATGAGAGAAATAGTGATAATGTTAGGTCCCAAGTTTTTTATGTCTTTAAAAACAGACACATAACATGGCATAGTATTTTTCTTATGAATAACAATGTTGTGGCCGACGAGGCGATGACTATATTGCACGAACAATGACGTTAAGAGCAGGAGACGATCGACTTAGAGTAACGGCATGAAACCTTAAGGCGATGAGTAGACTGTCGTTTATCGGTTTAGGGTTTTACTTTAAGATTTGATATTAATCTTTTATTGCCATGATTGGGCTACTACGTATAGATATAATTGTAAATTTGTATATAGTGGACCAAATCTAATAGAGTGGTATATTAAAACTATAAATTTAATTTATATTTAAGTATATATGTATATGTGTATGTTCTAGGGAAGGTTCTATGCAGAACACTAAATATTGCGAGAACACGAAAAATAAAATAATCACCTATCTTTCAGTTTTAAAAAGCTAAAAAGTAAATGAAAATCTTATAAATGTAAGATATATTGTTTCTCAAACTAGAATTCAAAACAAAATATGAATATTTTTCATTTTTATATAACCTACACATATATAGGTTATGTGTAGGTTAAATTATCTACATGTATGTAGGCTATGTTTAGGTACAAATATATGGGTTTTTTTATGTATAGAGAATATATATATGAATGTAAGAAACATAAAATTTTAAAATATGAACCTTAAATCCAAAATTTTAATGATTTAAAGCTGTTCTTTTTGTTCTCGCAATAATTAGTGTTCTGTAATGATCCTTATCCTACATGTTTATATGTGTATATATATCTATATATATATATATACTAATTAAAATAATAATTTGATCCGACCAGAGCCGAGCGGACCTTTGCTCATGCTTGGCTCATTTACAAACCGAACCGAGCAGAGCGATTCGTTTACAACCGAACGTCAAATCAAACAAGCAATTTCCGAGCGAACGTCGAGTGAGCGGTTTGAACGGCCCTAATTAGTTCCACACAAATTCCTTCTAGTTTACATAGATGATCACCGATAAACATTAATAAAAATAATGACTCGTTACAAGTACAAAGTTTACAAAACTCATCACCATCGTAGCAAAAACTAGACAAAAAACACAAACCTAAACGCGTAACTATTGGCCCATCATAGTTTTAATGAAAGTCATCACATGTTACGTGAAAAAATAAAGGGAAATTGTTAACAAGAAAGAGAAAATAAATATGGCTCCGTTAAAAGAAAACATATGGGTAATTCTGTCCCTAATTCATCCTAATTTTTACATGAAATAGGTTTTATAATTCCGCGCATTGCGGCGAAACAGAACAAACGATAATGTTAAACAAATGTTATTTGAAAATGTAGCATGTTGTCTCAAAAATCAAACTAGCAGAATTGGTTTAGTTTATCATCGTATCATAAAAAACGATACCAAATAAATACTCTATTTTGAACACAACTTCATTTTTAACAATATTTATATCGGAATGTCCAGAGGGAAATAAGCACAACTGCATACTTAAGTTTATAAAAAAAATTGACGTACGGAAGTTATTAAAGAAATGTTAAATTAATTGATGGCAATAACAATAAAGTATTATAATATTAAAATAATAAAATATTAAAAAAACTATGTATTATTATAAAGTTAAAATGACTATTCATCGTTGTTCAACAACATTATATACACTCTATTTTGAACACAACTTCATTTTTAACAATACTTATGTCACACTCCGACCCGCAGCGGAAAAGGTGATCGGGGCATTATTGGGTTTTCATCAAAGCTCATGACATTTATTATAATGTTTCATATTTATTATTACAATTTAAAAGGAATCATACAATCAAATCAAACAAATACAACATGTTCTATACATCCTTCTAAACTTCATTATTTTTCTTCTATGTTTTCCTTGCTTCATCCTGTTCACCTGTATCATGTGTAAAAATGGTTTTTGGGTCAACAAAAGTTGGCGAGTGAACCTTGTTCGAAAACATTTATTATTTATTTCTTGCTGTATTTAATATGGAAAAATTGTGCAATAATCATATGTGAACAAACGTAAATAAACATACAATAGCAATAACCATAACAAACAATAACATACAATAACAAACCATAATAAATAATAACATACAATAACAACCACCTTGCATGAATATATAACATGAATAACAATGTATATGTTGGCAATGTCTCGTTCACGCTCATATGTAATGGGGAACGGCTCACGCTCATAGGTAATGGGGAGCAGACGGCCTATGATGAAATGTATGTGCGATCAAGGCTCAATCAAACGGAGCCGATCGTATGTTGGCAACGCCTCGTTCACGCTCATAGGTAATGGGGAACGGCTCACGCTCATAGGTAATGGGGAGCGGCGGCCTATGATAATGTATGTACTGAAAATGATAAATTTAATCTAAACAATAACCACACAAACAGTTGATACATGTTGAATACACGTTTGATCATGGATATGATGGATGCACAAGTTTTTAAATGTAGTAAATAATAAGACACATGATACACCCCAAAAACGTGATTAAAACGGGGAATTTGTAGAGATTCACTCACAGTGGTTGCGTTTCTTGGATTGATGATGAATGCGCATGAATTTGGATTTAACCACGAGAGAAACTAACCTAGATAATAACATAACAGTTCGGTAAATAAGTGGATTTTATTAATCAATTTTAATAGGATTTTTGGATATATTTTTGTGAGTTTAAGGCTATTTTCTAACTTTAAAAACGTTTATTTTTAAGTATTGTTAATTGATTTTTAAATAAAATAAATAAATAAAAATAATAAAAAATATTGACTTTTTGACTTTGACCGTTGACCGTTGACCATGACTGTTGACCGTTGACCGGTTCGATCGGTTATATTGTTGCACTGAGTGAGATTCGAACCGGTGACCTCCCGTACCCGTGCACGCAGCTCTACCAACTGAGCTACGTGTCTAACCCGAAATATTTCTGTTTTTAATTATATTTATACACTATTTAAGTTAATCCGAAAATCATTAATTTTAAAAGGATTTAATTGTATCGACTCGGTGTTCTCCACAGGTCTCGAACCCGGGACCTGTGGTTTAGTTTGGCACACAGTCCACCGCTGGACTGTGTGTCTAACTTGGTAAATATTCCGGTTTTTATTATACTTAACAGTTAACTGCGAGTGGATCCGGTTCAGTTTAAAAAGGAACATTTTTATTACAAAGAATGTGCGTGTGTCAAGGATCGAACTCGGGACGTATGCGTATTGTTTGCACACAGTCCACCGCTGGACTGTGTGTCTAACCCGTTTATAATATCGATTTTAATTAATCTTATAAACATAATAGACTTCATCTTCTTCGTTCAAAACACAGACAACGGTTAAACCAACTGTTTCTTGTTTAATTCGGTTAACGAATATTATGAGCAATTGAAAGGTATTGAACAGAAAGGGTTTGGGGAAAGAAAGTACCGGAACAGGTCGTCTTTTTCAGAACTCCGGCAAGGATCGCCGGCTCTGTTTTATGAGCTTCCTCTGTTCGGGTCGAATAACAGTTTTGATTGATTAGATACAAAATTAAATTACTGAGCAACGATTATCAGGATGTTTAGATGATCATACCGATTAACAGCGAGATTCTGAAAATTCCAGAAGTTTTCCGGCGAAAACAGAAAATCCGGCAACGTCGTCTGGGGTTGATTCTGGGTGATGGAGTGATGTTAGAATTGGTCTCACAATGGAATGAAATGGAAAAAGTCGAGATATTTACCGTGTTGATGAAAGTCTCGGTTTTCCGGCGACTTGCAGAGAATTCCGGCGAGTGAAATTGATTCGAGAATCGGTGCGATTTTGAGCGAAAAGTTTACCAGAGGCTAGGGTGTGCATTTATAGGGAAGAATCAAGTTGAATTGGGTCTGTTTCTAGTCTCGATTCATTAGTCAGCCGTTCTCCGACGGTTACGACGGATGTCGCGGAACTGGACATCGGTTATAACCGATGGCGTCGTTAATACGTACGTTAAGTCAAAAGTAACCGACGATAATTGGCGAAATCGTCGGATTTTCCGGCGTCTGCGGATTTGGGCGCGCTGTTGACTGGGTTTGATTTCCAGTTTTATTATATGTATTAATTGTTTCAATAAAACAACAAGAAACACAAGTTGCGGAGGGTGTTGGTGTGTTAAGTCTTTGTGATACTCTCGGCTGACCCGGGTTCGAAACCGCATCAGTATTAAATTTTTATTTCACTATTTTTAATACATTTTCAAATATAAATTTTATATTCTAATATATTTATTAATTATGTATCGTTTAAAATTAATTTGAGCATTAAATACGTAACGAAATTTTTAACTGGTTGTTCGGTTAATAAACGAAGCGGGTTTGGTTAACCCGGTTTTTTGACGGATGTTACAGTATCCCCTACTTTTAGAAATTTCGTCCCGAAATTTAAGTAGTGGCATGTTTGTCAAAAAAAGGATGGTGTTTTAATTGACCAATACATACTTAGAAGGGAGTAAGAGTTTAAATTCTGTTTGAGGCGGTAACGTTTCTTGTAAGGGTTGAGTACCCTGCTACAGGAATCGCTTTTTGATGCCTAAGATAATGAATATTGATAAACAAAGTTGATTCACTAAGTATGATTTCATGCGCAAGAGTTTTGATACGTTTGGAAAGATAAGGTTATATCCTAAAACAAAACTTCTACTACTAATACCTACATGGAACTTCTCATAACCGCCTGACAATGCCTCTGATCCTTTGGTAAGAATACTTATATATAGGAAGTACCAGTGGCGTATCCACCATATTCTTGTCAAATTTTCATTGGTTTTATCAGTAAGTTATGATTGGTTCTATGATGTGACTCTAGAACATAAACAAACACAACAACCAAAACCTGAGTCCTAATTCTGATAGTATACATGTTTGAATGGTGACAGTACCTCTCTGGTTTGTTATGATGGAGAGGTTAGTCTATGTAGAAATAGAACACAATCCAATTTCTTTAAATGATGAGATGATATAAATGCTAAATCAGTGAGTATAAAACAAACTTCAACCAAGACATTACTAAATCCTACATGGAACTTCTCATAACCGCCTGACAATGCATCTGATCCTTTGACAAGAATACTTATATATAGGAAGTACCAGCGGCGTATCCACCATATTCTTGTCAAATTTTCATTGGTTTTATCAGTAAGTTATGATTAGTCCTATGTGACTCTATAACATAAACAAACACAACAACCAAAGCTTAAGTCTTAATTCTGATAGTATACATGTTTGAATGATGATAGTACCTCTCTCGTTTGTTATGATGGAGAGGTTAGTCCATGTGGAAGTGAGACACAGCTCAACTTCTTTAAATGATGAGATTGAAATACGTTGAGATGTATGATGATATAAATGCTAAATCAGTGAGTATAAAACAAACTTCAATCAAGACATTACTAAATCCTACATGGAACTTCTCATAACCGCCTGACAATGCCTCTGATCCTTTGACAAGAATACTTATATATAGGAAGTACCAGCGGCGTATCCACCATATTCTTGTCAAATTTTCATTGGTTTTATCAGTAATTTATGATTAGTTCTTTGTGACTCTAAAACATAAGTAACCACAACAACCAAAACTTGAGTCTCAATTCTGAAAGGATACATGACTGAATGATGACGATACCTCTCTCGTTTGTTATGATGAAGGGTTAGTCTATGTAAAAGTGAGACACAACCCAACTTCTTTAAATGATGAGATCGAGGTACGTCGAGATGTCTGATGATATGAATGTTAAATCAATGAGTATAAAACAAAATTGAGATTAAGATTCTTGGATTTCAATTTCCAATTTATAAATGAGATACGTGAAGATTGAGATAAACATAAATGAAACATAAACACTAAACGGTTGGAGTTGAATTCTTGATTTTTGGTGAAGAAACTAGTTGGGTGGTTCGTTTGGGCCGTCATTATCTTCATCACGATTGGCGTTGATGTTGAAAACTCTTCCTCTTGCTGGTGGCCTAGTGGTTAGGTTTTTTTGATTTGCTTGGTTAACTGGGTTTGCTTGGGATTGGGCGTTTATGATGTTAACCAATCGAGGGCACGTGTAAAACAAGCTCGAACATATGGAAACATGGGGTATTGGGGTTGTTGATATGTTTGGATCATGTTTTGAGTAGGGGGTGAGGTTTGGTTTTGAGAGGTGCGGCAAGCCTTGTTCAAATGACCATAGCGTCCACAATTCGCACATAGTCGACAAGGTAAGGTAGATGGATGGTGATAATAACAGGTGTTACATCGAGGGTGAGGTCCTAGGTAAGGTTTCTTATTTGGGTAAGTTGAGTTAGGTGCTACTTGAGTGATTGGGATAGCTTGGAGGGGTATGGCTTGTGAGGCTGGTTGATTGCGTTGGGTGACAGCGAAAAGTTGCCCATCTCGTTTTCTCTTAGAAATGGGTTGGGAAGGGGATTCGGTTTGGGTGGAGTTTGAGGTTTCAGTTGATGCTTTATCCTTCTTCTTCTCCTCCTTGAAGTCCTTATTTCGTATGCGGTTCTCGGTGAGCTCTGTAGCTAACTCCATTGCTGCTTCCAAAGTTGCAGGTGTGGTACTTATTACAGAGTCTTGAATTTTTGAAGGAAGACCTCGAATGTAGTGCTCGATCAAACGGTAAAGAGGAGTGAACAAGTTGGGAACCATTTGATTTAACTCGAGGAATCTCTTGTTGTATGTGGTGTGATCGCCTTCCTTTTATTTCAATGAATAGAACTCATCCTCCAATTTCTTGATTTCGCTTCTTGGGCAAAACCGTCTTGTCATGATTTCCTTCAACTCTTCCCAAGTCAAAGTTATAGCATCTTCAACACCTCGTTTGGCCTTCTCTGTATTCCACCATGTAAGTGCTATTCCAAGTAAACGACCAGTAGTATATCGCACTTTGCGATCATCGGGGCAATCGCAATTTAGAAAAATGCTTTCCATTTCTTTAAACCAATGGAGGAGAGCGGTGACACCTTCAGTCCCTTCGTATTTTGTAGGGTCGCAGGATTTGAAATGCTTGAAGGTGCATTTAGTGGTAATTGGGGGAGGGTCGACAACATTTTGATCTTCTTGATTGACGGGATTAGCGGTAAGGGCTTGTTGAACTTGAACTACAATGTTGGGTATTACGGCAGCCATTTGTTGAGCGATTTGGGCAGCCATGCGCTCGCGGGCTTTTCCTGCTCTCATCTTCCTACGAGCAGAATTAGAAGACATCTACAAGGGATACATATCAAGAGTATGAGGTGGATGTTTTTGGGATCATGTGTCGTATTTAGGAATGAACATTCATAAAATAAATATAAAATAATAAATCTACTACATCCATAGGATGTCTTGGGCTTTGCTCGTAATTGGGCCTTGCATGCCGCCATACTTCACCTTCGTAATCATGTGGGCCCCCATGATTACCGGGTTTTTCATATGGTTCGCATGTGTTAGCCTGGTTACGTACACTAAAACCCGGAGAAAATCGAGAAATAAGTATGTAACGTATGATATTCGGAATGTATCCAGGTGTGGACACGGTGACACCTCAAAGTGGGGTTAGTTCGAACGACGTTTGGTGTGGCATGCTTTGGCCTAATAGGTTATATTGGATTTATACGAATGCCAACCTAGACAGAACGTTCCGACTATCGGTACTTGTACCCTTACAGTTACTACATGCCCGTCGTAGAACTCACTTTGATGAGATTTGAAAAATGAAAAAATGCGACAAAATCTTGAATAACGGAAGTATGAAGATGAACTGAATGTGTGAACATTGAAATATGTATGATGAATATGTATGTAAGTATGTATGTTTGACTGTAAGTATAATTCATTTTGTATCACAAAATGTAATATTGGAAGTGTTTGCATGCATTTGTGTATGTAATAAATATGAAAGAAATAAACATCATGAGTTTGCATGTAACCACATAAACAATTAAAATCTAATCAACTATAGTATAGGCTCTAAAGGTCTAATAACCTATCCTATATCCCTATAGTCAAAAGCTCTGATACCAATCTGTCACACCCCGACCCGCAGCGGAAAAGGTGATCGGGGCATGATTGGGTTTTCATCAAAGCTCATGACATTTATTATAATGTTTCATATTTATTATTACAATTTAAAAGGAATCATACAATCAAATCAAACAAATACAACATGTTCTATACATCCTTCTAAACTTCATTATTTTTCTTCTAAGTCAATTTCTATGTTTTCCTTGCTTCATCCTGTTCACCTGTATTATGTGTAAAAATGGTTTTTGAGTCAACAAAAGTTGGCGAGTGAACCTTGTTCGAAAACATTTATTATTTATTTCTTGCTGTATTTAATATGGAAAAATTGTGCAATAATCACATGTGAACAAACGTAAATAAACATACAATAGCAATAACCCTAACAAACAATAACATACAATAACAAACCATAATAAATAATAACATACAATAACAACCACCTTGCATGAATATATAACATGAATGACAATGTATATGTTGCAACGTCTCGTTCACGCTCATAGGTATTGGGGAACGGCTCACGCTCATAGGTAATGGGGAGCAGACGGCCTATGATGAAATGTATGTGCGATCAAGGCTCAATCAAACGGAGCCGATCGTATGTTGGCAACGCCTCGTTCACGCTCATAGGTAATGAGGAACGGCTCACGCTCATAGGTAATGGGGAGCGGCGGCCTATGATAATGTATGTACTGAAAATGATAAATTTAATCTAAACAATAACCACACAAACAGTTGATACATGTTGAATACACGTTTGATCATGGATATGATGGATGCACAAGTTTTTAAATGTAGTAAATAATAAGACACATGATACACCCCAAAAACGTGATTAAAACGGGGAATTTGTAGAGATTCACTCACAGTGGTTGCGTTTCTTGGATTGATGATGAATGCGCACGAATTTGGATTTAACCACGAGAGAAACTAACCTAGATAATAACATAACGGTTCGGTAAATAAGTGGATTTTATTAATCAATTTTTTAATAGGATTTTTGGATATATTTTTGTGAGTTTAAGGCTATTTTCTAACTTTAAAAACATTTATTTTTAAGTATTGTTAATTGATTTTTAAATTAAATAAATAAATAAAAATAATAAAAAAATGTTGACTTTTTGACTTTGACCGTTGACCGTTGACCATGACTGTTGAACGTTGACCGGTTTGGTCGGTTATATTGTTGCACTGAGTGAGATTCGAACCGGTGACCTCCCGTACGCGTGCACGCAGCTCTACCAACTGAGCTACGTGTCTAACCCGAAATATTTCTGTTTTTAATTATATTTATACACTATTTAAGTTAATCCATCAATCATTTTTTAAAAGGATTTAATTGTATCGACTCGGTGTTCTCCACAGGTCTCGAACCCGGGACCTGTGGTTTAGTTTGGCACACAGTCCACCGCTGGACTGTGTGTCTAACTTGGTAAATATTTCAGTTTTTATTATACTTAACAGTTAACTGCGAGTGGATCCGGTTCAGTTTAAAAAGGAACATTTTTATTACCAAGAATGTGCGTGTGTCAAGGATCGAACTCGGGACGTATGCGTATTGTTTGCACACAGTCCACCGCAGGACTGTGTGTCTAACCCGTTTATAATACCGATTTTAATTAATCTTATAAACATAATAGACTTCATATTCTTCGTTCAAAACACAGACAACGGTTAAACCAACTGTTTCTTGTTTAATTCGGTTAACGAATATTATGAGCAATTGAAAGGTATTGAACAGAAAGGGTTTGGGGAAAGAAAGTACCGGAACAGGTCGTCTTTTTCAGAACTCCGGCAAGGATCGCCGGCTCTGTTTTGTGAGCTTCCTCTGTTCGGGTCGAATAACAGTTTTGATTGATTAGATACAAAATTGAATTACTGAGCAACGATTATCAGGATGTTTAGATGATTATACCGATTAACAGCGAGATTCTGGAAATTCCAGAAGTTTTCCGGCGAAAACAGAAAATCCGGCAACGTAGTCTGGGGTTGATTCTGGGTGATGGAGTGATGTTAGAATTGGTCTCACAATGGAATGAAATGGAAAAAGTCGAGGTATTTACCGTGTTGATGAAAGTCTCGGTTTTCCGGCGACTTGCAGAGAATTCCGGCGAGTGAAATTGATTCGAGAATCGGTGCGATTTTGAGCGAAAAGTTTACCAGAGGCTAGGGTGTGCATTTATAGGGAAGAATCAAGTTGAATTGGGTCTGTTTCTAGTCTCGATTCATTGGTCAGCCGTTTCTCCGGCGGTTACGACGGATGTCGCGGAATTGGACATCGGTTATAACCGATGGCGTCGTTAATACGTACATTAAGTCAAAAGTAACCGACGATAATTGGCGAAATCGTCGGATTTTCCGGCGTCTGCGGATTTGGGCGCGCTGTTGACTGGGTTTGATTTCCAGTTTTATTATATGTATTAATTGTTTCAATAAATCAACAAGAAACACAAGTGGCGGAGTGGTTGGGTGTTGGTGTGTTAAGTCTTTGTGATACTCTCGGCTGACCCGGGTTCGAAACCCGGCATCAGTATTAAATTTTTATTTCACTATTTTTAATACATTTTCAAATATAAATTTTATATTCTAATATACTTATTAATTATGTATCGTTTAAAATTAATTTGAGCATTAAATACGCAACGAAATTTTTAACTGGTTGTTCGGTTAATAAACGAAGCGGGTTTGGTTAACCCGGTTTTTTGACGGATGTTACAACTTATATCGGAATGTCCAGGGGAAAATAAGCACAACTGCGAACATAAGTTTTTTTTATAAAAAACTTAACGTACGAAAGGTATTAAAAAATATTAATTAACTGAATATCGTTAAAAAAAGAAAAAAAATTATGAAAAACAAAAAGTAAATGACAAAAGGAAATATGATTTTAAAAAGAAAAAAAGAAAGTAAAAATAACAATAAACTATTATAATGATAAAATATTAAAAAAACTATGTATTATTATAAATTTAATAATACTATTTATCATTGTTTATTAACGATTAACAATAAATAAATATTTATATATATATATATATAATATAATATAATATAATATAATATAATATAATTACTGAAAGACAATAAACAAAATGTCAAAAGTGCACACTTAAGATTCTCCATTCGTGATGTATATTGCTCAAGGTATATATTCCATCGTATATACACACATAGTGTGACCATAAGTTGTACGTATATATGCTCTATAATTGCCTTTTTTCAAACTAAATGAAATGGAAATATTGTGTTTACTGTTAACATTATGAACAAAAGGGTTACTTGATTATAGTCTTAAAGTATTAATCAGATTATCAATAATCCTATATGATGTTTTTTGCATCTATAGTCTTAAAGTATTAATTAAACTATGAGTAAATTACTTTTTGAGTCTTTTTGTTTTTGTGGTTTTAATCATTTAAGTACAAAACCAAAAAGTTTAACGCTTCAAGTCCCTGACTGCTCATTTTATAACGTTTTGAGTTCATGCGTTTTAGCAGTTTTAACCATTTGAGTCCAAAATCAAAAGTACAAGTGTTAAAAATTGGATTCAAAACGTTATAAAATGAGCATTTAAGGGCTCATGGTATTAAACTTTTTTTATTTTGGATTCAAGTAGTTAAAACCACTAAAACACATGGACTTAAAAAGTATTTTACTCTTAGATTATTAATAATACTATATATTGTTTCTTTTACATCTATTTTTTAGAAGAGTTAACACCCATTAATAATATTCCTAAATCTACACATTGTATCCCGTATAGGACTAGAATCCTCAACCTCATGGGAAAACACACATTTTCAACACCTTAGTATCAATAGACTATAAATCCTACGATTTTAAACTACAATTATAGTCGCTAATCCCAAAAAAATGAACTCTAGTGTGTTTTCTACCACTAAAGTAATTGAGGGTTCTCTATACTAATTGTCCCCACGAACCTCGGTAGTTATGTTATGGATTTTACAGTAGTGTTTTGATATTTTGAGTTTGAGGGTTATAATCATGGTAATGTATTGGAACAAATAAACAAATTTAATTGTAATCGAGTTGGGGCGATTCAGAAATTCATCTAGTCTCGGCCGTGTGTGATACATCAACATCAAAAACAAATGGTAACCTACCTACTTGTTGGGGGAGATGAGGATGTTGACGTGATACATCAATGCCCTTAGTCCCTAGCTGCTCATTTTATAACGTTTGAGTCCAATTTTTAACACTTGTATTTTTTATTTGGGACTCAAATGATTAAAACTACTAAAACGCATAGACTCAAAACGTTATACAATGAGCGGTCAGGGACTCGAGCGTTAAACTTTTTGATTTTGTATTCAAGTGGTTAAAACCACTAAAACACAAGGACTTAAAGAGTAATTTACTCATAATCTAATTAATACTTTAAGACTATAGATGTAAAAAACAACATATAGGATTATTCATAATCTAATTGATAATTTACTCAAAACGTTAAAAGATCGCCCCAAATACTTACAGCTTTCTTTTCAGACCTATATTCGTTACTCAGGTTGCGGTATATCAGTTTGGTTTCATGCCAGGATGCTCAACTACAGAAGTGATTCATAATCTACGGATATTAATGGAAAAGTACAGGTAGAAGAAGCGGGATCTACATATGGTATTCATTGACCTTGAAAAGGCATACAACAGTTGGCCACGTAGACTGATTTGGGAATGCTTAGAGGGTAGGGGAGTTCCTTGGAAGTATATAGACTTAATTAGGGATATGTTTGACAGGACTGTGACTAGGGTTCGTGTGCTTGTGGGATTTACATAGTCCTCTCCCCGTGGAAGTAGGACTCCACCAAGGGTCCACGTTGAGTTCGTCTCTTTTTGCGGTTGTTTTGGATGTGTTGTCCAAGTTGATTCAAGAGATAATTTCGTGGTGCATGCTTTTTGCAGACGAAATAATGCTAATTGCTGAAGCTAGACAAACCCTAAATGCGAGGCTAAAGGAATGGAGAGCAGCCTTAGAGGGCAATGGTTTAAGGATTAGCCGCTCTAATGTTGAATACCTTTATTGTAATTTCAGCGGTGCAGGTGACAACAAGGACACTCAAGTTACCGTTGAGGGTCAAGTGGTCCCACAAATGACTAAGTTGAAGTACTTAGGATCGTTTGTGCAAAGGGACATGGAGATAGATAATGGCGTATTTCACTACATCTAGGTTGGTTGGTGTAGGTGGAGAGCAGCCACTGGGAATTTGTGTGACAGGAGGTTCCCAACAAAATTATAGGGGAAATTTTATAGGGTTGTGATGTGCGTAAAATGCAACATATAAATTATATCAAACAAAGCATAAAATCAACCATTTTCGGTACTAATGTTGGAAAAAGCATGTTTCTTTGTTACTTTTAAATTACAGGATCAAATGAGCTTAAACAAATAAAAGAAACAAATTAACAGCAGAAACCAATACAAATACAAAGAAGAAGGATTGACACGACCTGCCAAACCCCATATACATCCGAAACAACAAAAATAAGGACAGAAGCTTAGGCACGAGGTCGTGCCCAGTCAGGATTCTCTGGAGAAAAAGATAACAGCAACAGACAAACCAACACGGGGCCATGCCAACCCAACATGCACCGTGGTCAACTCTAGGATTCGCAGAATCTACAATAATACTACAAGTACACTGACCACTGGGCCGTGCTATGACACCACGGGGCGTGTTAATACAAGACCTGACATCTGCAGTTAATAAAGGGAGAGAAAATGAAGCCCATGGGGCCGTGGTCGCCTTCTGTTTTCAGCTATAAATAGAGGTGCTTGGTTCATGAGAAAGACATCTCTTGGCAAACCATTTCTCACCCACTTGCCATCAGTCCACCACCACTACAACAACAACACCCACCACTATCATCCATATTTCATCTTTTAGAGTGTGTAGTAGTCTCGAGATCCAAGATTGATCGTAAGAGTTCTTGTCAAACGAAGGCCATGTTTGGCTATATCTCTTACATCACTTGGTGAAGACAAATATTTTATGTATTACTTTTGATTTCCAATTTTTGGCAACTTTTTATTTCGGTATGTATTAATGACTTTAATAACTAGTTTTTATATTGAAAGTGAACTTTATTTAAACATTTCTTCATGTTTCGTTGATTCCTCATTCGTGTCTTTACGGTCTATATAAAGCGCGTTAACTACCTGGAAGGGGGTTAGAAGGGTGTTTGGGTAAAGTTCTTGTCTCGTTCAGTGTTTAGATCCTGCGAATACTTGGTTCAAGCTTATTAGGACTTCACTTGAGGCAGATAGCATCAAATCGAGGGAAGTAAGAATGGCTTGAACCCCTTATAAAATAAACTACTATTAAAACGTTATCCGGCCTTACGGGACTGTATCCCTGTTAACTCAGACCAATATGGCCGAGGGTAACGTCGCTTTTACAAGAGGGCCCTACCACTTTTCGCATTAATAAATTATTTAATTATTTTTCAATATTCCGACCTTGCGGGACTGTATCCCTACTGACTCAGACCAATAGGTTGAGGGTAAAGTCGCCTTCACAAGAGAGGCCTACTACTATAACTAAAATAATTTTTTAAAAAACCCAAAGTGCGAAAATTATCAAAGGATACGTAAAAGAGGAGTCGGAACCAAGTGATTCTTTCTTGTCTATTTGTTTTTATTTATTCTTTACATTTAGTTTTTATCTTTTAAAACTTTCAAAACTTTTATCAAAATTTGGTTAGATTAGACGTTAACAATAAGCCGGTATCAAAAGCTCTTGTGTCCTTGGACGACCTCGGTGTCTTACCATCACTATACTACGTCTACGATGGGTGCACTTGCCTAACGTGTTTAGAGTGATAGTATTGTATCGTGTTTTATAAATGTAAAGCTTGATCAACGAGTAAAAAATGCTTAAAACATAACAAAAATTATAACCACACTCGACCACGTTAGTTAGCAGTTAGACCGGCTATGTTATATGGGGCAGATTGTTGGACCGTCAAGAAAACACAAGCGCGCAAGATGGAGGTCGCGGAGATGAGGATATTGAGGTGGATGTGTGGCCACATGAGGTTAGACCGAATAAGAAGTGGGGTTTTTAGGGATTAGTTAAGAGTAGTTAGTATATTAGACAAGTTAAAAGAGTGGAACTTGAGATGATTTGGGTATGTGAAGAGGAAACAGTTGACAAAACCATTAAAGAAGTGGAAACCATGACAGTGGAAGGAAGGAGGAGTAGAGACAGGCCCAAGTTGACTTGGGATGAACGACTTAGGCAATATTTGTTAGAGTTGCACCTCTCTTAGGACATGGTTCAGGATAGGAGTTCGTGGAGACGTTGGATTAAGGTTAAGGATTTGTAGGGGGAGGGCATGGACGTGTCCTAGCTTTGCCTTGGGAGGGAGGGGGGGGTTAGATTTCTTTTACACTTTAGGTAGACCTTACATATGATGATTTTCTTGTATCTATGCCTATATGTTGCTTGTTGATGATTTATCTGACTACCGCTACGCTATTTACTTATCCATCTTTCGTATATTTGGTTGTTGGTTGTTTTAGAGTTGGTGGTCTCTCAGGAAGCAGCCTCTCTATTGTTAGGATAGAAGCAAGGTTTTCCTACATATCACATCTCCCAGACCCTATCAATAGTTCTGCTATACGTGGAATTTACTGGGTATGATTGTTGTTATTGTTGTAATTGTAATCGAGATGGCACAAATTTTAAACAAACCAAATTTAAAATCAATATTAAATTAGGTAAGTGATTGAGCCTAGTCTCTCTTATCGTTTTGAGCTCTAGCCCACCAGATATTCGTTGGCATCTTCCATTTGATTGTCTATTATTTAAACGAGTATTAAAATGAAATATCCATTGCTTAGTGGGGGTTAGTTTATGAAAATGAAAGGCAGTAAAATGTACATAGTTTTTAAACTAAGAGGCAAGTAGCTGGGATCCTTTGTTGGGGACAGTAAATGGCTTCGAATTCCACTGGAAAACTCGAAATTCAAAACGTTTGTGGCGGGCAGGTAATGGAACGGATATCCAAGAATGATACAGATTCGTTTTATAGTAAAATAAAGTAGTCAAAATAAATATGAATCATCACGTTCACTAAAAAAATTTCTTCTTCCAGATTATTCTTTTTTTTCTTACGACACTAGAATTCAATCCGGATTCTTGAATTTTTCCAACAAAATAGAAATCCACGTTTGAGTTCGGGTGGGGATTTGAATTCAAGTGAATAAAGAGTAAACCTATATTTTTCTGGCTCTAAGATTAGGAGTTCTAGTGGTCGACTCGGGACTTTTAAATTGTTTCTCATTATTAAGAAAAGGTAACAAAGATAAAATACGAGCTTAAGTGATGCCCGACGTGATTATCTAAACATACATGCCCGTTTACCCGAGCATACATGTAAAGATTATTGTTTAATTTTATTTTATTAACAATTAAGAAATCTACTAATTCATTGACGTATGTTTAGAAATTGTGATCTGATGTAAAACAACACTACAGTTTAATATGGGCTCCTAATGTATATTACCGAACAAGCAGCCCATATTATATGGGCTACAGTGGGCTTGTGTTGTGTGTGCTAATTTGATACAATCTGAGAACAAAAACTAGATGTAAGCTGAAGCATTCTATCGATCAAATACTCATAAGAAGGGGAGATGGGAAAAGAACAACTAATCTGCTAAACATTCTTCATATCCCTCTAATCTCGTTCGGTCGTGATTTATATTTGCGAGTGTCTTCATAGAACCATAGTTCACATAGATCGGTTCAGCTTGTCGGGCCTCACGAGTTGGGCTGCCTAAATGGATCCGTTGACTTATGTTCATAACAGCTTGGCAGAAAACCATAACCTATTGGAACCGGTTAGGGTTGGTTTCAAGCCGGTTTTTGGTTAAAAACAAATCGGTTCCTGAATCAAAACCTAACTTATTTAAATTCAACGATTCCATTCCTAACCGAATCGTATTTTTACTAACTGGTTCGGATATCAGTTTCGGGTCGGGTTTTTTTATTTCAGTTTCGGTTTGGTAACTGGTTTTGACGTTCACCTCTAAAGGAGAGTCGAAGCCTTCTCTTGCGTATTCAGATTGCGAGACAAAAAAAAGGGGTTTTCAGTTGAGAATTTAGATCATCAATTATTTCTTATTCTAACAGCATGATGATCTCTCGATGGGCTGAAGGTTATGAACTGGGCTTAAGAAGCCCAGCATGGTCATGTTGAAACTTAAACAATCAGTTTGGACCTAAGTTTCAGCAAATAGTTTTTTTATTACGTGGATATAGGGGGCTATGGGCTTCGCACCTAACTGCTATTGATCCCGATTTTGGACCCCAGTTTTTAAAAGATGGGGAAATAGTCGCATCATCCAGAGCGGACTTCTAGTGAAACGGACTGCCTTGTTAGAGGAGGTGGTCCGTTAGGTATTGGTTTGCTTGAGTGGACGAGCAAGGAGGTGGGACCACCCACCCACAAATCTTTTTTTAGTGTAAAAAGTAGCGTGTGATGTGGAGGTTTGGAATAGTTTATTATTCCGGGAAATAGTGGGTTAGGTTGGAGAACTCGCTAGTCGGGCGGTGAGATGGAGGCTAGCGACTACTCGGAATTAATCGGGTTAAACCAGATCGGGTTTTTTATATGTAAATTTCAGTTTTATGTATACATATACACATTTTTGTAGGTAAATATTTTAAGTAGCTAGGTTTTAATTGTTACTTAACTCATTTTTTAAGTATACAAGATTAATTGTTTGAATTCACATGGTTTGATTTGAAACTGGCTCGAGTTTAGAGGTTTTGGCCGGAATACACGGGTTTTTTGCCAGAATATGGCCGGAATCGCCGATTTTTGGCTGGCCGACTAGGCCTGACTAGCAATTAATGGACTGATTAACGAAAAATTCTCAGTTACCGACCGACTAGTCACCACCTAGTCGCGATTTTACAACACTGGTTTGGAATGGTGGTGATTTGAAATGATGTGGCATGCTAATTAGAAAAATTTTGGACCAAGTTTATTATTGTGGATGCTCTTTTATATATAGGAAAAAAATTTAGCAGCATTCATTTCCAAAAAATTTATGAAGTGAGACAAAATAAGAATAACCCTCTTCTAAAACCCTTATATATAGGTAGAATAAAATTCAGTAGCATTTGTTGAAGAAGCATTCGGAAAAATTATGGAGCATTCAGACAAGATTCGTAAGAAGCGTAAGTAAACTTTTTATCTAATATGTTATTATATGTGATAGTGATGTAATGTTTAAGTCAAAATTGAGGAGCATGGATTTGTTACGCATGAAAACAAGTGAAAAAAGAAAAATATTGGTTGATACATCAAGCCATGATTGTGAAACAAGAACCAAAAGAAAACACAGCATAAGAGCATAAAAAGTACAAGTTACCAAAAAAAAAAAGATACTTATTTTATACCATTACGATTTAATTACGTACGCATTCGTGGTTATTTTATGGATTACAATGTTTTAATGGTCAATGTGATTGCTAGTTAACAATGCCCAGGGGCGGATGTACATGTTTATAAGGGGCAGTGTAAATTTTGGAAAAATTTGACCTTTTTTTGATTTCGTTACCCTTTTCTTTTAAAACGTTACCCTATGAAAGTTTTATAGATCCGCCAGTGACAATGCCTGATTAGATTAGATTAGATTAGATTTTGTCCTAAGGACTGTTTTATAAGGTTGCTTAATTTTTGCATAATACTAGCAACACTCTAAAGGCATGGTCTATAGTTTGGAAAACATACCTTCAACCAACCTACATCATTGGTCGATCATGTGAAACTTGGTACATTAATAACATAAAGATGGTTTGGTTTTGATCTCATAGGATAGCTAGGAGGAGATGAAGGATAATAATAATTATTAATATTGTAGAGCTTATGTCTAACTATTTAGTTTATTTATTTTATGTTTATCTTAGTTCGAATTTTTTAGAACTTGTCTTATTCCATTTAAGTATAAGTAGGATTAAAATTCAAAATTGGTATTTATACAAATAGGAATTATTTTGTTTAGATGGCATCGTGATTTGGCGTTTAGGTTTTAATTGCAGGAAGAAATTGATCGAAGGTAAGTTCACATAAACCCGATTGTCGCGTAGAATCAGTTAACAATCGAAACAATGGCAGAGTTACAGGTTGTAGGAGGAATTAACAAACCGGATCAAAGCAACTATAAACAATGGTAGACGTGTATCAAATCGTATCTTCAAGGTCAAGATTTGGTAGGTAACGAACGGTACCGAGACGAGACAGCAAACAACCGATATCAACATTTCTATTGGGGAGTGGCAAGTGAAAGCAGGTCGAGTGATGTTCATCATCAAGAAAATAGTCGATGATGATGTTCTTGATCGCATTCAAGAACTCGAATACCCAAAGCAAGCATGGGTCACGCTTGAAACCTTGCTTATGAAAAAAACATTGCCCGATTGCAAGTCGAAGGCAAACTAATGACGACGTCCCAATGTGATATTCTGATTTCACAATACTTCCGAAATAAAAAAAATATATGTCGTGAAATTGTAGAACTCGATCCACAATCTTGGGTTAGCAATGCTCTTATGAAGCAGATACTTGTCGTGGTTTAAGACCGAAGTATCGCAGGTTCGTTACCACTATATAACAATGAACAACCCAGCGGAGTATAATCTAGTTCGAGAATATCTTTGTCGGGCAAGAGCGTTGGCAAAATAGTTAGCTGAGGTGACAATTAAAATCGAGACCGAAGCCTATATACTGTGAGAAAGGAGAAGAATCAGTTCACCAAAAATCATAACCGTAACGACGAGAAAGGCAAGGATAAATACATAGATAAAAGTGACCAACCTAAGGGGAAAGAAGGGAACAAAAAGGGCCGAGACAACTAAAGAAATATTTTTGAAGAATAGAATCGAGAAAAAGAATCAAAGTATCAACCAAAATGATTTCCGTATAGGTGCCATAATCGTGGATAAAGAAAGCATATGGTAACAGACTGCTGCCATAATTGTGATAAAGAAAGCATATGGTAACAGACTGCTGACAACCTAAGGAGGAAGGAAACACGAGTGTGATTAGTGAAGAAGAACTATGAGATATGGATGGTTGATGTTCAAGAAGAATATGCTTTTACCGAATCCAAACCGAACTTATTAGATCAATGGTACTTTTATGTAGACTTCTATCGGTTGACTAGTTAGAAGGTCGTGCCCGAATCGGATCAAAGGAAAACATCAAGGGAAATGAAAAGAAATCCTAAACACTCTCTTAATTACAAGATTACATAGTATCAAAGGGAAGAACAACGGGGGCTAATGGCTATTAAAAAACTAAGTGCTTGACATAGTTGACTATTTTGAGTTTTTACTAAAGTTGGGGACATGTATTGAATTTAAATTGTAAGACTTTCGGCGCAGTTAATTTGAAGTTAAAAAATGTGTAAATGGTAAACTAGGATGTGACATTTCTTATGTTATATGCATGCATTTCCTCATTATGATCGACAAAACACTTTAATTGATTGATACCCCTAACGATAAATAACATAATTCATAACTCCAAATCGACCAAAATCAATACAAAATACAACTTCAAAAACAAAATACAATACAAGAATGATATAGAGTTACAACAATACTCATCATGTGATAGATAAAAAAGCATTTTCTTGGGTGATCGATATATCATGACATAAATAATAATCATCACATTCTGAGCATTTCCTCTACCTCTCTTTTTTAAAAGCAAAACAAAATCTTGACTAGAATGACACACTGCTTCCCCCTTCTCAACATACAAAGTACCTTCCCTTTTCAAACATTTCCATTTGATTGAGACAACAATGGTTGGACAATCGACGATCTTGGCACGTCGTTGTCTGTCGAGGACTGGAGCAATGGCGGGTTCTTTTGTAACAAATACTTCCTCTCTTCGTTCTTTCCCCACAACACCATATACAATCCGATTATAATGAATATTGCCCCTATAATCCTGCAACATCCATATTCGTATCAGTTCTCAATATATTACTGCTTCCGAAATAAACTAAGTTGTCCTATATACATATATAACAGAATATGTTGTACATACCCTCCCAAATAAAACTCTTCGCCTAAAGCAACGGAAGCCATGAGCGCAACAACTAGGGTTTGAACCGGCTGATACAAGGCTACGAAAACCGGGCCACCTTTCTGTATACACCATATTTGTACCGCAAATGCTATCCCCGATGCTACTACTCCCTGCGCCCAAGATTTTATTATGAATCAGTGACAGAACCAAAATTTTTAAGTAGGAATTATCATTAGATTCTTTTCTTTACTGGTTATGACGAAGTCATGTTTTTCTTTAAAATAAAATAAAACTCATATTTTTAATATAAAAATCAACAAAATTTAGTGTCCAAGGGGTCGGTGAACCCTCTTGAACCCCTTTGGTTCGGCCCCTGGTTGCAATATCTATCCACTTACCGCGTAAAACACGCTAAACAGCTCTGAGCCGGTATGAATAAGCCAAGCGTTAAGATCTCGCTCCATGAACGTGGCTAACACGATAAACTGCAGTATACCGAAGAAACACTGGTACGACGTGAAAGAAAGCCGAGCTGGATACTTCTTCAACACGGGCGCCTGCAACACCAACCACCCAGACCACGACAAACAATGGCCGATCAAATAAACGCACCCTAATGTCCAGCTCTTTCCATTAGCATCTCCAAGTGAATTCAACAGGGGCGACATCTCCCGCACCTTGTTTAGCGATGGAGACGGGCTGTATATCGTCGGCCCCTTGTATAGAGTGATCACTGATGCTCCGGCGATGCAGAATAGGGTCCCGAAGACTTTGGATAGACCATCTTTTCTGTCCAGTCTCACTTTCTCTATCCTGGAATTATGAAATCGTGAAGGTAGTTTAATGTTTTAAAAGTATGTGTTTGTATATATGATTATATGGGATTTGAGAGCTTGCCGGAGAATGGCTGCCATGAGGAATGTTATGGCCGGAACGGAGTTTTGAATGGCGGAGGCGAACGTCGGTGAAGTGTTGTCTAAACCCAATAAGTAGAAGCCTTGGTTTGCAGTAATCCTGATACATACATTTGGTCTATATTAGAGTACCAATGTTGTTTTATTACTGTAATTAAGCAAACTGATACCAACCGAACAACGTCGATATCAATAATAATATTTATTTTTATGGTTTTAACTCAATGTAAAATATGTGTACGAGACATTCTAATATTTTCTAATAATACAAAAAATATGTTTTAGATGCCTGAAAGGATGAATTTTCACTAGTTACATACAAATATGTTTTTTTTAATTAACCGAATCGATACCGGTCGAATAACGTCGATATCAGTATTAATATTTATTTTTATGGTTTTTGATCGATGTAAAATACGTGTCTAATTCATTCTATTCTATTTTTACGAATGAATTTTCACTGGTTACACACAAAAAGTTAAAAAATATATGAAAGTTTCAAATGGAATAATCTCGTATCTTTATCTTTATAACTTTAGGTCTACTACTATTAGAAAACTTTTGCAATAGTGTTTTGAAACTCTTTTGCAATCGAAAATGCGGTGGTAAAAATCTTCGGGTAATCCCATATTGCGATCGCTCTTTTTAGACCAAAAATTTATATTATAATAAATATTTTAATAAGTAATTATTATGCTTTTATTGCAAATAAAAAACCATTTTCCAACTTTTATATCATTTTAATTTACTGAAATTGATGAAATTATACCCGACGACTGCAAGGAGGAAGAACTGGATCAGATAATTGAGAGTAATCGGTGGGCGCTCCTTCCTGATTAAAACAACATGAAAAAAACACATAATCTTTTACATCACACGACTTAAAAGTAACATATGTAACAAAAAAATAAAATAAAATAAAAACACAAACTTTTCAAGAAAATAAGCAAAGGGAAGTAGTAGAATGAAGGCGAGGATGTTGCGATAAACTGGAAAGACGATCTTGGAGATGCCCATATTAAGAGCAGCTCTAGATACCACATGAAAACCGGCATATCCGAATTGTAACGCTAACATAGCTAGGTGCAACTGTACCCTCTCCGGAAACCACCCCATTATTCTTTGAGCGGTGGTGGCGCCACCATTACCACCGCCAACATCCGCCATTGATCGGTGGTATATTATTTAAAACACTTGGGGCTTCAAGATGGGAAGAGAGGAAGTGATGGTGAGGAGAGTAAGGTGTCAACGGGAGTTATATATAGTCTAGATTCCAACCCTATTCTTGTTGTAACAACACATGTGGGCCCACAAGCTAAGCATGCACACTGAATTTTTTTATTAAAATTTTATTAACTTATTGTTATCAGCTAGTTGTATACTTCGCTTGTAGAGTTAATGAGTGTATTATAGAATTCTGTCACAATCATGGAATGTATGTTTTATGACCTCATCTTCATGTTTTTGTTTGTATACATACAACACCGGCCTTTTCATTATACATCAGTTTTATAGTATATAATTATAAAAAAAGTTATATAAATACTTGTAGATATAATTTTGGTTATGATTCATTAGATAGTTAGTAACTGAGTAATTGTATCTTCATATCTCTCACACACTGTATTTAACTTATAAATATTTTAGGGTTCTTGATTTCTCTGTTGAAAGTAGTTTGTATCAGAAGTTCCTAACATATAATATATATTGTTGGTTTTTACAATAACAAAAACAAAACCCCTTATAAGCATTGCTATATGTCAAAAAGAAGGTCTAATCAAAGATAAATTTACGGGGAAATATGTTTATAAGTCTAGAAGTGTAATCTTAGTTTATAAGTTAGTTAAATTAGTTTTTTTTTAAACGACAGAATCCAGGTGTTTAAAGGCTTGTCCTTTGCCAATGGATTCCGTATTGTAGTTAGGAGATATTTAGTTTATATAAATAAGTTTAGAGTCACTTCAATTCATTTGGAGTGCAAGTTAGCGCCACAGGATTAATATAACCTAGAAATCAAATTGTTCTGTATTTCCTAGCATCCGATTAGAATAGTAATAAAACTCGGTTGTACAAGCAGGTTTCTTAAGTAATATAACCAAGGTTATTAGATAGAACCGTACACTATTCATTTTCATATATCCCTATTATTCATGACAAACCAATCATTGAATGTAGTTTTTAAGAACCTAGTTACATACTTTTCTTTAAATTTCGAAGGAATTCAACACTTGGCAAGATAAAGAAATAACATATACCTGATTTAGTGTTTTGACAACAACAAAACAAATTGTGACAGCTAAAATTAATATGTTTAATCAATACCAAGTCAAGTTAAGAATCACTATATGTTTAACTAATCCTCATTCTCATAACAAATTGCCTCTTGTCACCATCAATTGTGCTTATTTCTTAATATACATTACAATTTCTGTAGCATCAAATCTATACATAAGTTGGCCCTATAAGCTCCCTGTTTGATGATGTCTATATACTCAGTATACTAGATATTTGAAATACATAAATAGACCCTTTCATCTTGTTGGCTTCAACTTTAGTTGTAAAGTATTCTTAGATTAATCAACATAATTCGGTGTTCTTTATATTAATAAACTGTGACATCTCCTCTTAACTCATCTTTGATAACAAGCAGTTGGTGCACTTTAACTATTCTACGTGTTTTGGAATATATTATATATATATATATATATATATATATATATACACGATACATCTAAATCAACAAAAAAACAATACATTTTCTAAGTTTTAAACTTGACTAGAAGAAAGATGGTTGTGAATTTTAAAACTTGACAAAATATGAGATATTAAGAAAGCAAGGAAAAGATGAATATGGTAGATAGGGATAAATAATTACTAGGCCCCTATGAGTTTCCCACCATCTTAAACTAAACATGATTCCTTATAACCTGATCATATGCATCATGGAATACACTGTCAAAAAAAGTTCTTTCTTCTAACTATATGATGTGTATTGACAACAAAACAAAAACAATAATAATAATAATATAATAATAATAATAATAAATAATAATATAATAATTTAGTAGGGATTTGTAGCATAGAGCAGAGTTCTAAAAATTAAATATTCGCTCATGGTTTCACGCAGGGGTTTAGTCGTGTCAGGTTATGATTAGATTGTTTAACTCTACACGGCTCATATTTTTATTCGTGTTAAAAACATCAACCTTAACTTGCACACACATAAAACCGTGTAATCCAAACACGACTCATTTTACCTATATTATATATAAACGTGTTAAATGAGTTGACGTAATAGTGGTATAATGAAGCTGTAAACGTGTTAATGAGCAGGTGGGTTGTAAAAATTGGGCTTAGTGGATCAAAAGTTAGCGGGCTGACCGATTTAATTGAAAAGGTTGGTGGGTTGATTAGCTTAAATAAACGAGTTAAGCAGATCAACTCGCACACGACTTGTCTATAAAACATGTTAGATATTACAACCCGGAAACTGATCATTTCCTTGTCGTGGTGGAATTTACCACACCTAGTCGTTTCATGTTTTTTGTTTGTGTTTTACGTGACTAACGTAGGTCATACTAGTCTTGAGACCATACTTCCTAAGTTGTGTTACTAAAAAAAGCAGGTATGTGTACGCTCAATTCAAAAGGAAGAAATTTGACTTGTTTGGATGTTGTTGGTCCTCAATAAGCTAGCCAGGTAGTTTGAGATTCTTCCGAAATTCGAGTTCACATATTTAACATTTAAACCAACTTGTTTTGGTTGACAGTAATGTGACCCTCTTTGTGGGTGTATTAGGGTTATAAACTTGTACACGGATATGGATACGATGATCTGAATACAATATGCATTTTTGAACGACAAATACACATCTCTTAAAATTTGCATCGCTCACTTTGTAGGATTCGAGCCTTTATCATTTTGATAAGACTCAAGACCTGGTGCTACTAGACTATAACATCATCTACATATACAAGATACAAGATATATATGAATAAAGATTTGGAAGATACAAAGAGTTTAAATAAAAAGTATAAATAAAGGGATGTAATGAGGTGAGGTTTAAAGGTTAGGAAGGCATGCTACTAATGATGAAAGTATAGCGCACGAGGGGGTGGAGCCAATCCAGCCGGAGCTGTGGTGTTCTCATGCGTCTTCCACCCAGTCCTTGATATCTGGTCAAAACGAGACCCACATTATTTATTACTCATCTTTTAAACAATATTTTAATTACATGTTGCAATTCCTTTTATGTAAATAAGAAAATAAAGTTGTTTTCTTAAGGATCACAGCTCCTTTTATGTAAATAATAAAATAAAGTTGTTTTTTAAGGATCACAGCTCATGAATCATGATACCCTCATTATTTAAATAGGCCTCGTAAATATATTTTACAAAGTCAAAACAGTAACATACTTGATTTTATTTAAATTCTAACTTCAATAAATGTAAAGAAATTACTTAAAGATTTCATATACATATATATAGAGAGAGAAACGGGATCATTAAAAAATGCTTAAAAGTGTAAAAAGAGTGAAACAATTTTCAACCATAAGATTTTGTGAGTTGTGGCTAAGATGATGCGGTGACATTTTTGTATATAATGGGAACCTTAGAACTACCAACAGGGGTAAAATTGGAAAATCCAAACAATGGTGCACATGCTAATCACATGTCCCTTTTCCCTCATCATATTTAAACACCAAAAACTTTTTATACGTGATTACTTTTTTTTTTAAATTACACCATAAAACTCAGCGTTTTCTATCTTTTCAACGAGTATACTATTGATATATTTTTCAAAAAAACATGAACTGGGTTTTTATGGCGTTTTGAACTTTGTTTTTTATGTCATTTTCAACTGAGTTTTCATGTGTTTTTTATGACGTTTTCAACTAGTTTTTATGGGTTTCTGAACTGAGTATTTTTAATGGCGTTTTCAACTGGTTTTATGTTCTCTTTTCTTCTGAATTGGGTGTTTTATGGCGTTTTCAACTAGTATTTTCATGGCGTTTTGGGTGTTTTATGGCGATTTCAATTGGATATTTTCATGGCGTTTTTCTAAACTGTGTGTTTATGGCGTTTTTATCTGAACACCAGTTCATGTCATTTTTTTTATTTCAAAAGTATAGCAATAGTATACTCGTTGGAAAGATAATAATACACTCGATTTTATGGTGTAATTTAAAAAAATAATCACGTATAAAAAAGTTACATGAGTTTAAAAAAGATGGTGGAATATGCGTGTGACTTGCATGTGGATGCTATTTGGTATGCGAGTAGTATGTGCATAGACTTTTTTGACAATGTTACCCTTAGTGTAAGCTAAACAAATGTCACATGTTAACACCAAAATCGTTCTCACCGTTTTCACATTTTTAAACGTTTTCCTTAAATTCCACTCATATATATATATACATATATATATATGTACTCTGATCTAGGGACTGTATAATACTATTCTTATTTAATCCAAAAAATTTGGTCGATCGAGGTACTTCAAATTTCATATTTACTCATTTTGTTATATATAAGTAAAATATCGAGCTCAGTCTTCTTACACTCTTCTCATATCCTAGTGTCGATTATAAAGGAGTATAAACGTTAAATTTTGAAAATTAGTATGAAATTTTAACATCATTATATTATTATATAAGTACTGTTATGAATATTTTCTTTCAAGAAAAAATATATGATCTTTCAAATCACTGATTTTGAAACTTTTTATGCATTTTAGTCTTCGTAAAGGCAAAAAAGAATAAAAATCCATGCTTTGTCCCCCAAATCATGACAAGTACTAGAGTGTAATTAAACTATTCAATATGTTTTCTTTTAAACCAATAGGAGTAAAAATCAAGGGTATGGAGGAGGGTAGTTTTTAGGGATCATCCGTTATGTAGGTTGTCACGTCATCGAATGTGGAGATGAGCGTAAAGAGATGGGTCAAGGGTGTGGTGATAAGTCTGTTTATATGTATGTATGTATGTATGTATGTACGTACGTACGTACGTGTGTGTGTGTGTTATATAAGGAAAAGGGACGTCGCGAGTGGCTTTGGGAGGACGAAGACGACGGAAACAGCCCCAAAGGGGCGGTGTAGCCGGCCCAGGACTACCCTCAGCCAACCCAGGAACGAACCCTACACCGAAAGCCTTAAAATTAAAATGATTGTTGTCGGAAAGTTTACATTAAACTTATCATGTATATTAAGTAAAACATTATATTTATGTTTTTACTGTTAAAATACATTTTAGTAATGACCAAGAAAGAGTTGACTCTAATCGACTTACGTTTATCTATTTACAAACAAATAAACAAGTTTCATATTACATTAACCTTTAATATTAAAAGTGGTGAGTAAATTAACCATTATAAACGAGAACCGATCATAACTAAATAATCGAACCGCTATTAATGGATAACCGACATAACCGATGGTTATGGTTATGAAAAATTGTTTAACCGACTAATTGGTTATGGTTACGATTATGAAGCTTTGGTTAACCGATATAAACAAAACCGAACCGAACTCGTAATATTAAGTCTATATAAAGGATTTATGTTTTACATTAACTATATATGAGTTCTTTTACTAAGCTAAAAGCCATAAAAGTATGTTAGTAACAAAATGATATCGATGTAGATGCTCTTTATTTGAATGAAGAATTGTGGTATTATAATCATAATTTTTTTTGTTGAGGATTACCTTATTGAAAGGAATTCGACATGGATAATTTAACCAAAAAAGTTAGTCTTGGTTATCTTATAAAAAAAGTCCTAAGCTAAGTCCAATCGTGCACGTCCTTAATACCACTATTTATTTCAAACCTTACTTGGTAAATTAACCGAAACTAACCAAAACCAAATCATAATCGACTTCATAACCGATTATCCATAACCAAAGTTCGATTAGAGTTATGGTTAAGAAATTCCATAACCAATGCTAGCGGTTATAGTTACGGTTAATAGTACAAACCTAACCAAACCAACCCATACACCCTAGTTAAAAGTTTAGAAAACTACAGTTTACCGACAGATGACATGAAAATCAGGTAGCGCTTATAGTTATAAAAAGAGTTAGATTCATACATTAACTTTTTTTATTTTTTTTATATAGCATTTAGCTGCACCCACACTATATGGATACATGACTTACCAGTTAGCAGCCAAAGAAAAAAAAGTTGTATATCACTTAAATCTTCTCTTTTTCTCTCTCTATCTTTCTTTCTCTCTCTTCGTGTGTATACATATCTGGACACGTTTTTCTTAAAACCAATATTATGTTAAGAACTATGAGAATTGTAAAATACATCTGAACATAGTACATAAAAGATAATTAGAGATAGGGGAGAAGGAAACATAAATAGTTATATGTAATTATCACAAAACTACTAAACAATAAGACCATGGGCACACATATATTGGGCGGCATTTCATGAGAAAACCAAGTTTATAATAAACTAATAATTAATTGACCTTCTTTGATCTATGGTAAAATTAAGTAATGATAATTTTGTGAATAGAGCACTTAGGATATAAACCAAAGCCCCTAAATTGATCAAAATCTCTCATGAGGGTTGTGCTTTTCATAAAAGTTTAGGAAAAATACAATCCCAATTCCCAAAAAGAAATAAAGAACATCGAAATCGGTCCATATATGTGTGTTAAGGTACTTGTGTGTATATAAGGGATCATGTAAGAAGTTAAAGGATATTTAAGAACTGACATAACTACTATATATAGAGTATCAATTAATAAAGAAAATTATTTAAATTTTTATAAGTAAAAGGTTAGTATTTTATAAAATTTTATAACATAAAAAAGGCCTTTTAAAAAACAAAACGTTGATTTACTATGATAAACTGCTAACTTAGTAACATATATATATACATATATATATATATAAACTTATATTAATTTATAAAAAGGACTAAAACTTTTAAAAAAAAAACTGATTACTATAAAACTGCTAACTATAACATAATTTTAAATTTATTATATAATATATATAAAATATATATATATATATAAATAATAGTATTACTATATATATATGAAAACTAATAAAAAAAAAACTACTAAAACTAAAACATACAATTTTTATTTTTTAAAAATCGTTACTTTTTATGTATAAAAAAACTTTTTCTACGCATGTGCATTATATGTATGTGCGGTCACATGTGCTTTTGATTGATTTAACTTTTAAGAGTTTAGTTTAGGTTAGTTTTTGGGTTTAGGTAGTTAGGTTTTTGGTGTGGGGGCTGGTTTTGAGGGGTGCGGTGGGGGTTTAGGTTTTGGGAGTTGGGTTTACGTTTAGGGTTTAGTTTTAGGTTTTTTTGGAGTGGGGGTGGGGGGTTTAGGTTTTTTTTTGGGTTAGACTTTTGCTGGGAGGTGGATTTAGGTTTTTGGAGAGTGGGGGTGGGGGTTTAAGTTTTTGGGGGTATCGGTAGGGGGTGGTTTATGTCACACCCCAACCGATGGCGGAAACATCGGGATGAGAAGAACAAATTGCTCAAAACTTCATAACGCTATGTGACAATATAGATTAATTCAAATTTCATTCAAGACTAAATTGTCATACAAAAATTCCAATTAATAGTCAACAATTGTTTCAAACGACATAACATCAAAATAGATAAATTAATTAGGCGTGTATCTAAGCAATCCTACTAGATTTCTTGCATCATCAGCTTTCCTACAACATATATTAAAAGCGTAGATCAATACAAAAGTATTGGCGAGCATAGAAGTTTGAAAATAAAATCTAAGTGTAAGAGTTTATTTCAATCATGACGGGAGTATAATAAAGCTGAATCGTATATATATGTAGACGAATCTCACATAATAATAGCATATAATCGAATTCCTTAACTAGCATGCATAGTAACATAATCATAACAATGTCGTGAGAATACAAATTAAAACTAATAAGCATAAACAACTCAAACGTAACAGGTAGTATGTATAAACGAGTTTAATCTAACACATATAATTCACATAAGCGTAATTGATAACCCGTTTGGTATTGGGAACACATTTAATCTTGTTAAAAATAAAATTTGTAATTTATACATGTTGCACCCCAAAATGCGTTAAAGTGTAAAAAGGGGTCGTGTATGCTTACAATTTCGCAACGCATTCCTTGGAAATCCCGCGAAGAGTGAAGAGTTTGGTAATGCAACTCCGAGGTCATCATACATGGATAACGAAAGTATATAAACATATTAGAGGTTGTCGAAGCGTTATTGAAATAAATATACATATATATTTATTTTTATACAAAGATTACTTGAATTCGATAGATATCGTTTCATGAATCATGTTTTGATCTTACGGTTTTTACGAAAAACGGGCATAGTTTCCTCTGTTTTAGGACGATCCCGACAACGCTCGTTGTCGATATATTATCAAAACGCAACGATTTATAACACTATGTATAATTATATGTAGTTCTATGACTTTTTACGAGTAAATTATATAAAGTATTCATTAAATGCGCCGAAACGTAATTAATCGATAAAGAATTGTTTTAGGCTCGGTTTTGCGTTAAATTAACCATATTAACCATATCATAACAAATATAACAAAATTTCGCGTCAAGTACTAAAATGTAGTGGATCGTTGAGTGTATCGGTTCGAGTTAGTTATAATAAATAACAAAATAATATAGAATTTCCGTTAACAAGGTATATAGATATATAATTTCATCAATAACGGTTATAAACTTGTATAAATAACATAATGAAATTTGCGGTGATAAAAGTATACCGAGCCGTGAGTTGACTGAGTTTGACCTCAGTTTGACTGAGTTGACCGGGTCGAACCTGCTGATGCGAGGCCCGAACTGCCGCACTGAAACCCGAACCGTTGTACCGAGGCCTGAACTGGAACTAGCCATAAGCTGAGCCAAAACCCAAAGCTGAACCAAACTCGAGTCTTGACCTGACCCGGAACCGAGTTGAACCGAACACAAGGCAACCCGATGCTAAATCGTGACTCGAATCTTGAACGAAGCATGAACCTTGACCCGAGACTGGAATCCAAACACCGGCCGAACTCGAACCGGAGCCACCCCTTCTGCCGGCGAATTCATCGAAAAGCCGGTGACCCAGACCGAACCCGCGGCTGCCTTGAGACAGGACTACCACCATCGCTGTCACCGCGAATCGCGGCTTCTGCCGCTGTCTCCGCGCTAAACGCGGCTTTTGTTGTTGTTACGCCGTCACCCGAATGGTGGCCGGCGATTCCCTTGCGGAGGGAGGAGGGCGAGGGGTTCATGAGGTGTGAGGTTGAGAAGGAAGGAGGAGAGGTTGAAAAGGAGGTGGGTGGTGGCCGGGGTTCCGTCGCCGGCGGCCGACCGGAGTGGCGGCGCCGGTGACCTGAAGTGAGAGATGCAGGGAAAGTGGGGTGCGGCGGTTATGTATGTGTTTAGAGTGTTTGTGTTTGTTTTTATAAAGTAGGGTTAGGTTTAGGTTGTGTGTTGGGCCAAGGCCCGTTAACCTGTTCTAACGTTTTTGAGTGGCCCGAACGTACCGACGAGATCTATTTTAAGTACAAGGTTCATAAAACGCTGAATTTATTTTGTTTATTATTATTATTGTTGTTGTCGTTGTTGTTATTATTATTATTGTTATTATTATCTATAAAATAATAACTAAATAAATAATAATAATGATAATAAATTAGACGAATAAATAATTCAGTGGTATGACACGTATTTCCTAAAATAAATTTTACGGAAACGCGAGGCGTTACAGTTTAGGCTTTTTTTAGTTAGTTTTTTTCTCATTTAAACTAGTTTTCTTATGATTCATCTCCTATATATATTATATATATATATATATATATATATATATATATATTATATAGGTTAGGATCATTTGTGAACAACTTTTTGAGAGTGAACTAAGTGAACTAGTCTTGGCCATTGATTATTTTTTAGGTTAAAAGGGTAAGATTGACATTAGCTCTCTCCCTCTCTCTCTATTAATTAAAATCCCTTAATTTTCTCATCTATTAAATTTTCATCTCTCTCTCATTTTTTATTACTTCTCTATTATTTTAAACTCGTGTGGATTCGGTTGTTAATAACGTATATGAAACTCCTAACGGAACTAAGTACTGGACACCAACTGGTACTTCCCGGATTCAAACCGTATATGAAACTCCTAATAGAATTAGGTCGTAGACTACAAAACACACAAATATATAAAAAGTCTGTATAAACTAACAACTGTGTATCTTGTATAAACTGATATTTAGAGAGACTGTACACATGTGTATAAACTAACAGCGGTGTATCTTGTATAAATTGATAGTTAGCGAGACTGCACACATATGTATACACTAACAACTGTATATCTTGTATATACGGAAACTAGCATGATTTTAGGATTTTTGATTATACTGTTTAATAAATGAAATTTACAAAAGACGCAAATACCCTTCTGTCAATTAATTTAAATAGAAGTTACAACATTATAATTACAATCTTGCCATTATTTAAAAATCTCTAAATGATATAATTCAATGGCTCAAATTAGTTCACATAGTTCACTCTCAATAGTATTCACTCTAGAGCCCTACCATATATATATATATATATATATATATGGGAAGGTTCATTTGAGAAAAATTTAATGTGAGAAGAAAAAGAAGAAAATGCATAATGATAAAACAATAAATAGTTTATAACTCCTCTCATTAATTATGTTATCTCTCATTAATAAAACAAAAACATTATCCTACATATTTTAAAATTTATCTTACATATATCTTATACTTATCGGAATTTACCCTACACACATGTAAAAATACCCTATACATTTCAAAATTCATCCTACACATACTAAAATTTATCCTACACATGTCGAAAATTGTCCTTCACCATAAATTATTTTTCTTGAAAAAGTATATTAAAAAAATGAGTTACAAGTTTAATTAATTAGCTAATTAATGACAATTATAGATTTAATTATATGCCCTTTTTTATAATGTTAAATACACACATTAAATTAAGTAAATGGAGAATTTCTATTGGTTTAAAAGTTATTCTTTTTATTTTTACAAAATTTTTCTTCTCATTTGAACTTTCCAATATATATATATATATATATATATATATATATATATATTCCATAACGGTGCATAACTAATACAATTATGCGGTATTATGTACACATTTTATATAATCATAAACACATTTTACGTGACTTATATGGACACGTATATTACCTCTCTTCAAACTAAATGTGTTTACTTTGATGACTTTCTACACTTCAGGAGCTCCTCCCACCCTCTCTCTCATCACACCATATGTGTATGTGTGGTCTAATAGAGAGCTACAAAGTTACGAAGAAACCGATATAGCCGATCAGTTTTTTTATTTTAGTTAATTAAAAGGTTAGTATTAAGAAAATGAAAATAAAAAACCTATATACGTAGTTCATGAATATATATATATATATATATATAAGCTGGGAAATTACATATATGTATGTTTTTAAACTTTTTTATATTTATACAATACTGACCTTTTATTAGAAAATAAGGAAAATAAAATTTTATTGGTTGATATTGAATGGGAAAATTAAATACATCTAAATACTCTATTTTGTTCACAATTGAGATTTGAACCCCCTCGTTGTATAAGAGGGACTACGAAAACACTAATATTATTAGGCTACGTGTCATTTGGTGTTCATATAAATGGTATATAAATTTTGATCGAAGAACATACAACCAAAAACACCATATACACTTAGATATAATATAATTAATGTAAAGTTTTTTAATTAATGATCATCTCTTTGAAGTCATTTTAAAACATTTAATGACTTGAGCTGCCTTCATTTCATGTTTTATGCGTATATAATATGATAACCGATACACAAAACCCCTCTTTTATAAAGTTTACACAAAATATTATATGTAGAAATTGTTGCGTTACTCCCTTTTTTTTTGTTGGTGCTGGTGCACTATTTTATCACCCTTTCCGTAACGTCTACTTTATTTGTATTCTAATTTCAATATGATATATATAGTCATAATAAAAGTTCACTAAGAGAGATAAAAAAAAATTATAGTTGATGATAATTTTTTTTAAATGGCTAAACTTGTATACCATGGAAATTGAACCCATGATCTCCTACAATTCTATACCTTATCTAACTCATAACGCTATTGGGCTATTAACAATGCATGGTTGATAATATATATTTTTTTCTTTTCGGATCGACAACTTTCATTAAAACACGGCTCCTAGCAAGCCGCTAAGACCAAGCATAAAAAACAAATCAAACATCAAAAGACATCGATTTTCTCCGGTCTATACTAACACCATTAGAACGATACCTAATCCATAAATAACGTAAGGACTTCATATCTCTAAGAAACTTCTCCACACTCACCGGAACCTCCTTAAAAATAAGTTTGTTTCTCGCCGTCCATAAGCATCAACAAGCAACTAACATAATGGCGTTTAAAAACTTTTTCTTGTGGTCCGTACATGCTTCGTGTTTGTGTATGCTCAGAATATCATTGACTAAGAACACATACATAGGAGGGAGATTACACCATCTACTGATTCGAAGCCATACTATTGAAGCCATATAGCAAGACCTGAATAGATGTTCGGTTGATTCCGGAACTCCGCCGCATAATCTACATGCCAACTATTCAGAAGTGATACCCCTTTTGAACAACATCTCAGCCGTAGGGAGTCTATCAAGGAGCATTTTCCACCCGAACATGTAAACCTAAAGTGGCACCCAATTATTCCATTCAAACACTGTTGGATCTCGGTTGACACCCTCATGTTTTAGCTTCTTTTTGACATTTGCAACAGAAAATTCCTTTGAACCATCTACAGCCCAGACCCATATATCTTGACCTTCCCCGAAATAAAACCCATCCAACTTCAACAACAGACTCTGTAACTCGGCAACCGCTGCGTTCGGGAGTGAAGAACGTTTCCTAACCCAATTAAATTAAGCCCCCACACTCCTTACAAAGATCTTGCACCACACAATATTTGATTTTTCCTCAGCAAACAAGGTCGGGAAAAGAGCTTTAAGCGGGATATCATCCAGCCATGGGTCGATCCAGAATTGGATCTTCCAGCAATTATCCACCTTACCTTTAATCATATTTCCCAACGTTGTATTTGCTATTAGTTGGTTTTCCAAATTAGCTATAGTACCCCCGAACTCCATAAAATTGTTTATTGACACGAAATTGTGAATGGCATCAATAAATCTTTTCCACAGGTCTTCATCTTGAATTTTATATCTCCACCACCATTTCATCAACAAGGCGATATTAGACGTCTTAAGCGGACATAACTCTAGACCCCCTCCTCTTTCTCCCTTGTGATTTTTTCCCATGCCACCAAACACACCTTTTTATTATTCTCAGCACACCCCCAAAAGAAATCTCGATGCTTTGCTTCCAAAATCTCGATGACCGAATTGTAGCTTTATATAAAGAAAAATAATACGTTGGGAGATTTTCAAGCATTGACTTTAGAATAGTAAGTTTCCCTCTAAAGAGATAATCTTTGGCTTCCAACTCGCTAACCTGGAATCAAAAACATCAAAGACCTGCTGCCAATTTTTGATAAGATGGCGGTTCTAGACGGAAGTTTGAGTATAATATCACAAATTCGATAGGAAGTTATTAAAAAAGGAGTAGACGCGGAACTCTATGTTTCATTCAATCATACCGAAAGAGTATACATCTTGTCAAGCTGGCGAAATTCTGGAGAAATTTCGCCATCGTTTCCCCTCTGGCATTTTTCCCTCATGCGAAGTGAGCATTTTACCTTCTCACGAACACACAACACTATTTATAGGCATTTTACCTCATGCGAAGTGAGCATTTACCTTCGTAGGAATTGAATTACCTTCGTACGAAGTGAAACTTATACACCTCTCACGTTCGTACTTAAGTCGTGTGTTCGTATCTAATCTATACAATATTCAACACGTGCTCTATCTAGCCTATTCGTACAGTGACGGACATAATTATGCACCATCAATTTCCCCCTTGGACGTCATTGTCGAATCTTGATCTTGATCTTGAAATATGAGAGTCGTGTTTGAATATTCTGCAACTTCAATCAGGTATCTGTGATGCCGTAGAATGTGTCAACAATTTCCCCCTTGATTGATAATTCGGGTTTGCCATTTCTTCAATAAATTCCCCCTGAAATTATTTCCCCTAGAATAAATCTTCAGATTTTTGTTTGCACGGTTCCTGACCTCCTCTGTTTGCTTAACTGTATGCTTCACAAATACTCACCAACTCGAAACTAATCAATGTAGCATCTCAGTTTCTACGTTAACCGCATCCGCGTTCGATTTTAGCCTACTCCTCTGCTCGATCCTCTGATCTTCAAAAACCCAACCGACAACTAAAAGAAACTTTGAATTACCACACCGGTAAACTTCAAGTTTGTGAATACCGACGAAAATCTGAAATCCCGTTATCCATAATCACGTTTAAGCATATTCCTGAATGATTGATCACCAAAACGATAATCTTTTTAATCAGCAAGCAAATCTTCATCAGAATCAAATAATCTAGTAACACATTCAGATTTGAAAAACACTCATTCACGATCAGAATCACATTCTCCATCTTCAGTCATAATAACAGATATATAGTCTTCTCCGCTAGACCAGCAACAACTTAATCAACAAGCATCGTCATTTCCCGGCGGTTAGTCCGAAAAACAACTCCTCTGCTTGAAGACTAAACATTCTTGCACCTAAGACCATCATCGAGCATTCGTGTATTCAATATAACTTGAACACACTCAGATCTCCTTGGTATCAACAATATAGCTAATCATGCTAACACCTAAGACCATCATCGAGCATTCGTGTATGCAATATAACTTCAATGCCCTCAGATCTCCTCGGTATCAACAAAATAGCTAATCCTGCTAACCCACTTGACGAAGACCCGGGACTCAAACCACAAGACATCAATCTGTATCACAATCCAAAGACTCTGAATTTCCTATGATCACGAACTAACGAATCTAGATTTTCTGCATCCCTAATCTAAAGTCGAAACCACCCGAATACGGTTGCACGTCACGAATTTCAAAAATGCCAGAATTTCAATATATTCACATGAAATTTTATTCCCCCTCATTTTTGCTCGATGATTCACCAACTTCTTTGTTTGAAACATTAGAATTTGTTGGTTTCACATTGTTAGATTCGTTGTTACCACTTGTGAGGATCTGCACATCCAATAAGCTCAGGTCCTATTCTGTTTGCCTAGTTCAATATGCGCGAAATTCATATTAACAAGTGACAAGATCAAGATTTACTGTTTAAACTTTCTATTTCATTAATCAGATTAACGTTTACAATCCTGGTAGAAATCTGACAGGGCTTCGTCGTATCAGTCAACAAAACAGCTAAAGACTCAAGACCTGTCACACCCCGACCCGCAGCGGAAAAGGTGATCGGGGCATGATTGGGTTATCATCAAAGCTCATGACATTTATTATGCGTTTCATATTCATTAAATACAATTTAATGGAAATTTACAATAATTGTTACAACATATTCTAACTATCAATCTAAGCATCTTTGTTCTCTTCTAAGGCATTTCCTAGGTTTTCTTTGCTTCGACCTGTTCACCTGTATCATGTGTAAAAAGGTTTTGGATCAACATAATGTTGGCGAGTGAATCCTATGGAAAACGTTTGAACAAGTTTATTTAAATTGATTATGAAATATGTGCACAATCAAACATGAGTAAAAATAGATGTAAACTTATTCAACAATCATAAGATATTAAATAAAACACACATGAACAATAATGGAACATTTAGAGGCACGCGATGCTCAACTCGTCTCTCACGAGGAACTGAGGGGCCTAATGAATGAATTGCATAAACATGATAATATGAATGACACAACTACAAACAATAATAACTCAATGATACACACATGAACAATAATGAATTTGATTTGGGGCACGCGTTGTTCAACTCGTCTCCCACGAGGAACTGATGGGCTTAATGAATGAGTTTCATATAATTTGACAAAAGGAAATAAGTAATCACAACAATATAACAATCTAAGTTTAGATCATGATGTGGTATGGCACAAGTTTAAATAAACAAGTTAATTATTTTTATAACACATGACACACCCCAAAACGTGTAATTTAAAAGGGCGAGTTGTAAGATTCACTCACAGTGGGTGCGTTCGGTTGATGATGTTGAATGCACGCGAAGTGGTTTTAACCACGAGTGAGATTAACCTAGATAAATTGCATTATGGTTTGGTAAGTAAACGGATTTTATTAATCTATTTTAGTAGGATTGTTGGGTGTATTTTTGTGAGTTTGAGGCTATTTTCTAACCTTAAAAATGTTATTTTTAAGTATTTTAAATTGATTTTTAATTAAAATAATTAAATAAAAATAATAAAAAAAATTGACTTTTTCTGACCGTTGACCGTTGACTGACCGTTGACCGGTTCGAATCGTGTATATTAAGTGCGCTGGGTGAGGCTCGAACCCGAGACCTCCCGTACGCGTGCACGCAGCTCTACCAACTGAGCTACGTGTCTAACCCGTTATATATCTGATTTTAATTATATATATATTAATTAGATTTAAACAGAAATCCTTTATTTTAAAAACGATTTTTAATCCAGAGAACCGATGCGCTCCACAGGTCTCGAACCCGGGACCTGTGGCTTGTGTAACACACAGTCCACCGCTGGACTGTGTGTTTAACATGTTATATAATCCAATTTTTATTATACTTAAATACAAACTACTTGTTTTCACTTCTGACTTATTTAAAAAGGTGACATAATGGTCCGGGTCGATGCAGAAGACCGGACTCGAACTCGTGTGCTTTGATTAAACATACACACAGTCCACCGCTGGACTGTGTGTCTAACTTGGTTATTATTCCGGTTATTAATATACTTAACATATACCTGTGTGACTCCGGTTCAGTTTAACAAAAAAAAATGATTTTTATTGAAGCAGCGTGTGGGGAAACAGAATTCGAACTCGAGACATTTGTGTTTAATGTGCACACAGTCCACCGCTGGACTGTGTGTCTAACCCGAGTAATATCTTGATTTTAATTATACTTATACGTTTACCGCACTTCATCTTCTTCGTCGGATTTTAACCAGAGTCGGAAAATCCGACTGGTTCGATGTGTTAAATCAGGTTCTTTAGCGTTTTATGTTCAATCAAAGGTGAGATATAAATAAAAAGAAAGGAAATTAGGCATGAGGTATACCGACTATCTTCCTCTGTTTTCCGGCAGAACTCCGGCGACAGCAATACCTTCCGGCGACGAGTGTCTTGCAGCAGAGAAACTTCAGAAAGCTTACAAAATATGTGGGTGACTTCGGTATATGTTCAAATGGTTTAGTAAGGCTCAGAACTGGGGAAACCGGTTTTCCGGCGACGAACAGAATAATTCCGGCGAGTGAGTTTTCGCCGAGAAAGGGTGTGGTTTTGAGCGAAAATGTTTGCAGAAGTTCGAGGTGGTTTTTATAGGGCAAATCTTCGAAGAACTCGGTCTGATTTCCGACTGGATTCGTAAGTTATAAAAGCTCCGGCGGTTATGACTTTGGTCGCGGACTCAGACGTCGGTTATAGCCGATGTCTTAGTAATGGTTTACGTTATAACGGAAGGATTCGTTAAATACTCGCGAGATTGCCGGAATTTCCGACGACTGAACTTTTGGGCGCCGGTTTTGAATTCGTAACGTCATGATATCAATTAAATGATTCTAACATTTAACAAATAACATCAGTGGCGCAGTGGTTTGTGTGTTGAGTGTTAAGTCTGTTTGCACCGTGACTCGGCGACTGACCCGGGTTCGAAACCCGGCAGGAACAAAGTATTTTTATTTTGCGATTTTTAACAGTTTTTCAAAAACTAATTATATATTCCCGTATAATAATTGATTATGTATCGTTTAAAATTATTTTGGGCATTTAATTTGCAACGACAATTTTAACTGACTGTTCGGTTGATAAACGGAGCGGGTTTGGTAAATCCGTTTTTGACAGATGTTACAGTATCCCCTGCTTTTTAGAAATTTCGTCCCGAAATTTAAATAGAGATATATTTGACTAAAAGAATGATGGTGTTGACAGTCACATGCTTAGAAAAGAAGTAAGGGTTTAAGTTTTTGTTTGAGGCGGTAACGTTCCTTGTAAGGGTTAAGTACCCTATTATAGGAATCGCTTTTTGTTGCCTACTGTAAGAGTATTGATAAGCAGAAATGATTCGCTAAAAATGATATCATGCATAAGAGTTTGGATACGTTTGGAAAAGTATGGTTATATCCTAAGGCAAAACTTCTAACACTACAACCTACACGGAACATAAATAAACACAAGCAGCTGATATTTGACATAAATAAACACAACAGCAAATATTTGAATCCACATTCTGATAACATATATGTTTGAATGATGGAAGTTCCTCTCTCGTTTGTTATGATGGAGAGGTTAGTTTATGTAGAAATGGAACACAATTCCAATTTCTCTAAATAGCAAGATGATATAAATGTAACATAATTTCAACCAAGGCAATACCAAATCTTACATGGAACTTCTCATAACCGCCTGATAATGCCTCTGATCCTTTGGCAAGAATACTTATATATAGAAGTACCAGCGGCGTATCCACCATATTCTTGCCAAATTTTCATTGGTTTTATCCACAAGTTATGATTAGTTACCAAGAAACTAATAAATCCTACATAGAACTTCTCATAACCGTCCGACAATGCCTCTGATCCTTTGACAAGAATACTTATATATAGGAAGTACCAGCGGCGTATCCACCATATTCTTGTCAAATTTTCATTGGTTTTATCAGTGAATTATGATTAGTCCTATATAACTCTACCACCAATACAACAAACATAAAATACTGAAATGAAATATATCTGTGCGATCAAGGCTCAATCAAACGGAGCCGATCGTATTGCATGTACTGAAAATGAAATGTCTGTGCGCTCAAGGCTCAATCAAACGGAGCCGAACGTATTGAATGTACTGAAAATGAAATTGTCTGTGTTCTCAAGGCTCAATCAAACGGAGCCGAGCGTATTGCATGTACTGAAAATGAATAACTTAATCACACAAACAACCTATGCATGGAACCTCTCATAACCGCCTGATAATGCCTCCGATCATTTGACAAGAATACTTATATATAGGAAGTACCAGCGGCGTATCCACCATATTCTTGTTAAATTCTCATTGACTTTATCCGCAAGTTATGATTAGTTCTATGCGACTCTACAACAAACTCAAGATACTGATAATGAAATTGTCTGTGCGCTCAAGGCTCAATCAAACGGAGCCGAACGTATTGTATGTACTGAAAATGAAATTGTATGTGCGCTCAAGGCTCAATCAAACGGAGCCGAACGTATTGCATGTACTGAAAATGAACAACTTAATCTAAACAACAATCACACAAACAGCCTATGCATGGAACCTCTCATAACCGCCTGATAATGCCTCCGATCATTTGACAAGAATACTTATATATAGGAAGTACCAGCGGCGTATCCACCATATTCTTGTCAAATTCTCATTGACTTTGTCCGCAAGTTATGATTAGTTCTATGCGACTCTACTACAAACACCACAACCACAAGATACTGATAATGAAATTGTCTGTGCGCTCAAGGCTCAATCAAACGGAGCCGAACGTATTGCATGAACTGGAAATGTAAATTGAACTGTGCGATCAAGGCTCAATCAAACGGAGCCGATCGTATTGCATGTATTGAAATGTAAAATGAAATGACCGATCAAGGCTCAATCAAACGGAGCCGATCGTGCGGGCACGCCACTGATCAACCGCATAATAAAATGGGGATCAAGCTCAACCTCATAAATGGGGGGGCTGCGGCCTCGGCAAATGCATATACTGAAAACAATAAACAATAATTATTCTAACAGTCTACACATGGAACCTCTCATAACCGCCAGATAATGCTTCTGATCCTTTGACAAGAATACTTATATATAGGAAGTACCAGCGGCGTATCCACCGTATTCTCGTCAAAGTTTCATTGGCTTTATCCTTATGTTATGTTTGGTTCTATGTGATAAAGAAAAACATAAAACTAAACGATAGGAGTTGAATCTGGATCTTCGGCGAAGAGGACTAGTTGAGTATCTTCACTTGGGCCGTCATTATCTTCGACCGGATTGGCATTGATGTTGAAGACTCTTCCTCTTGCTGGTGGCATAGTGGTTGGGTTTTCTTGGTTTACTTGGTTAACTGGGTTTGATTGGGCTTGAGTGTTGATGACGTTAACCAATTGAGGGCATGTGTTTCTAAAGTGGGTAGGGTCGCCACAATTGAAACAAGCTCGAGCATATGGGAACACGGGGTATTGGGGTTGATGATAAGTTTGGGCCATGTTTTGAGTAAGGGAAGAGGTTTGGTTTTGGAAGGTGCGACAAACCTTGCTCAAATGACCATAGCGTCCACAAGTTGTACATAGTCGACAAGGTAAGGTAAGGGGATGGTGATAAAAACAGTTGTTGCATCGAGGGTGGGGTCCAAGATATGGCTTCTTATTTGGGTAAGTTGAGTTGGGTGCCACTTGGGTGATTGGGATAGCTTGGATGGGTATGGCGTGTAAAACTGGTTGATTTCGTTGGGTAGCAGCGAAAAGTTGCCCGCCTCTTTTTCACTTAGGATTGGGTTGAGAAGGGGATTCGGTTTGGGTGGAGTCGGAAGTTTCAGTCGATTCTTTATCCTTCTTCTTCTCCTCCTTGAAGTCTTTGTTTCGGATTCGGTTCTCGGTAAGCTCTGTTGCTAACTCCATTGCTGCTTCCAAGGTTGCAGGCTTGGTACTTATTACAGGGTCTTGAATCTTTGACGGAAGACCACGAATGTAGTGTTCGATCAAACGGTAGAGGGGAGTGAACATGTTGGGAACCATTTGATGTAACTCGAGGAATCTTTTATTGTAGGTGGTGTGGTCTCCTTCCTTTTGCTTAAACGAATAAAATTCATCTTCTAATTTCTTGACTTCACTCCTTGGGCAAAATCGTCTGGTCATGATTTCCTTCAATTCGTTCCAAGTTAAGGTCATAGCATCGTCGACGCCTCATTTGGCCTTCTCTGTATTCCACCAAGTAAGTGTTATCCCATATAATCGACCGGTAGCATATCGCACTTTGCGATCGTCAGGGCAATCGCAATTTAGAAAAGTGTTCTCCATTTCTTCAAACCAATGGAGGAGAGCGGTGACGCCTTCAGTTCCTTTGTATTTCGGAGGGTCGCATGATTTGAAATGCTTGTAGGTGCATTTAGTGGTATTTGATGGGAAGTTGATAACGTTTTGGTTCGCTTGATTGACAGGATTATCGGTGAGTGCTTGATGTACTTGGATTACAATGTTGGGTATTACGGCAGCCATTTGTTGAGCGATTAAGGCAGCCATGCGTTTGCGGGCTTTTCTTGCTCTCGTCTTCCTACGGGCGAGATTAGAAGACATCTACAAGGAATACATGACAAGAGTATGAGTTGGATGTTTTTGGGTTCATGGGTCGCGTTAGGAATGAACATTCATAAGATAATTATAGAAAAATAAATCTACTACATCCATAGGATGTCTTGGGCTTTGCTCGCTGTTAGGCCCTACATGCCGCCATACTTTACCTGTGTAATCATGTGGGCCCCCATGAATACCGGTTTTTCATATGGTTCGCACGGGTTTGCCAGGTTGCGTACACAAAAACCCGGAGAAAATCGAGAAATATGTATACAACGTGTGATATTAGGAATGTGTCCAGGTGTAGACACGGTGATACCTCAAAGTAGGTTAGTTCGAACGACGTTTGGTGTGGCATGCTTTGGCCTAATAGGTCCTTCGTACTCTCATCGTTGGTCCCCAGGTAGGCAAACTGGTCCGTTATATTGGATTTATACGAATGCCAACCTAGACAGGACGTTCCGACTACCGGTACTTGTACCATTCCAGTTACTACATGCCCGTCGCAGAACTTACTTTGATGAGATTTGAAAATTGCAACAAAATCTTTGGATAATGAGAGTATGAAAATAAATTGAATACATGAACATCGATATATGTATAATGAATATGTATATATGTGTAATGAATATGTATATAAGCATGTATGTTTGACTGTAAATGTAAACAAATATGAAACAAATAAATATCACAAGTTTGTATGTAACCACCTAATCAATTAAAATTTAGGCAGACTATAGTATAGGCTCTAAGAGTCTAATAACCTATCATATATCCCTATAGTCATGGCTCTGATACCAATCTGTCACACCCCGACCCGCAGCGGAAAAGGTGATCGGGGCATGATTGGGTTATCATCAAAGCTCATGACATTTATTATGCGTTTCATATTCATTAGATACAATTTAATGGAAATTTACAATAATTGTTACAACATATTCTAACTATCAATCTAAGCTTCTTTGTTCTCTTCTAAGGCATTTCCTAGGTTTTCTTTGCTTCGACCTGTTCACCTGTATCATGTGTAAAAAGGTTTTGGATCAACATAATGTTGGCGAGTGAATCCTATGGAAAACGTTTGAACAAGTTTATTTAAATTGATTATGAAATATGTGCACAACCAAACATGAGTAAAAATAGATGTAAACTTATTCAACAATCATAAGATATTAAATAAAATACACATGAACAATAATGGAACATTTAGAGGCACGCGATGCTCAACTCGTCTCTCACGAGGAACTGAGGGGCCTAATGAATGAATTGCATAAACATGATAATATGAATGACACAACTACAAACAATATAAAACTCAATGATACACACATGAACAATAATGAATTTGATTTGAGGCACGCGTTGTTCAACTCGTCTCCCACGAGGAACTGATGGGCTTAATGAATGAGTTTCATATAATTTGACAAAAGGAAATAAGTAATCACAACAATATAACAATCTAAGTTTAGATCATGATGTGGTATGGCACAAGTTTAAATAAACAAGTTAATTATTTTTATAACACATGACACACCCCAAAACGTGTAATTTAAAAAGGGGAGTTGTAAGATTCACTCACAGTGGGTGCGTTCGGTTGATGATGTTGAATGCACGCGAAGTGGTTTTAACCACGAGTGAGATTAACCTAGATAAATTGCATTATGGTTTGGTAAGTAAACGGATTTTATTAATCTATTTTAGTAGGATTGTTGGGTGTATTTTTGTGAGTTTGAGGCTATTTTCTAACCTTAAAAATGTTATTTTTAAGTATTTTAAATTGATTTTTAATTAAAATAATTAAATAAAAATAATAAAAAAAATTTGACTTTTTCTGACCGTTGACTTGACCGTTGACCGTTGACTGACCGTTGACCGGTTCGATCGTGTATATAAGTGCGCTGGGTGAGGCTCGAACCCGAGACCTCCCGTACGCGTGCACGCAGCTCTACCAACTGAGCTACGTGTCTAACCCGTTATATATCTGATTTAGTTATATATATATTAATTAGATTTAAACAGAAATCCTTTATTTTAAAAACGATTTTTAATCCAGAGAACCGGTGCGCTCCACAGGTCTCGAACCCGGGACCTGTGGCTTGTGTAACACACAGTCCACCGCTGGACTGTGTGTTTAACATGTTATATAATCCAATTTTTATTATACTTAAATACAAACTACTTGTTTTCACTTCTGACTTATTTAAAAAGGTGACATAATGGTCCGGGTCGATGCAGAAGACCGGACTCGAACTCGTGTGCTTTGATTAAACATACACACAGTCCACCGCTGGACTGTGTGTCTAACTTGGTTATTATTCCGGTTATTAATATACTTAACATATACCTGTGTGACTCCGGTTCAGTTTAACAAAAAAAATGATTTTTATTGAAGCAGCGTGTGTGAAACAGAATTCGAACTCGAGACGTTTGTGTTTAATGTGCACACAGTCCACCGCTGGACTGTGTGTCTAACCCGAGTAATATCTTGATTTTAATTATACTTATACGTTTACCGCACTTCATCTTCTTCGTCGGATTTTAACCAGAGTCGGAAAATCCGACTGGTTCGATGTGTTAAATCAGGTTCTTTAGCGTTTTATGTTCAATCAAAGGTGAGATATAAATAAAAAGAAAGGAAATTAGGCGTGAGGTATACCGACTATCTTCCTCTGTTTTCCGGCAGAACTCCGGCGACAGCAATACCTTCCGGCGACGAGTGTCTTGCAGCAGAGAAACTTCAGAAAGCTTACAAAATATGTGGGTGACTTCGGTATATGTTCAAATGGTTTAGTAAGGCTCAGAACTGGGGAAACAGGTTTTCCGGCGACGAACAGAATAATTCCGGCGAGTGAGTTTTCGCCGAGAAAGGTGCGGTTTTGAGCGAAAATGTTTGCAGAAGTTCGAGGTGGTTTTTATAGGGCAAATCTTCGAAGAACTTGGTCTGATTTCCGACTGGATTCGTAAGTTATAAAAACTCCGGCGGTTATGACTTTGGTCGCGGACTCAGACGTCGGTTATAACCGATGTCTTAGTAATTGTTTATGTTATAACGGAAGGATTCGTTAAATACTCGCGAGATTGCCGGGATTTCCGACGACTGAACTTTGGGCGCCGGTTTTGAATTCGTAACGTCATGATATCAATTAAATGATTCTAATATTTAACAAATAACATCAGTGGAGCATGGTTCAAGTGTTATGTGTTAAGTCTGTTTGTTGACCGGTACTGACCCGGGTTCGAAACCCGGCAGGAACAATTTATTTTTATTTTGCGATTTTTAACAGTTTTTCAAAAACTAATTATATATTCCCGTATAATAATTGATTATGTATCGTTTAAAATTATTTTGGGCATTTAATTCGCAACGAAAATTTTAACTGACTGTTCGGTTGATAAACGGAGCGGGTTTGGTAAATCCGTTTTTGACGGATGTTACAAGACCCAAGCACACCTATTTATACACATTTCAGATCGTGCGAGGTGAGTTACTTCGTATGAAGATAGCTTATCTTCGTACAAAGGTATACTGGTTACCTTCGTATGAAGTGAAACTTTACTTCGTGCAAGTTAACAGTACAAAACATAAAAGCTAATAGTTTCGCCCTATTACATACACAGACATGACCCTAAGACGTAGGCGATAGACATACTGCATCAGCAAGATGCATGTTAGCCCCTACATGAAGCCCGAGGTATATTAAGGGAGTCTTTCCCACCCTACAATTAATCTGGTTTGCCATACCAATCACCTATGCTTCATTAACCCCGACCCCAATCAGATTCGACTTCAAAAATTAATTCTGAGGCTAGATATAATGTTAAAACATCTTGGTAATCTAATCATATTATTAGCATTCACTTCTAACCACTCTCCAATGATAAGAGCATCATCAGCGAAAAATATACTGGAAATATAAAGACCACCATTTGGAGAATTAAACCCCTTAACACCCCTTCCTCCGCCGCCTTATTGAACATAACAGTTAGAGCCTCATGCCTATAAGAAACAAAAATGGGGATATTGGGTCACCTTGACGGATACCTTTTGAATAATTAAGTTCAAAACTTGGTGACTCGTTGACTAAAATGGACGATCTAGCAGAAGAAATGATCCCCATTGTCCAATTTTGCCATTTTTCCGGAAACCTCATTTAATCCATTGCCGAATCCAGTTCCAATTCAAGTTTTCATACGCCTTCTCATTATCGGCTCGGTTAAAAGCTCGAACGAGCCGAGATAAATGATGAGGCTTTATCTCTCTGCATGGCAGTTAAAATTAAAACCCCCTGTTGACTAGTTGCTTACGTGACGTTGATGTGGCGTGATAAAACCCATATTGGTTTTATGAACTTTTATCCAATACCCTATAGCCTTGAATATAGATTTTTTTTCTTTTTTTTTTTATCAATACCTAAATTATACATGATTGCTATTTGTATTTTAAAACCATCGAAAAATCCAACAGAAAATGAACCATCATCGCTACAACAAGATGCCAAAGGACTAATAGCCATGCTTCTTTACGATCAAAAGGTCGTTGCTTGTCTCTATATTTTTATTGTGTGATGTGGGAATACGATTTCGATTTATACTAGTTCGGTTCAGTTACAACACTGTGGTACAATATCGGTACAACGATGCTCGGTATATTTACGAAAGCTAATTTGAAAAGAAACTACACGTTTCCTACATCAATCGAAAACCATAAAAATGAATATATGTATTGCACTGATGAACCTATACTGATAAAAGTATCTTTTAAAATATACTCTATTTTGAATTTAACTTCATTTTCAACAAATTTATACCGGAATGTTAAGGTAAAAAAATTAAACACACATGAGTATTCAACTCTTTATAAAAAAGTTAACGAACGCAATAACAAAAGAACAATCAAACTAAATGAGTTAAAAATATGTGTTAATTAAAGTATATAGAAACTGAAATTTGAAAAAAAATATTTCTTTATAATAAAGTTATTATTCATAGTCAATGCAAACAGTGGTGAAACTTGAGATTTCCGACCGGATGGGGGGGGGGGGGGGATCAAAAACGTATATAACCAAAAATTTATATACGAAAAATACATACTCACCACTACTGAACGAAAAGTTCGGAGGATTGACCGCCCCATCCCGCCTCTTAAAAGCTTCGTCCATGAATGCAAATTAATAATTATAGTGGAACTCCCAGTGTGATCTTAGAGAAATTCGGTTTCGGTCAGTATCGGTTCGGTTTGTTATGACACGAGTATAGTGCTAATACTCGGTTTAGTTTATAATATCAAAAATAAATATTTAAAACCAGATTGTCAAAAATCTATATAATCTCACTTATGCATGGTAAGTATATTTTGGAAACCACCTTAAAGAAATCCTTTAACGCTTATCTATAAATCACTTTCTAGGATCAAACGTAAACCAATCAGTACAAATTAAGAATACTCTTAAGGAAACAAATGAAGGTGTTTCCACTAATATCGATTGATTAATTTTCCACTCAAATCAAGTTTTTAGGTAATCACGCTTTGCTTTAATAGACATGTCCCACGCCCATTCACACCACCATTATTTTTCACTGTCACAAATACTACTACTTTCTTTACCAATTTGAATAATTATATTTTAAGGTTTCAAAATAAAATTTTAATTTTAAAACATCTTTTATAGTCTTTTTTTGGATGGTCTAATTGCAATGGATGTCTAATTTGTTCGAATATTGGTCAACTACATAATGCGTCATATCAGACCGCATTACATATCAAATCGGATCAAACTACATCGGGCACATAACATGTGCAGCAGTTGACGTGATCTCATAACGCATCGTGTGCATCACGTATTATGCAATCCTGATGCATGCATTTTAAAACCAAGATTGCAAAATGTAGAACTTTGTAAGTAATGTATGTGATATTGCTATGATCTTTTGGGATATGAGATATAGACTCGTATATGTAAGGCCAATGCCTGAAGTAAAATGCATCAAGAGTTGGGTTTTAGAACATTAGGAATGATAACTACAAAGTGGGGCTCTATTGAAGTGGTAAAAAGAAAATAAGCAATTGAGATTTGAGCAATTAATAATCATAGCGATGATTTTCTAATTTCGTCTAATCCGCAATCACTTTCACATTGGTTACTCAAAAGACGCCACAAGTAACGAGGGTTGGTGTGTTGTGACGCTACTTTGGGATATTGGAATGAAGCGTGTTGGACGGTGTGGACTCATGGAGTAAAATCTTAAATTGAGATTGAGACAATTAATATCATAGCGATGATTTTTCCTAATTTCGTCCAATCCGCAATCACTTTCACATTGGTTACTCAAAAGACGCCACAAGTAACGAGGGTTGGTGTGTTGTGACGCTACTTTGGGATATTGGAATGAAGCATGTTGGGACGGTATGGACTCATGGAGTAAAATCTTAAATCTTGGGCCTAGAAACGTTGTTTAAAATAGGTCAAAAAACAAGTCTAATTCATGAAAAGAAAAAAAAATGGAGACCCTTGTTTTCTGATGGCCCTAGGCTTTAGCCTAAGTTGATAAGCCTAACCGACCAGCCCTCTCCTCTTGGTTGGATATTGGTGTAGTACCAGACTTTTTGTATGGTCTTTGAGTTATTTTGATTATGGTTTATTTTACATCGTTATAGCGTCATGTGTTTTTTTTTGAAAGACTTTTTTCTATTAGGCTCCCGTACTCCTCAAATTGAAGAGCCTCTTTGCTTCACTTTAGCGAAACTATGATGTCTTAACTAGGCCATGCTGACTTCAGAGTTTGGCTTGGGTATTCCCCCGGGAAACCATACCGTCTACTGCCACTTGACAGTCGTTGTGCCACCACAAGAGTAGAACTCTCTGACGTAACACACAGTGGGACGAAAACCGGGTGGGCTCAGAATATATTCTGACGCCTCTGCAAAAAGGCTAAACTCTATCTATAATTGTCTAACCCACCAAAGTATTATAAATAAGGATCAAACTTGAATCTCCATTAAAAAATCCAAATCTTTCTACCGCTGTACCAGAACTAGTGGATTAGCGTCATGCGTTTATTCCTGCAAGAAATCTCATTTCATAGCAAGGTGACACCCCTAATTAACTTTACTAATAATAACTAAAATCGACACACTAACTTTTCTTTTTTCTCATTTTCATAAAGGTGTTTCCTTTTCAAATTCTGACAACACTTTTTTTGTTGGATGATTTTAAAAAACAAAAGTGTCAAGATAAAGTGAAAGGGTGAAATAATGAGCATGTGTTTGTAATTTGCCTTTTTTAACACATCATTTAATGGATTAATAATATTCTATATAGAGTGATGCACAACTTGTTTTTGGTAAAATCACTGATGCACAATCATTTACTAGAAGGTTTAAAGTAAAACCTAAATCATATTATTAATAATTGTGTTGGTATATAGGGATGTCAACCTTAAACGCCAAATATTTGGAATGATTACATATTTCTCCTATGAAAAACTAACTAAAGGTCTCAATGGATATCTAGCTAAGTGGTATGCTTCATAATCAACAAGTTACGAGTTCAAATTGGAAAGAAATATCACACCGCACTGTTAAAACGCCTTTGATCATAACCATAGAGTTTAATTTGATCACACGGATCTAAAAGTAAAACTATTATAAATTTGAGGGCCATCCAAAAGAAAAAAAAATCATTATGTTATCTTATTTATTTTCCTAACGAGAAGTTGGTTTAAAGAACGAAATCCGATGCAAAAGACGATGAGTGAAATGTGTCGATGTGTAGTTGAAGGTTAACTACGAGGATTTATAATTTGCAGTGATTAACGTGATCTGGGCTTTCTAGGATTATATACGATGATAAATCCAAAATTTATGTCGAAGTTGTATATAGACGTAACAAATATTTCAAGAAAATTATCATTAAAAAATTAAAAGGGAAAGTTTCTAGCATTATTAAATAATTTTAAGCATTAAACTTAAAATGATGTTGATTACACAAGAAGCATTTGAAAGACAAAGAGTTTGGTTTTGCACGAGGGATCCATACTCACTCCTTTGTCTCCCTCCAACTTAACCATTTATCCCTGACATTCATTGCCAATGGAAGTATGGAACCCTACATATTTACTCTATGTGTATATGTTGTCTCCATTATTTTTATTATAGTTTAAGATTTTATGGTAAATTTAAAAGGTTTAGCAATATATAGTATATCTATCAAGCCCACCAAACATGACTCCAAAAAAGTAGTTTTTTTTTAATTATAAATGACCAGGAAGTGGAATATTTCATTAAAATCTGTCAAAACCGTATGCCAACATATGAAGAATTAGATGGCACACGAATGGCTCAAACACGTCTTAAGCGAACTTTTAACAAAATAATAATAATAATAATATATAATAATAATAATAATAATATTGGAAAATTAGAATGTGAGTACAGACTGTTTCAGCTGTTGTACCTTAGAAGATAAACGTGTTGTCTAATTGAGGCGTGGAATCTGTTTTAATGAAAACATATTGAACACTGCCTCAGCCACAACCGTCAAACTTGTTTGTTCTTTTTGTAGGAAATTATTGTACAAAAAGACGTGGTTTAAGACCTCGTTGAAGCCTACACAACGGATTGTACAAGAAGAAGCGATTCAAGATTCGTTGAAGACTATTCAACGAACCATACAAGAAGACGTTATTCAAGCTATTGTCAAAGTTTATGGTTTGAATCAATTTATTTATTTAAATATGATGTATACCATATTCATTTTCGTTTGGATTTATATACGTTATGAGTACTACAATTTCTTAAATATATAAAGAAAGTATCTTTAATATTTTATTTATATAATTTTAGACTGATATTAACCGTTTTAATCAAATTTGACAATCTAATCCAGCTATAGATTACCCACTGGCACTATTTTTTTTTTGTCACAATTCATATAAAAACATATAATCGAACCGAGCACTATATATCAGATAAGATAATAATAGACTTCACATTTCACGATCAAGTGTGAGAACAAAAGACCGACACCCAACTAATCTTTCCCAACTCATGACCCAAAATCATTTATGTCTAAGAAGACATTTTCTTTCTAAAGCATTTTGTTTACCGTTTTCAATGCACAAAGTCACCATCTATAAACGCACAGAAACATACTGTAGAGAATCTAAAAGGATTATATTTTTTCTGATAATTCACACCATGAAAAAGAAGTAGTCGACTTGTGTTTCAAACAACACTAAATATTTTAAACATCCTTTATAAAGAAAGACAACAATGAAAGTGAAAGGGTAGTTTTATGGCTTTTAGAACTTTTATTTCAAGCCCAATTTAATAACAAAGTTCATGAAACTATTATATATAAACTCCATTATGCTATATATTGCTACAACACGTATAACAAAACAAATCATTCATTTATTTTAATCTTAATTCTTTTAATAGTATAAGAAACTAGTTGAAATGCAATACCTATTCATTTCTTTCGAAATTCAAAAGAAAATTACGAACAAAATTCAATTATATATAAGACTTACACAAATACGGGTTATATTACCTACACCTAGCCTACACATGCATATGGCAATCGGTTAAAAGTTTGAAAGTATATGAACAAATTAGTGTGATGTCTTTTATGTACATAACATACACATTTGTTGCATTTAAGAAATATAAATTTTTAAATACATGAAACACTAATCAAAATATATGATTCATGTTTGTTCATATTATTCTTACAAAAAAGTATTTATGCCAACGAGCTATAGCTCAATTGGTATCGGAGGAGAAGTGAAGGCTTCGGTTTGAGGCCAGAGGTCTCAAGTTCGAATCCGATCCCAACCGGGTTTTACTGTAGTGGGTCTTCGGAAAACTGGTTTTCCCCGGAACAGGCGATGGTGGGTTGGGCTACCCAACACTGTCTGCGGTCACGGGCGTATGGGGCGTCTTTTGCCATTGGGTTACTCTAGGTAGCCGAGCTTTTATTTTGTTGTCCGTTAAAAAAAAATAATATGTATGTGGAGATAGAATCTTATTTAGCTAAAAATTGTATATATGTATGTGTAATAGCTATATTAATAAGGGTATTGGAAGGCAGGTTTATGGAACTGAAATAGACTCCACTTCTTGAAAGACAAAAGAGTACAAGACATGCACCATGCGGCAGCCGCTAGTCATATATTTTTTTTTTCTTCTGATCTGAACCAATTAACCTGAGGATGTGGACCCACGAATGCTCTAAAAATCTTCCAATGAAGATTCAAAGTAGGTCACTTTCAAGATCCAGATGCATGCGCGTGACATGTAGTTAATTAAGTAGACGACAAGCTTCATGCTTGCTTATGTTATGAGCCCACTATACACGACATATTCTTAATCAACCAACATTATGCATGCCCCCAGCATCCACTGACAAAAATGTTGTTATCAGCCTGCCAACTTTTCTTTTTACACAATAAACCAACCTAAGTTTTTTATGTGGTACGAGGAAAAACAGGCTAAAAAGAAAAGGTAACGACCACCAATTATGTAACCAAACAGATTTTCATACCGACAACTAAAGGTAAAAGCCCCCGAATTATGTGGCGACGTTGGTTTGGAAAGAAATTAGCTAATGGTGTAAAATTCCATCGATTTATGCTTTCTCTATCCTTTGATATTTTCGAGATCCATAAGTATATTACCTAGAAATAACTAGATTCTCACAGAAGTTCCGGTAAAAAAAATAGAAGATTATTAGAGAAATCAAGACCATGAGCTTATTATGGACAAGGAATAGATCAAAGTGTTTGGAGTTAGATTGGGACAAGTGGAAATCTTTTGCTATGTAATCTGCTTTTTCCTTTGTTTTGTTTTGTTGCTAGCCGGTTTGCGTGCACGTGGCATACAAGATTAGAGATGGGCATAATAACCGGTTCCAAACCCGACCCGGTGGAACCTACCTGGGACCAGTTCCGGTTCCTACCCGACATATAGTAGAACCGGTTCCGGGTTCAAAATACCCGATGGTCCTACCCGTTTCCACATTTTTGAAAAAAAAAAAAGTTCCGGAACCGGTTCCAACCCGTACCCGGGTTGTACCCGTAACCGGTTCTTATCATACCCGATTCCTACCGTGACCTTCCAGACCCGGCTCAATATATTTTTAATGTGAGTTTTTTTATAAGTCTTTGCTAGAACAAGGTATAATACATAAACATAAAACTATTTATTACGAGAAATAAGTACCCGGTTACACAAACAACCTAAATATGAAACGTTAAACAAAACACATAAAACACTAAACATACTAATCATAAAACACAAACGGGTTTACAATACATAAAACAAACTAAACTTTCGATGACTCGGTCCCGATGCTTCACCCTTTTCATTGTTTTTCGCCTTTGTCACCGGACAATGGCGGTTGGTGTGTTTCTTGAGCGTCGAGTTGACCGACGCCTTCATGAACTTCCCACACCCCTTGCACCTAGCCATTTCATGGCTATCCGACATTAAGCACAAGTCAAAGTGCTTCCAAATAGCGGGGTTTCTTTTGGTTTCCAAAACATCCACGACCTCATCGTTGCAAGCCATTGGCATCTCTTTGATAGTATTAGATTTGAAGTGGTTAAAGTGTTGATTTTTTGTAGTAAATAAATGAAATTAGAAGTGGTGTAGAGAATGGGGTTTAAATACAAAAAAAAAAACCGATTTTAAAATTAATATTTGGTTTCAAATTCCGGAACTATTCCTAATAGTAAATGCAGCTTTTATTGACTTGACAAGACCCGACAGAACCGGTTCCACACAGAAGCTTGCACCTTTTCTTCACATATATGACAGAACCGGTTCCTACCCGTACCCGGTTCACCAACCGTCCAACTACCCGGAACCGGTTACAAAAGGTTCCACATTTTAAAACTTATACCCAGGTATGAACTGGAACCGGTTCCACAGAGGAACCGGGTCCACTGACTAGAATGAAGAACCGGGTCCGGGTATTCAAAAGACTCGATTTTGCCCATCTCTATACAAGATTTGCAACGACAGTTGGGCTCTTATAATGAAAGTTGCAGTTCAAAAAGGAAAAGGTAAAAGCCCGTCAAAACTCTTACGAGTCAAAGGTTGCCCAAAATGTATTTAATGCATAAAACCTCCTAAATCATTTTTTTTTTCAAATATAGATAATTGTTGTTGATATAATTATCTTTTGTAACCATCTTTCACACGCTAATTGCTTCTTAAAAGAGGGTTACCACCGAGCCCCTTTTCAACCATACACACATCTCTTGTTATGACACGCTAACCAATTGTTTAGATTTAATAATGGCAACCAGAACATGCAAGTAACATACCGTAAGCGGTAAGCAATGCAAAATTATATTTGTAACTACTAGCGGTATACGGGTTTACAGGTTTACTGTTGCATAAAAATCATAAAGGGTCATTATCATTTTACAAAGGTAAAATATGTGTATGACTACAGAACAAGAAACCATTTATTCAGCACCTGTCTCCTCTACAGACTTCTTACTACTCCGGCTTCAGCTCATACGTTCCTTGATTAGTTCCACGTTTATTGTACACACAAAGCTCGTTCAATATCTCTTTCAAGAATTGCTGTAAACGACGTAAAATAACTCATTATCACACAAATAAATAACTAAAAATTCATAACAAAGAAAACCAAGCAATCAAAGGATACACACCGCTGGTTGATCGGTTTCTATAACCAACTGCTTTAAAGCCCAATTAGGCTGTCTCTCGAAAAGGTTGAACATGATATCCTCCAATTCTCCACGATCCCTTCGAGTTCTTTTAACCTCTGGTCCCTTAACCGGAGCTGCTTTTTTCTTTTCCTGTACATATTGAACACAAATTAAAAAAATAACAAAAATAAAATAAGAATGTAATGGATGTTCATACCTTCGAATTGGAAGCAATCAAACCAACCATTCCAGGCATAGGCCTCATATGCAGTCCTCTGTCATTATCAATAACCTGTACAACCAAACAAAGAAGAACAACAGATCTACTGTAAATTAAATTTATCAAACAAAAGGCTAAAAAAATAATAAAAAATGCTCTACCTGTATTTGTCTATTTTTGATCATCGACTTGTTTGTTCTTTCACGGCACATTCTTCTATATTCCTCCATGTTCTTATTATTCGGTTGCATATCAAACTTGTGTTCAACTCTCCCTTCACTAGCAACCTTTCCTAGAACACGAGTGGAATTAATGAATTAATTCCAACGAAAATCAAAGCACAAAGAAAAAATGCATGCAACTACAACACAAGTAAATCGTACTTAATCCTAACAGTTGTTTAAAGGTAAATTAAGATCCACATTTTTAATTTTTTAATTAATGTTACTTAATCCCTCACACCTTGGTATGCTTCAGAGAATATACACATAGGTACAAAATCTTTGGACATATTGAGAGCGTAACTTTTCGGCATATTCACCGTCTCAGTGCCAGCCATCTCCATTGAAAACTGATTACCAAGGGGAAACGGTAAAGAAAGATTTTCAACACTCTATATGGAATAACATATTCAGACATGCCACTCTTTTTTTGGAAAGTACAAAAACACATGGATACTTTAGCGAATCATGGATCGATAGCATACTGCACACTTACGGTCAGGTGCGTTCTTAGATGCTTCCAACATAGCATAAAGAAGAACATTGGTGCACTACAATGGATTATAAGCAACCCGCCACATGTTTCAGTCAGATATAATCAACATCATCACAATACTCATGTGAACATCAGTCTCTTATTTTAAACACATTCACAGCTACTGCTTAAAAAATTGGGTGAAGACATTAATTGTTGGTAAATCGAATCTCCTGTTTTTAGAACGGTGTTTTAATGCATATGTATAGGTTACAAGTGGTGTTTTGGTTGTGATGCATTCGGTATAATTTCATAATTTGTAGGCCAGTTTCCCGCTGGTTTCCTTTTTATTTTCTTGCATTATTTATATATTTCTTCCGCCATTCAAAAAAAAAAAAAAAGAAAGAAGACATTAATCTTCCTAAACCTCCATTAACCACTCATGATCATGTAATCACTTAGTCGATAAACCTACTTTTAGCACCCAACTCTAAGCTAGCAAGATCATACAGCTATTACCTCTTTGCCCTATATATATATATATATATATATCAAGATGAAGCAACCAAAATTAATTACAAATTGCAGAAATAAAAATTCAACTCAACCAAGTAGTTATCCCAAGTATCAGCATATCATTAAACCTAAACAAAAACAAATACCAACGGATTAAAATTCTGCTAGGGTTTCACAAGTTCGAATGCCTACGAGCACAAGTGCACCAACCCCCCCAATTTAACAAGTTTGGCCTCTAATTGCTTGCATACTGGTAACACATACAAACAGTTGTTACCTGAAGGGAAGAGGGGTCTTCGGGGCGGAGAGGGTCGAGAGAAACGACAACCTTAGCGAGGTTTTGTTGAGAATCAGGGGGGATAGAGTTCCAAGACTTGGCTACGACCACCGGACACTTCATAAGCCATACCGACCTCTCCGCTCTTGCAGTTTCCAGATCGCTATTCTTCTGTTCCTCATCCATCCACTTCGTCTACTGCTGTCGCTTCTCTCCGATTCCGGCGATGTAGCCAGGTTATTATGGATGGATTTCTTTTATTTATTTATTTATTTATTATTATTATTATTATTATTATAATATTAATAGTCGGTTTAGTTAACTAGGGGTCTTAAATGATGAAGTAACAAAGTTATTGGTTGTTTTCGACAAGGGTAAAAAGTCAAAGGGGTGAATTAATAGAAAGATGTAAATACAAACTTAACAAACTAAGAAGGAGGTTAAGCTGAAACCGGAAAAAAACAAGAGGCCTGGCCTACTTAGTAATTAGAGATCAACTATTGATTTGGAAAAGTCCATTCTTGAATATTTCTTCTTCTTTTCCCTAAATCATATCTATCATGTTTGAATACAACAAAAGGCAGAGGATCATTGTTAAGTTTAAATTTTATTCAGATAGTTAAAGTATGTTAATTATCTGATAACCCTTAATTAGATTTCAATCGGCGAGGTTTGGACCAACGTTTTATAAATTAGACTAGTAGTTGAACAAGTCACACTACCGGTTCATTGGTTACAAAGGACTAAAAAACCCGAATAAAGTAATGATTTAATAATAAATGGTGTTTTTTCTACCAGAAAATAAGAGACCAGTCTATTCATTTATAATATACCAGACTTACAAGCTAGGAGTTGGCAAGTCTTTATATTACAACTAGATTATTTCACTCCTAGACACTTATTGCATAAACACTATCATAGCGCCAATAGTGTTTTTATGTAAACAAAAACTTACATCATGGAGGATGAATCTAAACACTTTGAATACACAAATTAAAGAAGTGAAGTTAAATTCCTTTGTTCACCCCAACAATAATCATAATCTCTAAAAAAACCAAGGCCCCTCGATTTAGAGCTTTTTCTAATAGTAAGAATATCATATTAATTTAATTTCAGTAATAAAGAGTTAGATTAAGATTTTTTTAACTACAATAGAAATAAGAACAAAGATTATGTTCTTCGCTTCATCATGTCAGTAATATCGAACTCACTAAATTAAATATTTTTTTCTATATATGTTTCTATAAAAAGCAATAACATAAAGTATATAATTAATAACAATGTATATAAATAAAACCATTTGATTTCAAAATAGTATAAAAAAGTTAGTAAAATATCCATTTCATCTTGATACTTTTATTGCTAAAGAATAAAATAACCATCTTGTTACAACAATTTCGCTATTTATTTTACACATGAGTTCATCAACCGTGTGTGCCCGAATCCTAAGAGTGCACGAGATGCCTGTTATGTTATACTCGGATCATTTTGCCAAAAAATAAACTTATTTCGTGATAGTTGAAAAACAAATACAGACTTGTTCACACGCTAATAAGTATGACATTTCGTATGTCAAACGTTAAACATATTAGGGGTTGTTTGTCAACTTCTGAATGGTCAAGTGCTGAACTAGTAAGAGAGGTCTGAACATTAAGAGCCAATATAATGCTTAACCGTTAAGAGGCAAATGTTTGACCAATTCAGATTAGAGGTCTTAATCATTCGGACTTTGTATAATGCTTAACCATTCAGAGGCAAATGTTTGAACCGTTCAGACATCTGCTCACAAAATAAACAGTCTGAACCATTAAGTGCTGAACCAGTAAGAGGTCTGAACCATTAAGAGCCACATTAAGAGTTAATCAAACATCCCCTTAGTGTTATTACAAATTGTTTTATATTTTAATTAGATAACAAGTAAAGTGCTATTTTAATCCAATTTATGTCATTCACTAATATGTGACGAAATGGATTAAAGTTACTTAAATGAATACATTCCGGGAAAACGTCGGAACTCATAACTTTGAAGAAGAGAAAAATGGGCTTAGAAAAACGCTAGATCCAAATCCAAACAATGTTATATCCAACCAACTTTTTCCGGCCCATGTCTGCTACAAGTGTCTTTTTTTTTCAATTATATATTTTAGTAAATAACATATTTCAAATTTATCACCATACTAAATCTATCATGTTATTGAATTAACCTTATTCTGTAAACCCTTTTTTACTAACACTAATACACTTGAGTAGGGTGTTCAAGACCGAATTATTCGTTTTTGGATATATTAAAATTTCCGATCGTGAATATCAATAACCAAATTACGGATACGGATTCAGATATTTAAACGAATATCCGAACTTATATAAAAAAAAATAAAAAAAACCATTTTCTGCATAGATTAAAATAAACTTGTATTCGATTTTCTAAATTTCCAGTATTGAAAACAAAAAAACATTCAAAAATTCACATGCACGTTGATGAAGATAACTAGAGTGTAATTTCAAAATTTGTATGCAATATATTTTTTTTTTCATAAAGCCTAACAACTTGTTTCTATCAAGAACTTGAATTTAATGCATGTACCGATCGATGAACATAACTTGAATGTAAGAGTACTCTTTACTAAAACCATTATTTTCAATAATGAGCAACGACTTAAAATTTCCAACTGGGGTCTATCAACTTCAAATCAGAAACTACACATTAATGGTTCATGGAGGTCTTTTATTAGCGGTGTCAATCGTGTCGAGTTGCTGGGTTGGTGGGTTACGGGTTGGCAGAACCCGAACCGTATTATTATTCGTGTCAGAATCATCAACCCAAACCCGGACACGTATAAAATTGAATAACCCGAACACGACACGTTTAACCCCTATTTTAAACAAGTCAAATAGGTTGGCGGGTTAAAAATAAATAGTTTATAAAATCAACAATATAGCTAAAAATCAAAGTCATAACGTTCAAAAACTTCAAATGAATTCAATAACCAAATTCAAGTCAATGTTCCCAAAACTATAATAAAAAGTTACAGATTACTAATCAAAAGTGTGAATGCTAAATCAAAGAAAAAGTAACTAAAGTCTTCGTTTCTTCTTTCTTCTCCATGCATTCATTTCTTCCACAAGCTAAAGTTGATTCAAATTGTCTATATCATCTTCATCAATGTTTATTGCCATAATGTTTGGAGTTACTTCAGAATCATCATGTGAAGTTGTTACATATAAAAAAATGACCAGTATGAACTTAAATCATGATATTAAGCAAACAAAAATGATAAAAACTACCTTTTTCAGAAAACAGCCAATCTCTAGTACGTATCAAAGCTTCAACAGTGGAAGGCAACGTTGAACTTCGATATTGATCTATAATTCTTCCGCCAATACTAAAAGCAGCTTCAGATGCAACAGTCGAAACCGGAACACAAAGAATATCTATGGCTAACCTAGCAACATCAGGATACCTATATTGTTGAGCCTTCCAGTATTCAAGAATACGAATAGGAGAAGTTATTTTGGTCATTGGCTCATCAAGGTACTCGGTTAGCTGACATTTTTGCTTGGCATTAGAAGATGAAGTCCTATCATACAAATCAAACTCCTGTTATACAAAAAAAGTTGAAAAATTAGAAGGTTCTATAATTTATAAGCTGGGAATGACTGTTTTGAAATCTTGACTAAAGCTTTAAATATTGTACCTTGAGAAGACTCTTGCTACTGTTTTCTTCTCCATTGATACCTTCTCGAGAATCCATTTCTTCACTAGCATCACATGAAGTAGAGTCTTTTGAAGATTGCATATATTCATTGAAGAGGGCGTAAAGTGTAGTCTTAACCGTTTGAAATTGTAGCGAACAACTAACATAAAGCTTTTCATAGCTAAAGTCAACAATTGAAAGCTTGTACCAAGGATCAAACACTACGGCTATGGCTAATAAAAGATTAAACTCAGCCCAATACTTGTTAACCTTTGCCCACATTTTTTCAGCTATCATCTTGATATAATCATCTTCACTTTTCAACTCTTTAACCAACTTCAAGTGGATATCAAGTATGTTAGGAAAAAACAAATTTGAAGTAGGATAAAGAGATCCCGAAAAATCTTGAGTAGCTTCGTAGAAGACCTTTAAAAAGTCACAAATCTTCTCAACCCGTTCCTATTCTTCGATAGATGGACAACTTTTAAAATTAGAATCACTCAAACTAAGATGACAAAAGGCAAGACGATAATAAAGTTCACAAGAAAGCATCTTATAAGTAAAGTTCCACCTTGTGGGAACATCTTGCATCAAAGCCTTTTTACAATCTAGATTAGTTTGAGAACATCACTCACTAAACTTATCCTTTCTAGCTTTAGAACCCTTGACATATTTCACACATTCTCTAACTTTATCCACAGCATCATCAATTTGTTTCAACTCATCTTTGACAATCAAGTTAAGAACATGATAACAACATCTAAGATGAAATAGCTTACCATCCAATACCAAAGAACTCATCAAACGAAACTGGTTTCTTAGCACATTGACACAAACATCATTTGAAGAAGCATTGTCTAAGGTAATAGAAAATAACTTCTTTTCAACTCCCTGACTTTTTACCAAACCACTAATTTTTTCAGCTAGAGCAATACTGGTGTGTGGAGGAGGCATGTATGAAAAGTTCTTTTTTCTTTAGAAGTTAGCTTCTTCTTTTTTCTTTTCTTTTTTGGATTTTGTGATGAACTTTCAACATTTTGAGATCCAGTTAGTGGGTTGTTATCTTCCATTGACATGTCATCTTCTTTACCATCATCGGTATGCGACTGTTATCATCAATGTCCATAATATAACTATAAAAAAAGTATTCTAGCTAGAAGATATAACAGCAACACTATATGTTAAAAAATGACATTCAAAGTTAAAACTAACTTAAAGTTACCAATTGTTCTAGTAATTTCAACTAAAAGGCACATATATAATAGATATGAAAGTTGCCAACTAAAAGGCACATATATTGCGTAGAAGACATCAACTGTTTTGGTAATTTCAATAATAAATTGGTGTTTTTACAGTCTGGTTTTGATGGTTTTAAGGTCGAACCGTGAGCCAAACCGTTAGAATTAAAAGCCGAACCATCACTAACGGTTTGATTCTAGTTTGATTTCACAGTTTGGGGTTTAGTTGACTCTTGTATAATCTGTATAAATAAAAAAGCAAAACTGCTATCTATAAATAAATAAAAGAAACTATCGAATAAGGCACAAAATAAAAGTGTTGATATGATGAACTATACAAGCACAAAAGATTTAAACAAACAGAATGTGTTCGGTAATCCCCATTAGCTTGTTATTATACTTTTACATTAATATATAAAAAATAGATAGTGTTACTAGAATCATGGTTTATTAACATACTATGAAAAAAAAAAAAAAAAAAAAAAGAAGATAAACCAGCAAACAACATCCAACGACACACCCATATCTAAACAATATATGCTCTTTAAAAACCAGCAAGCAACATCCAAACTTTAAAAGGGCAAACCCCAGAACAGAAATAGAGCTTACAAGACATCATGTTGTAGTAATTTCAGAAACAAAATCGCAAATAATCAATATTCATATAGCTTAAAAGACATTATGTTGTTCTAGTAATTTCAGAAACAAAATCGCAACAAAGGAAATGAATAAGAAGAGAAACTTACCAGCAAAGAAAATGATAATGACTTTGAGAGGACCCAGTAGAAGAATCGATTTATGTGATAGACTAAGACATGGTGGGGGATTCAGAATTAGGGCTTTAGAATTTATAAGTTAATTTTGGTGACCGGAGTGGATTAACGTTTTGAATTCTGGTGGAATTCTAAGGGGCTTTCTAAAAGGTATGTTGGAAAACGAAACAATAATTAAGTTCTACTGTACACTTTAGGAGGGAAACGTAAAAAGTAAATATCAAATTTCAGAAAATACTTTTACAATAATATTAACTTAAACAGGTTAATGGGTCAACCCAAACCCGACACGTTACAGGTCAACCTGAACCCGACCCGTTTTTTAAACGGGTTGTGTCAGCTGACCCAAAACCTGTTTTTTTTTTCGGGTCTGATTTGGGTCAGGTTTCGGATCGTGTCAGGAATTGCCGCCCCTGTCCTTTATTATTATTATTATTATTATTTATTATTATTATTATTATTATTATTATTTTCTTTTTCAGTGGAATTAGATGGAATAAACAAAAACACATAATACACATCTTTCTTCTTTCTTCTATCAATCATCATCATCAGTTAATTCAAAACATTTTAAAGTTTCAAAACATTCGAAGCAAAAAAGCAAAAGTTGTCAACGGGTGTTTTGAAACACTTAATAAATGCATAACCTTTCACCATAGATCTTTGCATTTAATATTGGAGGACAGTTGATTGTGATTAGTTTGAAAGGGACTCTACTTAATTTTTAATAGTCAAATATGAAGAGTAACATTGTTTGGATGTTGTAATAAGTGGGGCCTTGGAAATTTTTAGCTATGAGTCTATGATTGGTGCCGTTGAAGGATGTTAGCTGTTCACCTGCATCCTCCCTCCTTCGCAGCCATGGCCTTTCGTTGCCTCTTAAGACTCACGAAAGTAGATTTGGGTCACCCAAGGTTCGAATTTTGTTATGCAGTTTCTCGATTTGTTAACCTTTTATTATTTTGCTCTATTTATCAATGTGTGAAAATGATGTATAGATAACTTTTTTTGTTAAGAGGGGTTGGTTTTAGGTGCACGATGTCGGAGCTATCAAATGTGTGTGCACAATAATTTTATGAGGTTTGTGCACATCCAACAACCATTTCATCAGTTATGGTTTGTGATTCTAAACCCACTGTTGGTGTGTAGAAGGGAGATTATAAAAGGGTTGTCTTATTGCCCCTTTTTAAGGTTGGTTGGTTTGCTTCCATTGGCACTTTTTAATTGTTGCAAGACATAAGGTTGTGATGAGCGAATAGATTCGATTGAAAATTGCTAAAAACATCAACCTCTGGCGTGGCAAAATTAAAGGATGGCAGGTCCTCGCCTGCAACTTGTTTTGCAGCCATAGAAGTTGATACTTTTTGTAAAATCTGAGCCTAAAAAGTTTTCTAAAACGGTGGCAACTAAACAATTAACCAAACAAATGACAACTGGTAGCTAATGCATAGTGAATGCAACCACAGCTGAACGGCTCTTAGCACTTTGAGCAAATAAGTTAAAAAAAACAACCAAAAGTGCATGGTAAGTAAAAAACTAAACGACTTTATTTTAAATATGCCTTTTATGTTTATGAATACACCTCTAATTATTTTTATATTTTAGGTTCAGTTATTTAGTTATTAATTTTATATACTTTATTTTCAGGATCTTAATGCAAAGATCTCGGATTTCAGGCTAGCAAGGTTACGTCCAGCCAGTGGAGAGTCTCATGTCACAACGCGTTTAATGGGTGCCCAGGGTTATGCGGCTCCCGAGTATATAGCTACTGGTTAGTTCTCTTGTCTCGTTGTGCAAGCACATCTTTTAGTCGTTGATAAAATTACCGAAATCTAATGATTTAGGGGTTGTATTTTTGTAGCCCATTCCACACATTTGAACTCTTCCACTTTTAGCTTTTTTTTTTAATTTACCCATTAGAGATCGGTTTGCTTTCTCTATAATCCAGTTTCTATGATTTTTAAATGATAATAATCATGTAGTACCTGAATCCTTGGTGCAATTTCACTCTTTTCTTCATCAGTTTTGTTTCTGAAATCAGCCCCTTCAATGGCTCAATGGCAACACCGTTAGTGAGTATAACGCATTTTTTTGTAACACGCACAGTAGTACCGTCTCTAAACATGTTTCAACTTTACCCCTGGCCTAAGTGGAACCTTAATACCCACAACCGCAATCAAAGTATACCCAAAGGCAGGTATGCCTTTTTGAATATCAAACTCTCCTTCCACATCAATATAAACCAAACAAAGAGTTCCTAAAGCCTTACCAGCAAACTCACTAATCACATTTGTAATTGCTTTTGCTTTCTCTTCTAACAGTTGAATAGGTTCTCCACTGTCATCTATGATCTTGTCACACATTCCTAATACTAATTCTGATGCACCTTTACAAAATGCGCGTATGTTAAATTATATGTCGTTCATCCTGTTCAGTTTAAGTTTGTTACAATATTGTTATTATTGTTAAGTTGTTACTAAAGTTGTTATAATTGATATTTTGTTACAAGGGTTGTATTGTTCAGGTTAAAAGTTTGAGGACTTGGATGTAAGATGAGAGGGTGCTGGGTGTAACTGGGAGATATTTTCGATATAAAAGGAACAATTCATATCTCAGAGATCTCAGTAGTTCATATCTTCATCTCTCTCCTTGGTTCTCTCAATTGTGTTCGATTAGGGTTTGTTATTCGTTTGGTTGTTTGTATATCTCTCAGCTGTTAGAGAGATTGGATAATCATTAACCTTCTGGTTGTATTTTGATTTGTTTTAGAGATCTTACTGTTCGTAAGATCTCAGGTATTGGGGGGTTCTTTTAGGGTTGGTTCAATAAAAGTTTTCTCCACGTTTTGTCGCTATTTTGTGTGTTACTTCTGTATATACCATTGTTCTTTACATGGTATCAGAGCTTTATGCTCTTGAGTTTGATCTTTGGGGTTCTTCCGCTGCAGATCTGAGTTTTGATCTTGATGTTCTTATGTTTAGTTGAAGGATTCTTGTTTGATCTTTCTTGACGTTTGTGCAGGAACAGACTGGTGTTATACAAACCCTAACAAGGGTTTGTTGGTGGTGAAAAGGAAGCTATAGAGACGGTGTGTGTCGTACAGGCTGTGTGTTCTGTTTTTGAAGACCTGTGTTAGTCTTTGACACCCTAGAAGGTTCAGGGCAAACTAACCAGGATTGTTTTAAACTGTGCTTGGTCAGATCTTGTACGTTCTTGAAAACTACAGATCTGGTCATTCTTGGAACTATACGCACCCACTGTAAGATTGCTCCTTGTTCTTTTTACTATTCTTGCATTTGATTAGTTGATACCGGGGTAGTGAGGACCGGTCTATTTGTGTTGCTGATTGTCTACTGTTTGCTTACACTCTGCGTGTCTACTTGTTTTCTTGTCTGATCCTGTTGTTCATTGTTCCCTATACTTGACTTGGCTCCTGTATAAAGACTTGTCCAGGCACTATAAGTGATGAACCTGGAATCTGGACACTGATACAGTTTCGCCGTTGACCTACTGTTCATTTGTGTTGTTTGTCTTTGTCTGGTATTCGTGTTCTTATTGTGTGTTAACTGTTTATCACAATGGGCTGCTGCTTCAACCTCTGCTACGTTGATTAGTAAACTTGATATAGGAGATCCATTGTTTTTACACCTAGTGACTCTAGTGCGTTAACAATTGTTAATATAAAACTAAAACGTACTGAGAATTATGCTGTGTGGTCAAGTGCTATGAAACTTGCATTGGAAGCTAAAAATAAATATGGCTTATTAATGGAAAATGTGTTAAATCAGAGGATGATGTGGTCTTAGCGGGTCAATGGGATAGGTGTAATTCAGTTGTGCTTACTTGGTTGTTAAACTCTATTTCTGAAGATTTGTTTTTGGGACAAGTTTTTTTCAAAACTTGCCTCTGATGTTTGGGCTGATTTAAAGGAAACCTATGACAAGGTTGATGGTTCAATGGTTTTTGATCTATATAAAAAATAAATAACATTTCTCAAAATGGAAGTACTGTGGCTGAATATCATAACAAGTTAACAACAATGTGGAAACAATTTGATGCTATGGTCCAGCTGCCTTCATGTTCTTGTCAGGCAGCAACTGAATACAATGATTTTACTACTTTAATAAAACTTATGCAGTTTTTAATGGGTCTTGATAACATATATCAGCCAATGAGATCAAACTTGTTAACCAGGGAACCTCTTCCTACTGTCAAGGTTGCCTTCTCCATTATTTCTAGAGAAGAATCTCATAGAATTTCTAGCAGTGGGTCAAAGAATCTCATAGAATTTCTACACATTGATCATCGCTGTCAGCAGACCTACAAATTAATTTGGTTATATTAATATAAGCAACTCTAATATAATCGACGAAACAATACCATTCATCGATAACAAAATGACGAATCCTACATATATTCAAACTCAACTCACACCAAACCCTTATATAATCAATGTTGAAAGAATATACTAATATAAGCAACTCTAATATAAGCGAAACAATACCATTCATCAATAACAAAATGAGAAATCCTATATATATATATATATATATACACACATATACATACATATATATATATATTATTGGAAAGTTTAAATGAGAAGAAATCACAAATTAAGAATAAAAAGAATAAATGATACAAAGGTAATTTGAACAAATCATTTAATAACTCAATCCTTTATTTTTAATATTTAGATTAATTAATGAACCCTAATCATTTAATAAGTTTATCTTATTAAATAGTTGTGCACCTTACACAATAAAAACAATCACACATGATTCTACATATTCAATATTTCCTACAACATAAAAATAATGTTTTGGTGTAGGGTACAGAATATGTAGGACCTCAACAATTTCAATAATTTTGCGACCCCTAATAAAATATGTGTAGGATACAACACTTTTAAATAATTTTGTCTCCTAATAAAATTAGTGTAGAACACAACACATTAATGGTGATGAATGAGAAAATTATGATAACATTAATGAGATTTGAGTAACTTTTATTATATTTATTAGTATTCTATATTAAATTGTCTAGTATACCCTTGTTAGTTAAAGCATTAACTAAAAGTGGATAAAAATCATTCTTGATAAAAAATATAGGGTCTAGTTTAATTTATTTTTCTTTTTATAAGAATATTCTTCTCAAATGAACCTTCCGTGGTATATATATATATATATATAGAGTGGAGAGTTCAAATAATAAGAAAAAAATTATAATAATAAAAATAATAACTTTTAAAACAATAGAAATTCTTTATTTACTTCATTTAATGTGTGTATTTAATATTATATAAAAGAGCATATATGTAATCTATAATTATAATTAATTAGCTAATTAATTAAGCTTGTAACTCAATTTTTTATACACTCTTTCAAGATAAAATAATTTATGGTGTAAGACAATTTCGACATATATAGGATAAATTTTAGTATGTGTAGATAAATTTTAAAATGTCTAGGGTAAATTTACATGTGTGTAGAGTAAATTCCGGTAAATGTAAGACATATGTAGGATAACTTTGAAATGTGTAGGATAAAATGTTTTTGTTTTATTAATTAGAGATAACATAATTAATAAGAGAAATTATAAACTATTTAATATTTTACCATTATATTCTTTTTTCTTTTTCTTCTTACATTAAATTTCTCTTTTCAAAATGATCTCCCATATATATATATATATATATTTTTCAAACTCGACTCACATCAAACCCTTATATGATCAATGTTGAAAGAAATATTAGCTAGGTAGAGTATATGTGTGAGTATAGGTATTACGTAGGGTATGAATTTGAGGATAATTACCTATTAAAGGGCACACGTGTGAGTTGAGAAACTCTTAACTTGCCTTATTTTATGATGAAATTGTATTTTATGCCAATAAAACAACATTATATCCTTTCTTTTTTCTTGTTTAATAAAACTCAAAAAGGGTAAATGCACGGTCCCTTGACCGCAGGAGGATTCTCCTCCCCAAGCTAGCTTAGCCCATAGCTGTCTGGCGGTTACTACCCAGCAGGATTATTCGGGCCGAGCTGGACTCGAATCCGCGTCCTCCCGTTTGGAATGAGTGAGTCTGGCCATTGGGCTGACACCCCGTGGTTTGTTTAATAAAACTCAAAATACGTTTAATTTTTTCTAATACAAATTTCAAATGTCTACATATCAAACATTTATATATAAACTTGTAAATGGTTTGTACTTATTTATAAAGATCTAATAATTCAAATCTATTTATTATTGCTATACACACGAAATAAAAATAAGATAATTCAAATATATTTGTTAGGGTTCTAAAAGTTGTTAAAACATAAGTATTAGTAATTTATGTTAATAAAACGGGATGATTGTTGCAGGTTACGGTTTGATTATTTTACCACAACGCAACGCAACAACAAAGAAACTTCACGCACATTATCCAGAAAAAAGAATTTCTGGACATATAAGACAACAACACGTGTAGCAATCTCAACGGTTAGATCTCTCACCTACCATCTTCACGGAACTACTATAACTGGTGAACCAAAGCCCCCTCAAAATATCTATCTCACCATGGCCCCTTTATCCTTCCCCCTCCTCTTCCTCTTAACCGTCACCGCCGCAGCCGGTGACGTGTCCTCATCCGATCCGTTGATCCGTCAAGTGGTCCCGGAGGATGAAACAGCTGCCGATCCTCTTTTGAACGCCGACCACCACTTCAATCTGTTTAAAACTAAGTTTGGTCGGACCTATGCTACTCAAGAGGAGCACGATTACCGGTTAACGGTGTTTAAGGCTAACCTGCGCCGTGCTAAACGACACCAGCTTCTCGATCCTACTGCTCAGCACGGTGTTACTAAGTTTTCCGATTTGACGCCGTCGGAGTTTAGGAAGAAGTATCTCGGGTTGAAAAGTAATCTTAAGTTTCCGGCGGATGCTAATAAGGCTCCTATTCTTCCGACTAATGATCTGCCGGAAGACTTTGACTGGCGTGAGAAAGGTGCCGTTACTCCCGTTAAAAATCAGGTGATTTATAGTCTCTTTAATGTTGCTTTGTTTACACTTCATGTGGTTTGATTTTTTAGATAACGCCGTTAAGTTCTCAGAAATTATGACATGGGGCGTAATCAGCATAGCTGTTAATAGCGGATAGCGGTAAATAGCGACAAGCTACCTATATGCTACGGAGCGATAGCGATGAGATGGCGAGCACCATTTAATGTTTAATGGTAACGTATTAGTTTTTTTTTAAATAGGGTTTTATTCACAAATTTAAGGTATTTTTATGCAATTAGTGAAGATTACAGCTGTTTGGTTGATTAAAATGCCTAAAAATTCGGTTTTTAATAATTTATTTTAAAAAGAAAAAGAAAAAAAAAACCTTATTGTCGCTATTTCACGCTATTAAGCGCCAATCATCATATAGCGATGATCCAGCGTTACGCTATTCGCCATAGCGCTCGCTATCATCGTTGTTAACAACTACGGTAACCAGTTACTTATTTATTAGATATAGATTAAAATTATTTGATATATATTAAAATGATGAGATATTGTTGCAGGGATCGTGTGGATCGTGTTGGTCCTTCAGTACAACAGGAGCTCTGGAAGGATCTCACTTTCTTCAAACTGGGGAGTTGGTTAGCCTGAGTGAGCAGCAGCTTGTTGACTGTGATCATGAGGTTTGTCCTGTCTCATACCTTTACTTCATCGTCATCCTATTGAATAGATGTTAAACTTCTAATTAATATAAAATTATAATTCTTGTTTGAATGTTGACAGTGTGATCCTGCTGAACGCAATTCGTGCGATTCCGGTTGCAATGGTGGGCTGATGAACAATGCATTTGAGTACATTTTGAAGGCGGGCGGTCTTCAGAAAGAAGAAGATTATCCCTACACCGGGAAAGATGGTACTTGTCACTTTGACAAGTCGAAAATTGCTGCATCTGTGTCCAACTTTAGCGTTGTTTCCACTGACGAAGACCAAATCGCTGCTAACCTCGTCACATACGGCCCGCTTGCAAGTAAATCAATCAATTATTATTGCAATTCATAACTCAAATGCCTCTAATGATTTACTTGGATTATGACATTATCTTTGTTGTGCAGTTGGGATTAATGCTGCTTGGATGCAAACCTACATTGGTCAAGTATCATGTCCGTACATTTGCTCGAAGCTGAAAATGGATCACGGTGTGCTTCTTGTTGGGTATGGATCCGCTGGATATGCACCTTTGAGGTTCAAGGAGAAACCGTATTGGATCATTAAGAACTCATGGGGAGCGGACTGGGGTGAGGATGGGTACTACAAGCTTTGCAGTGGTTACAACGCTTGTGGGATGGATACCATGGTTTCAGCTGTGGTTGCTACCAACACTTGAATATTTAGTTCCAACACGGACACAGTGCTCCCATTTGTGTATATGTATTAGTAACGATGTATCTTATTGTGACCTAGAGGAATGTCTGCTAGTAGTAGTTAATAAGGTCACGAAGTATGAACATGATCCAGCTCTAATTGCTCATGATCTAGATGCTCGCCTTATGTAATTTCTGTTTGAGGTTTTATCAACCAAACAATTGGGAACACTAATTAAGTAAAACTTTGATTTCTGTTGAATGCTATGTTTCTTTAAAACAACTGAGAACGCTAATTAACTAAACCGTGCTTGTAAGAATCATTAGGCGTTAGGCGCTAATTGGCAGGTGGGCTACCAACTAGCGATTAATCGGGATTAGTTGTGATTAATCGGATTGAGAGTTTTATATGTAATTTTTAGTTATATATACACACACACATTTTATATGTTATTTTTAAATAGATAGGTTTTAACACCCCCACCTACCCATTTTTTTAAATATACAGGATTAATTGCTGGAGTTCACAAATTTTGACTGGATTCTGGTTGAAATCTAACCGGAATTGCCTATCTCTGGCCGACTAGAACCGATTTTCGGCCAATTAGGGCCGACTAGCGATTAATTCACCGATTACCTAAAAATTAATCAGTGGCTAGCCGACTAGCGACTAATCCTCGATTAATCCGGATTTTTCAACAGTGAGTAAACTTTGATTTCTGTTGAATGCTATGTTTCTTTAACATAAAAACAGATGCATGAAGTAAAATTGCCATATGTATTTCAGGGATACAATGATGATTATTATATATGCCAAACGAGCTCGATTTCATGTCAAATGCAAAGAACAATAACATATGAAAACATAAGCAAAAACAGCTCATAAATCCGGAACTAAAAATTAATAGGGGCAGGCAGCACTTGGAAGGTAGGTTTAAAAGTTGTTTCCATCATTCTTCTTCATCGCCAATTAAAGCAAATGAGAATGGGTCGAATTTGTAGCCGTTTCCCTCGTAAAACTTGTTCTGGAATTCTACCCAGTGAAGTCTGAGTGCATGAAGAAAAGCACTTAAAGTTTCCATCACCAGCAGCACACCCACCGTTGCAAAAATAAATACGATAACACCAATTACAAGTATCACCACACTTTCATATCTGCATCAGAAAATGTTAGCTTACCGGAGACCGTACTTTGATCTAATTGATAGGAAACACGATGAGTGCAATTGATATGGTAACCAACTTACCCATAAGCAAGAACCAAAACCTTGTCGAAGAATACTTTGGAAAGCTCGGAATGTGCTAGACTGAAAATAAAAGAATATGATTCCATTGTGAGAAAACAATACTCTTTGTTATTTCACGCTTCATAAAGTCTGCGACTTACCTTAGAGCCCAAAGACGAAGGTAGGAAGCAGTGTTTGAAACCGAACCAAGCACAAACTCAATAGTATGGATAAGTTGATGCACCACAACTTCACTAAACTGAAATTCCTCATGCCCGCCATGTGACCCGTCCGCCAACTCTGGTTCAAGATTCTCATCAACAGCGCCAAGTGGTACATACGCTTCCCCTTGGTGTCTCTGAAAATTAAAAATGTAAGTAATCATTTATAAAATAATCAAAAAATGCAAGATTGTCATCAAGCTTTAGTTGTCATACTTCCTCGTGTTGCTTCTTCAAAAGAAATGGCTTTGGAAACAACATCCATGGTACGGTGATAAGTGCTAGAAATAGCAGTAGCAACTGACACAAGAGTAAACGGTAAACCGTTATGATTATGTTAACAATAATGAAAACAACTCAGACAACGTAAAAGAAACCTGGAGATATTTCTGGCCCATAAACATCTGATTGTCTTCTAGATCATCCATGGGACTAAGAAACATGTATATCATTATATGGTATAGGTCAGCTTGAGAACCAGTGCACCATTTCACAATGATGAGTAGTGAAAGGTAGCCAAACAAAGAGTTGAGAAATATCATTTGTGGGATAAACTGGTACCTGAAGTTAATTAATTATCTTGATTAGATTTCCGTAACGGAAGAAGAACAAAAGAATTAACATGCAGCTTACCAGATGTCTATGTCATTTCGAAAAAACTTGCCATTAAAATAACTCAGAATGATTCCAAGATTCATCTGAGCCATTCCCAGTAAGATTGACATTTTCATCTTCATTGAGTTAAGAAACGGTAATTCACTGCGGCTCCCATGCCATACAGGATCCAGGCCAAATGGATACGTGTTTCGCACCTTGATCAATCCGACAGTAGTGGCATCTCTGCAGCAAAGGTTTTCGGTTAAATATGATTTATATACTTAAAATTTGAAAAAAATGGGTGGGTTTTAAGTCTGTACCTGCAGGAGGAATCCCGGCAGGCATAGGCAGAGGGCCCGAAAAGTTCAAACGGGACAGAAAAGAACTCGTTATAAATAAATCCCGTGTATATTGAGAAAATCGACATCATTATGATAACGTAACGTCCACTGAATGCCATTTCCATAATATCTCCTAGTTTCTGTTGTCAACAAAAGAAATTTGTCAATATATCGAAAGTTCAAACTCAAAATACGTACAAAGCAAACGTAAATTAACATATATATAAATATTACCTGACTGGAGTATGTTTTTTCCCTCAGAATAAGAATTAGTGTTGCGAGAAACAAGCATATGCCATGTCCCCAATCCCCAAACATGACAGCGAACAAGAACGGAAAAGTAACAACTGTGTATACACCAGGATTCACTTCTTGATATTTTGCCACCCTGAATAAAAATGTAGAGGTAAGCTTTCATTAAACAATAATATTTTTATTTGATGGTCACAAGTGTATTAGTATTACACAGATGCTTACCCATAAGCATTTACAATTTCTTGAAACGCAGACGTAAATTTGTTTGTGCAGAAATAAGTAGGCGGTGCTTCCTTAGAATGCAAAATCTCAAATATGGCGCCTATTTGTGAGTTACTATCGGTTGTTGCCTGTAGCAATGTCTTCTGAATCTGAAAAATGCACACATTTTTTAATCGTCGTTTAATCATCTATCTGTCGTAAGTCAATAAAACGTCTTAAGAGAAATTACACAATATACCTGATTTGTAGCGGAAACAGGACACCAGCCTTCTGCCACAAGGCACTTTTTTGTAACATCATAACTAAGCATATTCAAAGTGTGGTAAATAGATTTCTCTTTCTTGACCTATCATCAATTAAAAAACACAAGTTTAGAAAACGTATTAGTGACTGAACAAAGTTAGCGTAACCATTTAGTATGTACTATGATTTAGACTAGTGAAATTTACCATATTTTTCCATTGTTCGTACTGGTCACTAATTGCTTGTGCCACGCTGCTCCAGTGATGTTGTCCAACATCAATAGTGGTTTTTAGCTCCGATAATTTCCCGGCCACCTATAAGTTGAAAGTAATGTTTCAAAATGCGAGCAAGGGTTTATAGATCATTATGAGATATGAATCATTTATTAAAATAGTCTGCATTATTTGAAAAACTTAGTTAATTTATTTGTTTGTTTCCCTAATAATAGAAACATAGTTTTAATTTATATATGAAGCTAATTAAGTGCATCAGAGACCATACAAATCGTAACACAATTAATTAGAACACAAAGTACATAGTATGTCCAAAGTAACAACATTTAGTAATACCTCTGCGATCATCTGAGTTGTTTTCCTACATCATCAGTAAAAGGATAACGGTTTGCTCCAAATGCGTCACATATTTTTAAGACCTTACTTTTCGCCCTTTCTCCAGAATGGAAGACTATGAAAACATTTTTCTCCACCTGTAAATCAGCACATACTAATATCCAGTAATGAAAAGAAACAAAATCATAAATGATCAAGTCACAAAAGATAAAGATTCAAGATAAAAATTCATCTAATCAAATTTCATGAGTGTGGTAATAACCTTTTGTCCTGACACGGATCAATTACAGGTTCTTCAATAGAATCTTGCTTTAAGAACACATTACCCCACGTTGCACGAAACAAAATTCTTTCAAACGCCATTGATTTATCTCGTGGGACGAGACCACTGACATACCCCAGCTTAACTTGCTTCGACGAGTCGGTTGTCATTTCCTTTAATAACATAAGCAAATGAGAACCAAATCATATATATTTTATCACAAGGTGCAATAAAAAACTCAACACGCAAGCATGTAATTTATAATAACAAATGAGTTACTTGTTCTAGTAGCAGAGGACTGTCAATTGATCCTTCAACACGCCGATGTTTTGTTCTCTATGCTGAGCCGTAGCCTTCTTTTGAGCTGAATTAAAAACGTCACCCATCTGAAAAAGATTAAAAAAAACACGACCATTTATGAAATCGGAAAATATAAACGATTAGTATAGCACAAGCTCCTTACCTTCTTTAATACAAGCCTATATTCCAGAAGTTCATTATAAGCATGTTCTAGCTTTTCAGAGTTTGCATTCATCTCTATCAGCTCGGATTCAAGTTCTCGAAGCTTGATCTAACAGTTGACCCAAAAAGATAAAAATTAAGTTTGATCCAACATTATACATTTATGATATCATGAAATGCATGTTAATCTCTTTATTCACCTCTAGCTCATCTAGAGTAATGACTGAACCATACGACATCTTTGATGCGGAAACACCAGCCTTATACATTTGATCCCTGAAAAAGCGTATCTTGCGTTGCATCTCGCCGCACCTTTTAATCTATTAAACGTAACAGATTAAAATCCTAACTGAATATATCGTCATAGCAGTTGAAATTTGTATGTCGTAACGGTGAACACACCTGAGTAGCATATGTTCTCTGAAATGGACTCTTTGCCTTGTTGAGCTAGGCAGATAAAAGAAAGAACAAAAAAACTATAAGAACAAAAAAAATTATTAATCACAAAAAAATTACTGATCTATAGATACTCAATAGTAAAGCATATATAGATCAGTCATTAACTTATCTTACAAGCATCTATCAGTAAAACTCGTAAGCGATTCGAAAAACAAAACAAACAAACATTAGCATTGCCTCTAGATCAACATATATAATAAATATCATACATCTTTAAACTGAAAGAGGCCTAGTTCACCGAGATACGAAATGGCTCGATGAGCGGATTCCATGGGAATAATGATCCGAGCTAATTGCATTGGCTCGGATCGGAATAAATCCATCACGGGAGAACCGTCTCCATCCGCCATTGCGATCGATTTGTCACTCTCAACTCAAACGGATCGTGATTCTAAGAATGTAATATGATCATGTGGTGACGCCAGAGGTTGTAATTTGATCGGAGAGTAAGGTTGTTATGGAAGATCGTTGGTTTCTGGTTATTATGATTTATTTTAATTCGTCGTTAATTGGCTGGTCTTACGCGATGCAATCAACAATCGTTCCTCTTGGCATGGAATATAAGTTGGTTTCTCACTCCAAACGGTGCCGTTTAGCTTTAATTTCTTGTTTTATACACGCAAAAGAAGCATCTATAATAATTTTTGAAGGTTAGCATGCATTTTATAGCTAATTATATAACTATAAATAACTAAAACTGAAATTGTAATAGTATAGCTAATTATATTACTAAAAATAACTAAAACTGAAATAGTAATAGTAAAAATAATCACCTTTGAATAGGTCAGCGTAACATGTTTCATAATTTATACATACTACTAATTAGCATTTGCTATTTTGTACTGGTACTGTATATCGAATTTCTCATACCGATTATTTTTTATATCGAATCGATATCCACTTTTTGACGTTTTTAGTACCGGTATTTTCAATTCGGTACGGGGTATCGGTATTTTACCGTCGAATACCAGTACCGGTACCGTACCAAATATTTTCGATACGGGTACCAGTATCCATATTTGACGAATTTTGATACCGGTATTTTCGGTACCGCTATCGAGCCCATCCCTATATATAAAAGTTTTTGTTTTAAGTTGGTATGTCTAACTCCTTTAATAACATACTCATGTTCGGGATGCACTAAAATTAACGGTGACAATCATTTAGAATCTTTTAACAAAAGTTTAAAAGTATAACTCACTCGCTTAACCCGCTTATGTCTTTATGACACATTTACATCTTTAGTAGAAATCACTTATCATGAAGAATGAACGTTATTCGATATGTAGACGTCACATCAGCGTGCGTCAGAAAAGTGATGTGGTGGAAAAAAGAGGGGTGGCAAGGGGCGTGAAAGAAGGGCGTTATCTGATACGTGGCACATACTTTTTATTATTAATTTTATTTAATAATTACATATTATCTATTAATTTAAAAAATAGCATTATCACTAATATAAATAATAAAAACACTTACCAAATTTAAATAAAAAAAACGTGGTTGTTGTGAAAACATAAAAGGTAGGTTGACAAGAAGATGACCGTACGCTAATATGTTCGCATCGTTAAAACATGGTTGGTTCGGTTGAGACCCTTGACGAAGCGGTGTTCGGAAGTTCGCAGAAACCATACAGGTTGTTCGGATCAAAGTTGTGGTTGTGTGATGCATTATTTTTATAAAAAAGTTGAGAGATTTTATACAAATGAATGCTGGGTAGAAGAGAGTGTGGTGAAAGTGATGAGTTTTTTTATATAGGTGGGGTGATTGATTTTCTAAAATAAAAAAATATTTTTCTTTTTAAATTAAGCCATTTGGGTCCAACGGACTATCTGCCATATCCAACCAACGCACGCCACGTGAATGAACAATAAACACAACGTGCCAGGACATTTAAATAATCATATTAATTATAGGACATTTAAATAATTATTGGTATCTAGATTATTTAGATAAGGATCAATTTAGTATTTTAAGTTATTTAGTATTTGGATTGTTACATAACTAGTAAATGCACCCGCGCTTAGCCGCGGGTTGCGATATTTAGATGTAATTACTTTTTGCTAAAGAATCTACTGAAGTAAACGTAATACAGGAAGACGACGACAATAGAGAAATAACTCATGTGAAACCCCCATATCAAAACATCTATCTTATCTATCACTTGTGCTCTTTATATAGGCAATGTGCAGAAAGCATGTACACAAAATCATGTTCATTCAGTCTTTGAATATTAACTTTTAACATTTCTCAGTGTATAACTATGCAACACATACTAAAAATGAAACCATGTAGAATTTGGTTAGGTAGACTACTTGCTGCAACATCCCAATCTTTCGCAATTGCTACTTCATTCATCAGCTTTCTTAAGTAAGTAGTAGCGATGTGTCCACTGTGTCCTAGCTAATAACTTTCGCAATTGTTGCTTCATTCACCAACTTTCTTAACGGAGTAGTAGCAATGTGTCCACTGTGTTAAAGCTGGTAATTTTTGCGATTGCTGCTTCATTAGCCTCAGATTTCGGTGATCGGCTTTTTTACCCTTTGACTGTGTTGACTTCAAAGGCTTTGTGCTCAACGATACTTACTCTAATTCTACCGAAGACGGGCCTTTAAAAGCATCCGATCTACCCAACTGGTTTTCTGATTTACTAAAATATATGCGTAAATATACTAACGAATTGTTAATACAACAAGTTTCGACAAATGAGACTAACAAATGTGAACCTATTCAATATTACTCCCAGGACTTTCAACTCTGACCCATTTCACAAAAGCAAAATTCAGATTGTGTTTGTTATGTTTTAATTCAAGCAAGTGAAATAAAAAAATATTAAAAGATTAAGCATGTGAAATAGACGAAACTTGAAGATCATCCAAAATGTACTTCAAACGCATACAACCTATTAATCTGGTCTAATGATAAATTCCAAACTATAAATGCAACAAAATAAATGTTGTAATCATATCGTAACAAAGAATTTAATCAAAAGAAACTAAAAAAAGAAGATGTTTGTGGGCATATTAGACTTTCCAAATTACAACAGTTTGACATAGCCCCTAACCCAAGCTTACCTTACATTCAACAGAAACAAGTGTTGTGCTGTTAATCTGACTACTCTAAATACTCAAAGAAGATTGATTTAAAAACAGGAAACCATAGACCTGAACTTTTCTTAGGTAAAGGTGAGTAATTGCCTTTGGAAGGGAAAAGCCACATATGGTGTTGTAAGATTTTCTAGTACTATTATATGTGAAAAAAAGCCTTCAGTGTATCTCAAATGCACGACTCCCGCGTTGTTACGCCGTTTTTACGTATAATTTTTCCATTTTTAACTACCGATTTGGTTTATTATGGTACGTCCTAAGTTTTATTTAAGTTTGAACAATGTAAAAAAGCAAAGGGAAAACAGAAAAAAAAGACATTACTAAATCTTGAGTACTATATAGTAAGTTTTAATGTTTAAGGGAAGTACTTTATTATAGTAAGTTTTGACGTTTAAAGGTAGTAACGTAAATTATTAAACTTGAGGGTTCTAATTAGACACTTCTAATTTACCACAAAAATAAAAATTACACGAACTTCTTCAACTGAGATTCGAACCGGCCTTTGGGGGTTTAAAACATACAATCTCTTCCACCACACCACTTTCATTGTTTCTGTTACAATTTGTCTTCGCACGTATATATGCTAATGATGCTAATGTTGCAATTTGTCTTCGGCTATCTTTTCTACAATGTTTCATGACTGGACCGGACGTTGAACCGGTCTCCTTACCAATCTACTGGTCGGACCAGATTTTAATAAATACATTAAAAAATATAGAATATATAACAAAAATCTCATTTTTCTTAATATAAATATCTATGTTTAATATCCAAGTTAAAAATTGGGCTTACCAATTCTCGAAAAGGTCAGCCCACATCCGATGTATCTTTTCTATCTCATAAAACCCTAGGCTCACCTAGGGATGACCTTGGTATAGATTGGTACCGAAAATCTCAAAAAATGGGCACCGGTACCGAATATACCCGGTTTGGTACGGTTCGATACCGATACGGTACCGGTATTTGAGGGTAAAAACTGGTACCGAAAATGTCAAAAGTTGGTACCGAATCAGTACTGAAAATGCCAAAAGTTAGTACCGAATCAATACTGAAAATGTGTCTGGTTCGATAAATTCGATACCGAGTACCATTTGCTCATCCCTAGCCTCACCTCACCTCACCTTGACCACACATTTTTTTTTCTTTTCACATTGTAGATCTCATATCAGCATCATCTTATACCATACATACATCATCCATTTCCATAAACCATATACATTTACTATCTTATAAAACCCTTGTATAACCTGCATATCGAAGGGCTGAAGGTTATCAAATCTCCAAATTGAAGATTGTTTCTGTTCTTTGGTGGAAGTATTTTTCGTTTCGTGAGATCTCAGCGAATTTCTAGCAAAAAACAGTAATAAAGAAACAGATCCGGTCCGATCCTTAGCAAATTTCCGGCCGAACCTCTAGCTAACTGCAAATCCGGTCTGTTGTGGTTAACTGGCCCGATGAAGACGACGACTCCCCGGCCCGACCGGTCTGGTCTGGGTCTGAGAACATTGTTTTTTGAGTTAAATGCCAAAATGGTCCCTGAGGTTTGCTCACTTTTGCCACTTTAGTCCAAAATTCAAAATTTTTAAATCTGGCTCCCTGTGGTTTGCATTTTGTTGCCATTTTGGTCCAAAAATGAAATCTGATCAGATTTCTCAAAAAAATCTTGGTTTTTTGTCTTTTTCTACAGGGGCAAAATGGTTATTTTCATAAAAAAACCTTGTCTCCCTCTTCTCTCTTTATATGCAGATCATCATCAACACACACATCCTCTCTCTCTTCACTCTCTCACCCACACAAACACTCACTGCTCTCCCTCCCTCTCGCATCTCCAGTCACCGGAGACGAAGTCTGGCCGAGCTCCGGCACCCCTCTTCTTCTCCGACGCGACACCGCCCACGCCCCCTCGATTCCTCTTCACCTTAGACCCACCTCGCAACCTCCCTTCTTCCCCAATTGAATGGCCGACCACCACCTTTCGGTGGTGGTGTACGACGGTGAATACACAGAAGGGAAAGAGAGAGATATGAGAGAGAGAGACGACGGAGATGGAGAGTGAAACGTGGTGGCGGGGGTCACCGGTGACGGCGACGGTCTTCTTCCCCGGTAAGCCCGTCATTATTGGTATATGCATTTGTACAACCACCATTTTGTTCTCATCAACACTTGCAGTTACTGATTGAATGTTTTATGAGACTGAATGTGTTTGTACTTGTAAACCTTGAAAGTTGATCTCCATGTTTGAGTTTGAAAATGCATTGTCTTTAATGGATTTCTCCTTATCTTGTTACTGCGAAGAGGAATCGAGGGGAAGAAGGAGGGAGAGCAGTGAGTGTTTGTAAACCTTGAAGTAAGCCAATTGGGGAAGAAGGGAGGTGTAACATCCGTCAAAAACGGATTTACCAAACCCGCTCCGTTTATCAACCGAACAGTCAGTCAAAAATTTCCTTGCGAATTAAATGCCCAAAATATTTTTAAATGATCCGTAATCAATTATTATACGGGAATATATATTTAGTTTTTGAAAAACTGTCAAAAATCGCAAAATAAAAATGATTTGCTTCTGCCGGGTTTCGAATCAATTATTATACGGGAATATATATAAAGTCAATGAAAATTTGACAAGGATATGGTGGATACGCCACTGGTACTTCCTATATATAAGTATTCTTGTCAAATGATCGGAGGCATTATCAGGCGGTTATGAGAGGTTCCATGCATAGGCTGATTGTGTGATGGTTGTTTAGAATAAGTTGTTCAATTTCAGTACATTCAATACGTTCGGCTCCGTTTGATTGAGCCTTGAGCGCACATACAATTTCATTCAATACGTTCGGCTCCGTTTGATTGAGCCTTGAGCGCACAGACAATTTCATTATCAATATCTTGTGGTTGTGGTGTTTGTAGTAGAGTCGCATCGAACTAACCATAACTTGTGGATAAAGTCAATGAAAATTTGACAAGGATATGGTGGATACGCCGATGGTACTTCCTATATATAAGTATTCTTGTCAAATGATCGGAGGCATTATCAGGCGGTTATGAGAGGTTCCATGCATAGGCTGTTTGTGTGGTTAAGTTATTCATTTTCAGTACATGCAATACGCTCGGCTCCGTTTGATTGAGCCTTGAGCACACAATTTCAATTTCAGTACATTCAATACGTTCGGCTCCGTTTGATTGAGCCTTGAGCGCACATCCATTTCATTTTCAGTACATGCAATACGATCGGCTCCGTTCGATTGAGCCTTGATCGCACAGATATATTTCATTTCAGTATTTTATGTTTGTTGTATTGGTTGTAGAATTATAGGACTAATCATAATTCAATGATAAAACCAATGAAAATTTGACAAGAATATGGTGGATACGCCGCTGGTACTTCCTATATATAAGTATTCTTGTCAAAGGATCAGAGGCATTATCGGACGGTTATGAGAAGTTCTATGTAGGATTTATTAGTTTCTTGGTAACCGATCATAACTTGCGGATAAAACTAATGAAAATTTGGCAAGAATATGGTGGATACGCCGCTGGTACTTCCTATATATAAGTATTCTTGCCAAAGGATCAGAGGCATTATCAGGCTGTTATGAGAAGTTCCATGTAGGATTTAGTATTGCCTTGGTTGGAATTTGTGTTACATTTATATCATCATGTTATTTAAAGAGATTGGAATGCGTTCCATCTCTACATAAACTAACCTCTCCATCATAACAAACGAGAGAGGAACTTCCATCATTCAAACATATATGCTATCAGAATGTGGATTCAAATATTTGCTGTTGTGTTTATTCATGTTCAAATATTTGCTGGTGTGTTTATTCATGTTCAATATTTGCTGATGTGTTTATTCATGTTCGAATATTAGCTGTTGTGTTTACTTATGTTCAAATATCAGTTGTTGTATTTTTATTTATGTTCCATATAGGTTGTAGTGTTAGAAGTTTCGTCTTAGGATATAACCATACTTTCCCAAACGTATCTAAATTCTTATGCATGATATCATTTTTAGCAAATCATTTCTGCTTATCAATACTTATACAGTAGGCAACAAAAAGCGATTCCTGAATAGGGTACTTAACCCTTACAAGGAACGTTACCGCCTCGAACAAAAACTTAAACCCTCATTTTTCTAAGCATACAACTGTCAACTAAACATCATCATCCTTTTAGTCAAAATATATCATTATTTAAATTTCGGGACGAAATTTCTAAAAAGCAGGGGATACTGTAACATCCGTCAAAAACGGATTTACCAAACCCGCTCCGTTTATCAACCGAACAGTCAGTCAAAAATTTCCTTGCGAATTAAATGCCCAAAATATTTTTAAACGATCCGTAATCAATTATTATACGAGAATATATATTTAGTTTTTGAAAAACTGTCAAAAATCGCAAAATAAAAATGATTTGCTTCTGCCGGGTTTCGAACCCGGGTCTGTACCGAATCAGCAAACAAACTTATCACCTCACACACAAACCACTGCGCCACGGATGCTTCTTGTGAAATAATAGAATCATTTAATTGATATAATAACGTTACGAATTCAAAACCGGCGCCCAAACAGTTCAGTCGTCGGAATCCCGGAAATCTCGCGAGTCTTAACTACAAATTACGTTATAACGTAAACCATTAACCAGACATCGGTTATAACCGATGTTTGAAGTCCGCGACCAAACCATAACCGCCGGAGTTTTTATGATATACGAACACAGTCGGAAATCAGACCAGATTCTTCAACGTTTTCCCCTATAAATTCACCCTCAACCCATTGCAAACCTTTTCGCTCAAAACCACACTTTTCCTCGGCGTAATTCCACTCGCCGGAACTTTTCTGTTCGTCGCCGGAAAACCGATTTCCCCATTGCCGAGCCTTGCTGAGCCTCTGAAGCTTATACCGGAGATACCCATACTCTTTCCAAGCTTTCCGGAGACTTGCTGCTGCAAGACACCTGACGCCGGAGTTGAATTCTGTCGCCGGAGTTCTGCCGGAAAACAGAGGATCCAGTCGGTATACTTCTCCGCCCAATTTCTTTTCCTTTTTCACATTTATCTCACCTTAATGAACTGTAAAACACTAATAAACCGATAAAACTTTGAACCAGTCGATTTTCCGAACTCTGGTTATATTTCAGTGAAGAAGACGATGTATTTCAGTATGTTATAAGTATAATATAAATCTGGATATTAATCGGGTTAGACACACAGTCCAGCGGTGGACTGTGTGCACATATAAAGCAAAGGTCTCGAGTTCGAATCCCGTCCCACACACGATGCCTTAATAAAAATCATTTTTGTTAAACTGAACCGGAGTCGTCACAGTTATATGTTAAGTATATTAATAATCGGAATAATAACCAAGTTAGACACACAGTCCAGCGGTGGACTGTGTGTTTGTTTATATCATTGGTCACGAGTTCGAGTCCGGTCTTCTGCACCGACTCGGACAATTACCTCTCCTTTTTAAATAAGGCAGAAAAGGAAATATCTAATTTGTATTTAAGTATAATAAAAGTCGAATTATATAACATGTTTAACACACAGTCCAGCGGTGGACTGTGTGTTAGATTAAACCACAGGTCCCGGGTTCGAGACCTGTGGAGTGCATGTCCGAGTCGCTTAAACTGTTTTTAAAATAAAAATGATTTTCGGTTTAAACTAATTAATATATATATATAATTAAAATCAGATTTATAACGGGTTAGACACGTAGCTCAGTTGGTAGAGCTGCGTGCACGCGTACGGGAGGTCTCGGGTTCGAGCCTCACTCAGCGCACTTGTATTCCGAATTGAACCGGTCAACGGTCAGGTCAACGGTCAGTCAAACGGTCAACGGTCAGAAAAAAATCAATTTTTTTTTATTTTATTATTTTTATTTAATTATTTTAATTAAAAATCAATTAAAAATACTTAAAAATAACATTTTTAAGGTTAGAAAATAGCCTCAAACTCACAAAAATACACCCAACAATCCTACTAAAATAGATTAATAAAATCCGTTTACTTACCAAACCATAATGCGATTATTCTAGGTTAAACTCACTCGTGGTTAAAACCACTTCGCGTGCATTCAACATCATCAACCGAACGCACCCACTGTGAGTGAATCTTACAACTCCCCCTTTTAAATTACACGTTTTGGGGTGTGTCATGTGTTGTGAAAATAATCAATTTATTTATTTAAACTCGTGCCATACCACATCATGACTTAAACTTAGATTGTTTTTATTGTTGTGATTTACTTATTTCCATTTGTCATATTGTATGAAACTCATACATTAAGCCCATCAGTTCCTCGTGGAAGACGAGTTGAACAACGCGTGCTACAAATCAAATTCATTATTGTTTATGTGTATATCATTGAGTTTGTATTGTTTGTAGTTGTGTCATTCATATTATCATGGTTATGCAATTCATTCATTAGGCCCCTCAGTTCCTCGTGAGAGACGAGTTGAGCATCGCGTGCCTTTAATTGTTCCATTATTATTCATGAGTGTTTCATTCAACATCTTATGATTGTTGATTAAGTTACATCTATTTTTACTCATGTTTGGTTGTGCACATATTTCATAATCCATTTAAATAAATTTGTTCAAATGTTTTCCATAGGATTCACTCGCCAACATTATGTTGATCCAAAAACCCTTTTACACATGATACAGGTGAACAGGTTGAAGCAAGGAAAACATAGGATATGCCTTAGAAGAGAATCAAGAAGTTTAGATTGTTAGTTAGAACAGTTGTAACCTTTATTGTAAATTTCCATTTAATTTGTATTAAAGAATATGAAACGCATAATAAATGTCATGAGCTTTGATGTTAACCCAATCATGCCCCGATCACCTTATCCGCTGCGGGTCGGGGTGTGACAGGAGGATGTGTGTGTTGATGATGATCTGCATATATAGAGAGAGAGAAGAGAGAGAGGGTTTTTTTATGAAAATGACCATTTTACCTCTGTAGAAAAAGACAAAAAACCAAGATTTTTTTGAGAAATCTGATTTGATTTCATTTTTGGACCAAAATGGCAACAAAATGCAAACCACAGGGAGCCAAATTTAAAAATTTTGAATTGTGGACTAAAGTGCCAAAAGTGAGCAAACCTCAGGGACCATTTTGGCATTTAACTCTTGTTTTTTTGTCTATATAGTATAATATGGTGGGGATGCTAGTATTTAAAGTCTGCTTATTATGTTATACATGTTACAATTGCAAGTTTGATAAACAAAACTTTTTTGTTTTTTTTGTTTTTGTTTATTTTTTGTACTTTTATCCTTTAACTTTCAGCTTTGGTATTTATAGTCCTTTAATGTTTTAAAAAGTTTGTAACCAAGTATTTATTTTTATGTATGTATTGGTATAAATTCAAATTGGCGTACGTTTTGATGTACATTTTTATCCACAAATGAGTTAGGTCAAGTATAATATGTTATTATGCTTATTATTATGTACGTTTGATCTACGTTTTGACGTATTTTTTTTTTGAAATTGGTCGGGTCAAATATAATACGTTTTCGTACTTATTTTTATATGCGTTTTCAATTGGTCTACGTTTTGACGTATTTTTCAGAAACGAGTCAGGTCAAATATAATACGTTTTCGTACTTATTTTTATGTTTGAATACTGCTTTCATCCTATTGGTTTTTTTGTCTCTTTCTCGATTTACTTTTTTCTGGACTTTATTATTTTTATTTTTTACTTATCTTCTTTATGTTTGATGTTTTAGTTTTATGTTCATTTTTTATTAACGTTATATTTAAGATAACGTTTATGTTTTCATTTATAATTAATTTAAAATCAATTCGTCTCACTGTTCAATCTAAATTTATTTTTATGTCACTCGATGTAAATTGTAAGTCAATATTCTTTTTCACATATTTCATTCGGTTGACTAAAATCACACAACATAACGTGAATAATCTTACTAGTTGTATCTTCTTGTAAGTTGTACGAACATTTAATAAAAGAAAAAAATAGTTCTAATTCAATTGGTGAAGTTTGTGATTTGTGCTTTTGGTATTCACTGTTTCAAGTTAACAAGTGGTATCAAATAATTGTTTATTGCGATACCATAATTCACTTGTATAAATAATATCAGGTTTAACATTCTCAATTTCAACAGGGTCTAGTAACTTTTGTAACGATGGTTGTAAGTGATCAATCTCATATTCAATACCAACTAAGTATTCGGTGGTTGATCAGTGACGGATCTAGAATATCTTCATAGGGGTAGTGTTTTTTTTTTTAAAATGTGTAACGAAATCGAAAAAACGTCAGACTTTTTCAAAATTTACACTACCGGTGAAGCGCTAATCATAAGGTATGTCCGCCCCTGGGCTTGATAAGTTGATTCGTTCTTTTTTTAGTTTTGATTATTTCTAATGATTTTTTAAATACAAGTATAAAAAGTTAACAATAATCTAAAATTATATTAGATGATAAATTATCAAACTACCGATACAAGGAAAATCAAGTAAATAAACTATACGAGCTAGCTAACAATCAAGCTCAACTCAACTCGACTGTTCGTATAAGGCAACTATCTCAAGCTAAATTAGGACTTCTCATTTGGTTACCAATTAAGTAAATCACAATCACACAGATGACAATAAAAACACAACCAACAGCTCAACAATTCATCATTTGAGAGATGAAGTTGGTAAGTATGACAAGATATATATATCCATGAAAGTTTACAACAATATATATACTAAAGAAGATAAGCTGAAATGATTGATAACTGATTAGCAACGTTTGGTTTAGGGTTAACTATATGCACTCGTTAATTTTGTTTCAACTTCTTACCATTAATCTTCATGTTTAATTGGACCCTAACTACACTAACAATGTACGTCTTAGTTACTGGTGTTTTGAAAACGGGATCAAACCGCATAGAACCGGTTAGACCACTCATTCTTGAACACAAGCACACGGCCAGTTCATGAGTTACATATTGAACTATCAAGGCTAACAGGGTTATCAGGACCTGAATTGACGACTAGCAACTAACATGTTGTTGAACTAGGATCTGAAACACATTTAAGATTTATTTTGTTACACATTTGATTAGTTAGCAACAAATATAAATCCTGCGAAGGGTATGTATGGAGTAACTTAGTTTGCATTTATTATAAAAAAAACAAATATAAATAATCTTTTTTAGAAGCATATGCAAGAAATAAGTATGCTTCAATTTCAAAGCTAATCACCTAATAAAGTATCATTTTGAATTTCAAAACGCCTTTTTAATTATTTGTTAGGGTTTTAGTCAATGATTGGCTTTGAATATATTACGTAGAGTCTGGTCAAAAGTTGACTTATATTTGCGATGTATTAGTGACTTCAATTTTCTTAGTGGTATATTTTAAGATTAATTAAATGAGGGTTTTTACCTTTAAATTTAAAAAAATGATTTAAAAATGATTCAGGAAAAGATGTAGGAAGGGTAAGGTATTTTTAACCGGGAAAAAGCAAACTCGAGCTCACAGCCAACCCAGTCACAAATTCAAACCGTGGACCAGAAGTTTCTAACTTTCAACTATATTCGTCACCCATGCACAAATTTATGCATACACGCATTGTACCAATATATAATGTCAATGACATCTTAATCTTTTAAACTTTTGAAGTATGGCCACTATCACCATCAGGACGAAGCAGAATCGGCGAAGCCATAGATCGACACCGCAATGTGTGTTCGTTCGTGATCAAGGGCGAAGATCAGTTCTCGCACAGACGAGCGTGTGGCACTTTCATTTGTTTTTAAACTATTATAAACTAAACTTATAAATATATAAAAGCTTTTATAAAAGAAACTATTAATGAAATATGTCATTGATGGCTGGATCTCGTAAGTCATTTTGTTTGTTCAACTCAAGAATTAAGAAATTCAATCAAATTACTAATAACAAGTTTTAACTTTAGACAAAATACTATAATTGAAAGCTATAAGCGGTAATTTGATCCAACAAAATGTGTAAAAAGAACCCTAGATTTTGCCATTAAAAGAGTAAAGCATGGAAATACATGCACCTCTAGTGCATTTTCTTTCCATTTTGGGTTATATGATACATAATCAATCCAAAAGTTCATGAATAATAATAACAACAACAATAATAATACCAACAAATAATAGCATTTAATTTGATGATCTTTGTTGTGCAAGTCTTCAGATCTTTGTGGTGGGAAAATTGCGTACCCGGGATGAAAGCACAAAGAGGAGTTGGATACACGGATGAAGGGTCAATAATGGTGACAGCTTGATAAATGCTGCTGCTACTGGTGGCCGTCGTGCCCGACGTAATGAGATTAACGTCTTGATGTTGATTACCAGTGCTGGAGGAACTTTCTCCAACGGGATGGTTGTATTGACCTTGATCCGGACCATGATGATACAGAATTCCGTTGAAAACATGTCCTCCAACGCTAATGGCAGTCTGATACGCCATTTGCTCGTTTGTTTCGTCCATTCCGCTCACTTTAACACGTCGAAACATCGCTGGAGAACTTACTTCCGCAGGAAATGGAAACCCTAGTTCTAGGGAAAGAAGTATGCATAGTTATTTAAAAGGATAAAGAGATCATGCGAGCCCATAACAAACAAACAAACAAACAAACGCTTCAGTAAAACAATTAACAACATATGATTGGGATAAAAATATAGTCAGATTAGATTTGAATAATCTAGACTAGAATCATAATCGGCTAATATGATCACTGACACTTCTAACTTTCACTTTTGGCAATGTGATCATTGACACTTCTAACTTTCACTTTCATTGTTAATTAGGATAATATCATTTTAACGAAAAAGTAACTCTTTGCCCTAACTATCATATACTTGGTTTGAAAACAATTAACAACACTTGATTGGGATAAAATATAGTCAATTGTTCATTAGGGACATGGATAGATGGAACTAATATTTCGTTAGAGTGAGATTAATGCTCTTACTCTTGAAAGCAAAATGTTAGAAGTGTCATTGGTCATATCATTAGTATGTATTATTATTGGGTAGTCGATCATAGTTTGAATTATTAAAATCGAACTTGCCTTAAAACATTTGTAGTAATTGTTTACCTGAAGAAGTATTTTGAAGATTCGTTGTAGGAACGACCACACCACCACGGACATGGTGATGGTGTTGACGATCCTCATGAAATCTCTTCAGATTATGTTCACCACCACTTGCAATCATCAGACTAAGTTGCTGATTACTTGAATTCTGTTCTTGAGTCGACAAAGAGAGTTGTTGATGGCGTTCGCGGCGTTTGGCAGCAGGAACCCAGGTGCTTTTGACGTGGGTTTCACACGGAAACCCACGGCTCCGGCAGCAAGTTCTACATCTCATGTGTTGGCAGTCCTTCTTCGCTTGGTTCCCGCAATCTTGACAACTCACTCCGCCACTACCATCTCTTCCCCCTCCATCTCCAAAGTAATCTCCGCCAAATACGTAACCCGCTTGCCTCATCATGTAATATAATTACTCTAGCAATATATAGATGGGTGTTGATATGGTGGTTGTCAAGGTCACTTACACAGCTAGTATACGTAGATGTTCATGCTACTTCTAACACTAGGATTGATTAATGAGCGTCTGGCCTCCTAGTGAGGAAAATCGACTTCGGAGGTTCCTCTAAAAGTGGTTTACTTTTTTTCAAGGAAGAAAATTGTAGGCAGGACGGGCTGATGGGGGATCACCTATACTTAAAGAAGTAGCTAGGGTGGTCATTCTATTGATGTAAAGACTACTGTAATATATTGTATAGTTTTTATGTAAGTTGGTGTTAAACGTACCTCTTTTAAAAAGTTGGTAGAGGAGATTAATATGGAAGTACGTGTGACACACCCTTTTATAACCGGAGTGACGATTAGAACTAGATCCAAGCAAATTATTAAGGGTCGTTTTGATTTGATAGTGTTGAACTGCTTGATATGATATCGATGGATACTCGTTAATCCATATCGAATTAAGTAGTCCAATCCTATCTTTTAACGAGTGACGGATTCAATGGTTGAGTGTGTATGAGTAAAATTCATAATTTGTGAAAACATCTTTTATACGTTATAGAAGTTGTAGAGCTTGAATATATATATATTATATATATATATATATATATATATATATATATATATATATATATTATCCTCTTTCACATGTAAGATTGTGATTATGAAAATTTAAACTAAATACTATCTAAACTTCTTTAAATTTTTCAACAAATATAGAAAAAAAAAGGCTCGTCATAAGAAAAAAAAGTAGCCAAAGTAAATACACTTCCAACTCTTTTAAAGCTATTTTCTTTAAGATAAAATCTTTATCATTTAAAGAAAATAATATATTTCTTAATTCACAATGTAATTGCTTTAAACTTGTATAAATGATTTCTTAATATGAGACTTGAAGGAGGAAATTCTTTTTCTCATCTTGTTAACCATGTATTTTAGTCTTAGAATATAAAAAAAATCGTATATTTACACTAGTAGAGTAATTATGTGTTACTTTAATAACTTTACTAGAGTAAATATACAATTTTGTATGTATATTTCGCAACTAAACATTATACTTAATTAGAAAGAAATTTTTTTTAACTTCTTATGTTAAGACTCATTTGTATTTAATATTTATACACACTCTCTCTCTCCCACTATATACACATACTATAATATAACTTTAAGTAATTACAACATTTTTAATATATGGTACAATCCTTTGTAACATATTGTTGACTTTTAAATCAACTTTTCTCTATAATTTTTTAAAAGGATCATAACAATTTCATACGTTTATATTTTGTAAAAATAATACACCATAAAACGGCATTCTGTTCTCTTTAATTTGAGTATAATATAGTTTTTTTTTATAATAAATGTGAAAAAAAACTCCATGATACATATATGCTTTGTATATAGTTTGGAGTTTTTTGGATTGCTCACAAAAAATTGGGTCTTCATGATCCCCACCCTACACTATATATATATATATATATATGATTAGAATCATTTGTGAACAACTTTTGAAAGTGAATTAATGAACTAATATTGGCCTTTAATTATTTTTTAGATTAAAAGGATAAAATTGATATTAGTCAACTACTTTTAATTAAAATTCTTTAATTTTCTCACATCTTAACTCTCACTCTTTCTCTCCCCCTCATTTTAATTAGTTCTCTATTATTTTAATTATAAGAGATTAAAGGGCTAATGTTTATTTTTAAATAAACTCTTATGTTCTTTTTAAAATTAAATATTAAAACTAACTAAATTATGTTTTTTTACATATGTGTATACAGGTCAGTATATACAAGACTTATACACCTGTGTATAATTACATTTTGTTCCCACAGGTTGGTATAAACCAAATTTATACACATGTGTATTATCAAGTACATATGTGTATAAATTAACAGCTGTGTAGCTTGTATAAATTGATAGTTAGCGAGTACTAACTCATCGAGATTGTACACATGTGTATACACTAACAAATGTGTATCTTGTATATACGGAAACTAACAAGATTTTAGAAATTTTGATTATTTGTTTAATAAATGCAATTTACAAAAGACGCAAATACCCTTCTGTCAATTAATTTAAAGGGAAGTTACAACATTATAAATTACAATCTTGTCATTGTTTTAAAATCTCTAGATGATATAATCCAATGGCTCAGCTTAGTTCACACAGTTCACTTTCAACCTAGTGTTCACTCTAGAACCCTACCATATAATATATATAGGGGAAGGTTCATTTGAGAATAAATTTAATGTGATAAGAAAAAGAAGAAAGACATAATGGTAAAACATTAAATAGTTTATAACTGCTCTCATTAATTATGTTATTTCTCATTAATAAAGCAAAAACATTTTATCCTACACATTTCAAAATTTATCCTACATATGTCTTACATTTACCAGAATTTACCCTACACACATGTAAATTTACCCTACACATTTCAAAATTTATATACACATACTAAAATTTAGTCCTTCACATATCGAAAATTAGTCTACACCATAAATTATTTTATTTGAAAGAGTATATGAAAAAAAAATGAGTTACAAAGTTTATAGATAAGAGAGTATTGTATGCATGAGCAAAATGTGGGGATGCTATACTTCTTATTTTTTATAAATTAAAATCTAAAGATTTGTTTGTTTGCATATGAAAGTGAAACCGAAGCAAATGCAAACCTAATTAAAAAATGTAAACATAAGATAAAACTGTAGTTTATATAAGAAACAAGCTAGCAATAAAACTGTAGTTTATATAAGAAACAAGCTAGCAATCACATCAGCCTTTAGATTTGATCAAGATCTATAATGGTTTGCTTAATTTAGATTAGATTAACATAATCACATACCGTTAATCAAATTCATTAATGGCACATTTTATGCTTTACCGTACCTTAGCTTTGTCAAACTAACAGTAGATTCAATTCTGTATAACTAGGAGGTTCACGTAATGCTATCTTGCATTTGATACAACACACAATGTAACACAAAAGACAAAAGAGACTCGTTAATGGCATTCGGTTCAATACAATATAACACGGAAGAATCATTAAAATGAACATTGATCAAGGATATTTATCAAAATAAAATATCGGGACGTCTCGATTTATGAAACTCATACAAAATAAGCAACTTCAGACACCTGTAGAAATAGTCCAGGCCTAGTCTTTTCCTTTTCTCTTTTCCACCATAATTTTTAAACGTGCATAATTTTTTCATAAATTTACTTTTTTAAAAGTTACACGAAATTAAAAAGAGTAAATTCTTTTTAATTTGGTGCAACTTTCTTTAATAAATATTCTCGTATCAACAAATTATATCCGTTAAAAATTGTGTTGGAAAGAAAAAGAAAAAAAATGACGGGGTTAGACACCAAAGATTGGAGGAAACGTCTATGTGTAGACGGTTTCCTTGAAAAGGGGACATACCCTTCTAAGTTCGGAAAGAGTCTATGCCTAACCTCTTACTATTTTTTTCTTTTCCACCACAATTTTTAAACATGTTTATTCTCTTTAATCTGGTGTAACTTTTGTAAAAAATATTATCGTATTAAAAAATTATGTTTGTTTAAAAATTGTAGTGGAAAGAAATAAAAGGTTAGGCTTAGACTTTTCCCTAAGGCTGCAAACGAATCGAACGTTTAGTGAACATTTCGTGAACCGTTCGGAAGGAAGTTCGTTTAACAAATGAACGAACAAACAAGAAATTCGTTCGTTTAATTAAATGAACGAACATAAATAGAGGTTACGTTTGTTCATTTATGTTCGTGAACGTTCACTAACGTGTTCGTATATATTCGACAATTTATTAGGTTTTTATTATTTTTTTTATTATACTTAAATACTATATATTTAATAAATTATAATGTGTCTTATATCTAATAGAATATTTAGTATATGTATGTTTTCGTTCATGAACAATTGTTCGTGTTCGTTTGTGTTCATAAACGTCGTCTGTGTTTGTTTACGTTCGTTACCTAAACTTAACCAAAAACAAAAACGAACACGAACACATTCATTTCTTAAATGAACGAATACACAAAAAAAAAACTCGTTTGGTAAGTGTTCATAAATAGTTCATGAACACATTTATTGATTAACTGTTCACGAACAAACACCCATAAAGCCTTGTTTCTGTTCGTTCGGTTCGTTTGCAACCATACTTTCCCTAATTTGGTGCTATGTAGACGTTTCCTCCATTTTTGGCTTCTATATAGCCTCTTCCTTTAAAATTTGGCTAGGTGCCATCACTTATGGTTGTAAGTGTGGATCCCAAGAATTTTTAAACTAGATGTGAGTTCCCTAAACCTAGACGTTTTCTACATGTGTCTTCCTCTGAAGTTGCTTGTTTTGCATAACTTCTCTAAACCTAAACGTCTTGAATGTTTATTTTGATAAATACTCTTGGCCAATGTTTATTTTGGTGAATTCCCCTATAACGTTCATTCTTAAGAGCATTTACATTCCTTCCTCTAAATTCTTTAAGGGTATTTTTTTATTATAAAAATTGGTTGTAAGTGGTTGTGAGTGAAGAAGAAAAAAAAATTATTAATGTTTACCATCTATAATTTTTTTCATATATTTTAAGAGTGGTTGTGATTGGATGAGAGAAAAAAAGGTAATGATAAAAGTAAAAAAGATATTATTTAATTAAAAGAAGAGAAAAAATTAATTATTTTTAATAAAATTATAGAATCGAAATAATAAAAAAATATGAATGCTCTAACAAGTCTAAGATAAGCAATCAAATAACATAGAAAATAATCAAACCCTGGTCTCGGTTGTAGTCACAAGATGTTTATCTGGACATAGTGTGTTGGTTTCTTTTCTTGCATACCTACCATAATCCTTGTCTTTCATGAATGCATGATTTATTTTATCTCCTATCTCCCTCGTTGCATGATGTATCTTTATGTTTTAACTTTTAAGGTTTTCTTCTTTTTTTTTGTTGTTGTTTTTTTTCATTTTCCACATGCATACGTGTTCTTTATTTTCCCGTGCATACCTGATACTCTTTTAGTAGTTTTCTTTCATCATTGTTGATTGTTGTATCCATGCATGTATCTTGCTTCTTCTATGTAACATTCTAGGATCTTTATATAAAATGATTAGAATATTATATTTTAAATGAGATAAATTAATTTCTATATATATTGAGTTTCTACTATTTCAATTTTCGAATTTTGAAAATTAGAGTGAAGTATCAGTAAATGTCCAAAACATGGTCATCGTGTAAATATTTAATCTAAATTGGTGATAAAGGTTCAATCCTTTTCCCTTAAAGGACTTGAGCCACAAAATGGCAAACTTAAGTCCCTAGAATTAATCTTCATGAAGTTAGCTTAGCCATCGGAACACAAGAAACATAGGCAAAACTCTTGTGTGTGAGTGAGCAACGAGCCAAGAAGATGAGCTAATGAAGCTCCATTTCCGCTCATCGATGTTCATGACCAAATATCCGCCATTAGTGGATTTGGAACAATTAGCGCTGAAATTTTCATGTAATTGATAAAATATTATAGGGTCAAGACGTGGCAAGAATCATATGATTGAATGTCAATTTAAACAATGTGAAAGGTGAATATCTAGAATTGAAACCCAACCATGTGAAAGGTGAATTTCTAGTGTCATAAACCCAACCATGTGAAGGGTGAATATCTAGAATTGAAAAAACACCTTTGATTCACTAATTTTAACGTTATTTTATTTATTTTGTTAAAATAACGGTAAAAGTGGCGGACGGTTAATCATGCATTATGTGGTGACGTTGATAGGCGAAAGACAAAAGGATACATACACTAATCAACCTTTATCCCGATTGTTGAGTGTTATGTGCCTTATGTCCAAGTCTTGAGGCAAAATTATTATCGAGTTAGGGGTCTCATTGGAAGAGGCCATACGGGGTAGAGGTAAGGTTGTCTACATCTTACCATTCTCAGACCCTAACTTAACTTTGATATTAGTCGGATTTACCGAGTATGATAACGCTGATGATGATGATTGTACCTTTAAAATAATATGAAAGGTAGATGAACTAATTGCGTTCCTTATTCCTAAAACTCCATAAGATCCACATGTGATGTGAGCATTGACGGATCAAAAACTTTATTTTCGATAAGATCAGGGAGAGCCGGGCTCTCAAAATTTAATATTTTAAATTACAAAACTATTTTGGTAATATTTACACAACGAAACAAAAAAATGGAGGGGGGGGGGACCCATCTGGCCTATGGAAAAAACCGCCCTAAATGTGAGTCACAACTTCAAACTCGTGAAACTGTCATAACATAATTGTTCCAGAGCTCTTGAAGTAGTAGATCAACAAAATAATACATGTTAAAGAAAGTAAACAATAGCCAGTTAAAAAAAAAACTCTTGTAGGAACAACTATTTTTCTATCTTTTTTTTTAAATTGATATAGACTCGTCTCTCATTAGAACATGAGAATGTAACGACAACCAATCCTATTTTAAGACCAAGTAAGAAAACAAGTCACGCCAATTAATAATTAACACAACAACATCGTTAGCATGCCACGACTGTTAAAACACTTCTCTAAGTCTTAATAATCACTCATATGTATGTAGATTGAATTATTACTAAACTTTAATTCGGTATAAGGTTTAATTAGTTGAAAAGAAAACTACGAACACAGTATAAGAAAACTCTTAAGGATCATGACAAGAGGCAATTAAGAACTACAAATAATCATATAGCCTAAGCAAAGAGATTGATTAATAAAAACTAAATATGGGACCAAGCCCACCAAGTGTTGGTTACCATTCATAACTTTTGCCTATGCTTCTGTTAGGAGTTAGGGCTTAGGACTAGGCATGTATTGACTAAGAATTAGGACGTATATTAATTTTTCTCATAACCTTATTTAACAACTTTTGATATATACCATTAAGGTTTCTAATTTCTTCACTAGTGTACTGTATATTATATATATTGTGTATACTAATTATTTGTATTTATACTAGCATTTTCTCATTTATTATTATCCTTTGAATACAGAATACTACTATAATAGTATTGACGTTGTCAAATTCTATTATTGTTGTTGTTGTTTAATTTTAAAAATATGTCTACAAACTTAACATGAAACTACATATTTTGAAATTCATTCCCAACCCAAGTTATTAGCTACTAGAATATTATATTAAGAAAAAAAACCAGATAAAATGAGAGGAGTGGCAAAGAATCTGTTTTTGTATACGTATGAGATGACATAACCATAGGTGTCTAAGAAAAAAAAAAGGGTTATTATAACTTTATCATATAAAGGTTGTCCGTATATTTGGTCATCCCACACTATAGAACTTGTTATGGACTGGGGCGGATCTAGGTTATTTTTGTGGGTTTTCAAGAATTCATTGGGTTAGAAAAAAAATAGTGAGAACATTATATGATTTGTAAAAAAAATTAGTGAGAATCTACAAAAAAAAAACTAATGAAAAAAGTTTTTAGATCCGCTAATAGAGTCCATTCTAGCAAGTTAGATGTTTTTATCACTATTTTATCGATAGCACCATACAAAAGTATTCGTTGAATCAATGTCACTTGAAATGTCAAATACGTCTATAATACAAAGAAGACACGTAACGGACCGATACTATATAACACAACACAATTTTACCTGGCAACTCTTTAGTACATCCACCCCTACTAATCACTTTTTCTTTCAAGCTAGGTACACATCGGGATTGCTACATAAAAACGTTATCAAACTCAATCCATCTTCTAACTTATAAATCTTTAACGTTAGTTTTATGTGCTATTTAGAGGAAATAATTAGAGGGTTTGGTTGGGTTAGTCCATTCTATAAATGTATCTTCTAACTTAATTAGAAACCTAACTTCTAACATAGAAATGTTAGTTTTATGTGCTATTTAGAGGAAAGAGATAGGGTTTGGTTGCGTTAATCCATTCTATAAATGGACGAGGAGATGTATTTAAGAACATCAAAGAAGTCTTGTGGATATTAAATGTTTTTATGAGACGAGTGTAGCCTATAGACTTCTAATATGTAATCTTGTCATATCCACAAGGATCTCACATGCACCTTCTAGCGTTGACGCGCATGATAGCCTAATAGGGGAGGATAACTCACCTTCTAGGGTGTCCAACACCCGGTCCCATAACTATCATGGACAATGTAAATCGTATAAGCATAGACAATGGATAGTGGACTCGGCTTTTAACCCGAAGGCCTTCACCTTACGTTTCATGTGCATAGCTGCTATGCCTCTATCAAGGCTACAACTTGTACAATAAAGCACGTACCTTTCCCTAATATGCCGGTAAACATAAGGACTTTTTAATTAAATTTTCATATGATTGCCTCTTACCAATCTTTTGATCTTTACGTATCCTCTTTCAACTAGTTGCATAGGGTTTGGACCAATAGTTAGGACCACATGCTTATTATGGCAAACTGTATTATCGTCAAATCTAGTAAATATGATTCAATTTAAAATGTAAATTTTTGATATGATATTCCTTTATTTAGAAAAATGTTAATAAAAGTTTGATACCATGAAACGTAAATAGATGAATTTATCGCCGTTTAATGTTCGAATGTTCTTTCCCCATGTTCGGTTCTTATGTGTTCGATCTAGGTTTCTTTGTATTTGGTAAAAACACCCGGTATTGTTGCATATATGCTAGCTAATAAAGGGTAACAAACCTAATCTACAACATCCAATTATTGTTGCCATAGCCATAGATATACTCATAAAAAGTTTTTGTTAGGGTATATAATTTCACATATAACTTTCAAAAGAATAAAACATGTGGACGGCAATAAGGAAAAATAAATATAATACAAATATAAAATATTACGTGTTTTAATATATATATATATATATATATATATCTATATTTAATAATTATTGTGTCTTTGGATGTAATACGTAACTATAAATTACAAATTGTTGGTTAAGGTTCATACTTTGGAGACAGCTTTAATGCATTGCGGAGTCCATCACCCCAAAGCATGTTTAAAGCTCTAAAGCAAGCTTCAAAGTAACCTTAAAGTTTCAAAGTGCAACGCTCTTATTCGTTAATTGATATTTAGTAAAATGTTTAAATAAAGTTTGTAAATTACACCATAGGATATATAGTATAATTCAAAACAGGTTTTATAAATATATCGAATACAACACCATTAACGTGTTTGATAATAAAAATAAGTTTAATATAATAACGAACTGCTTCATTATATGGTTCAACCGTCTTCCATAAAGTACAAATGCATGAACGGACCGGCATGATAAACAATCCTCAAAGGCCGGTGTGTTTGGTATGGAGAGGCTTCCACGCACTTTTACACATCCACTCCGTGTGATCTTGTAGGACAAGGCAGATTTCACTCCATGTCTACTATCAAAGCATTGTTTTTTTTAATTCTTTCAAATTCATGCACACCATGTAATACCATAAAACAACGTTTAACAATATTCACCAAATCCAACTTGTTATTCAGTGATCCCAAACACGTTAGGGGTTACAATGCCTCAATGATATGCACATAACAGATATCAAAGTAAAACCACAATTTAAAATTCATGTAGGCAATGATATATAAAGGTTGTCACACATTTGCACAAACTACAAATCACAAAATTTAGATCTTAATAACGAGTTACCACAACCATGGATTGCTTAAAGTCCACCTTCATGGATGAATAGCAAAGTTACACCATTTATGATAACTCTTTTATAGCAATAAACTTCAATAGAACTTTCATGGCAACAAACTTCACTAGAACACATCACAAGTTACACATTATCACGTTGTGTAATTCCAATAACACAATCATTTCCAAATCCAACTTGAACACCTACATACTTACAATACACATAAGAATACTTCCAATTTCACACTCTTTTGAATTCATAGTCATTCGAGTTTATGGTCACGTGACCAAAATTTATTATATCATGATCAACTCACTTCAAAAATCATAGTTTGATCAATTTACATCCACATAGCTATGTTTATCCGATTTAAAGTGAGTTCATACTTTAGTTTCACAAAACCATCATTTTTGACATGCTTGTTCTAAAAAATTATCAAAAATGAGTTTCATAACTTGGTCAACAAATTCACCAAAATCACTCTTTAGGTTAATTTGAGTACTTTTATCTTTTTGTTTAAAACTCACCACTAACCAATTTGTTACTTGTATTATCATCCAAAACACGTCTCGTACTGATTATTATCAATCAAAACCAATTATTAGTGTTATAAACTCACTTGAATTTCAAACCCCACTCTAAATAAAACTTAACGACTTTATATCAATATTCTACCTCATGCATAGTCATGGTAGATACTAAATTAAAACTTTTATAGCATATTCTAAGCACCCTTACTTTAAAACTGAAAGACGTAACTTTGGTTCAAAACCTCACTTTTGTTTGTGTAAACCTGGTAAAAGAATGACTCATGGGATTCTTTCTAACACCTCTAATACCTAAGATTAGCCAAGACTTTAGGTTAAAATGTATGTTGATTCGGGGTGTTCATGATTCGATTTAAAACAATGAATCCATCCAACCCGATCATCAATTTGATTTCATTGTCCTTTTATTTAGGATTAATTTCATATATTACCCTTACAAACTTTAAAATTTTATATATACCCAACAAAAACTAAAAATATCATTATTATATATATATAATATATATATAATTATATAAATAATATGTATGTATGTAATAATGCGCCCTTACAAAGTAGTTAAAACTAGAATTACCACCAGCCACATGCGGGGGATTCATTAGTTATATATCATATTAGATGAAATGCAAATATTTCTTACATGACCGTGGAGCCTGTGTGTAAAATATAGAAAATAATAACTAAGTCGATTTCTAACCCGCACGTTGTGATAGACCTCAAACAGGAAAAAACAGACGCACTGCGATTGGCCTGTCAAACGGGAAAAGTAAATGAAAAAACGTTGAACCCCACACGCATGTTGCAGCATGTTAACTCAAAAATTTAGTACAAAACATTAAACGCAAAATTTTCGAAAGATGAAAAGTATAAGGATCAAAATTGAAAGTACAAAAATTGTTGAGGTTAAAGTGCAAAAGATAAAAAGCTTTGTATTAAAAGCAAAAAGATCAAAGGGTTAAATTGCAAAAGATGAAAACTTTTGAATTAGAAATGAAAAATCAAATTAATCAAAAGGTTAAATTAACAAAGATTGAAACTTTTAGACTTAAATTGCCAAAGATTGAAACTTTAGAGTTTGAAAGGAAAATTCTATTTTTTTTAAAGTTGCCACAGCTAACAATACAACAACCTTAAGCATAAACATGTTACTCATTTATAGTTTAATAATAATAATAATATCAAATATACCAAATCTATTAAAAACAATCTAATAAACGATTATGTTACTTATTTTTTTAGCTTCAAGTTTTGACGTATGTTTATCTTTTAACTTCATACTTTTTCTACAACATATTTTTAGCTTAAATTTATTTTTAACCATTTTTTATTTTTACCCATAAACAGTAGTATACTCCATATATAATATTTAAGCTGAATAAATAAGGCTAGAAATGAATAAATATAATATTTGAAGTTAAATGTTATATATGAGATTTCAAAGTTTTAGAAAAATAAGAGTAAAGTTGTTATTATTAAATTGTTTTTAATAAATTAGGTATATATATAATATTTCAACCACTTTGTAAGGGTATGTATGATATTTATAATTTTGCATGAGTATATATAATATTTTGCAAGTTTGTAGAGGTATATATGAAATTGCTCACATTATTTAAGTTTTCAGTTGTTTGGTTTGCTATTTATACCTAGAACCGGTTGTTATAAATCGAAATGGACAAAAACAATAACTATTTCTAAATATTTTCGATATCTATTACTAAGCTATTTCAAGAATATATTAGAACAAAGGTTTAAATTTTTTGCTCTTTAACTCCCGTATCTTTCCTTCATGGGTGTTAATTATGTAGCACTTATATGGGTGCTAGTTATTTAAGTCTCACGGTTCATAGAAGATTAGATGCAAGTCAATATACCGATTTTTAACAGAATAAAAGCAGTTGGAACATTTATTGATTTACAACCATGAACACGTATAGCATGAAGAAAAATCATGAAACCAAACTATTAGTAAAAATTTGGTTTTGATTTGTGATGATTAAAAAGTGTTACTAACACTTTGCCTCATGATTTGATCTAAATGCCACTAAAATCGTATCATACACACCCTATAACGTGGAATATCTTTTCTTCTCTGCTCTTGCAACTGTACCAAACTAATTGAACTAAAAATATAATAAATTGAATTCGAACCGAATTCGAAACCTGATTCGAATTATGATAGATTAAAGTAACACGAGTTATGTGAAAAAAATAAATAAAATTAGAATTTAAGTAATATATATACACACAACACAACAAAGAAAAAATGCATGTATTTAAAAAAAGGTAAAATATATAATTCAAATATCCCGGCAGAATTGGTTGAAAAACCACAAAATGAAATTCGATTAAACCGAATTTAAAATTTGATAGTGAAAAGTGACTCAAATTATATTACTTATCAATCGCTACTATATGTAGGAATGAGCCCGGTATCGGATTGGTACCAAACGTACTAGTCCCGGAAAATAGTCATAATGGGTACCGGTATCGAAAATAATTGGTACGATACCGGAATTTAAAAGTAAATCAACCATAATATCAGCACTGATACTGGTCTCGGAAAAAAAGAGAAAATGGGTACGATACCGAAAATGATCAGTTGGAATTGATTCGATATTGGTACCCATTATCAGACGTTCGTCCCTAACTATATATGGTGTACGATTATAAGTAAATGCAAGCCAAAACTATATAATTGAATACGCAAATTACTAGTCAAGTCTTTTCGTTATGTTACGACATTTATATCTGATTTCTTATTCATATTCTTATAATTTAACTGAAAACATATTTACTTTATCAATTAAAGATTTTCAAAAAACTCCCTCATATCTAATTCTTTATATCTGTATCTTTTTAATTAAATTCTACACATTTGATCAGCTTTTATTATGTTTCTCTCTTCCTACCTACGAAAGAACTATTATAGATAAATAGTGGGTCATTAAATATGAGAAATCACTATTCAATACATATATATAATCTTTATAATTTAAAATAAGGAAAAATGTAAGAAATTAGATGAGGTGGGTAATTAAGAATGTTTTTAGAATTTACCTTAAAATATAAGGACGAGGCATGATTTACCATTCGAATGTGAATGCTCGTTAATTGACAAATATATTACTTATAGCATTCAAACATGTGTTCGTGAGCCCACGTGGAGGAGAGAGGGAGAACCGTCATCTATCATCTATGAGAGATAGTGATAGAGGAGCAAGGTATGTCAAGAAGTGTCATTGTGGTTCATCCGAACAACACCACCCTAGCTTTCTCCGTGAAGAACCCCGTTGCGATGCTCTTAGCCATGATTTATGCACCCTCGATATTACTTATGAACTTAAGTTTTTGTATCTTGTATTTTAAAAGGGATGTTGGTTTTAATTGTGACATATTAGGTTCTTTATATTAAATATCATATTACCCATCTTTATATTACAAATTAAAAAAAAATTTAACATGTTAAATTGATTTTATATATATATATTTAACATATTAAATGCACTATTCTATGGTTTCACATATTTTTAGTGTTTCCTGTTGAACCCAATATATATATATATATATATATATATATAAATAAGAATCACTTTAAATTGTTAGAACTGTGAGAACTAGACCATCCAAAAGGTTTTTCTGAAATTTTTTTCTCAAAAGTCATAAAAAATCACTTTTTCAGTAAAAATTAAAACATTAAAAAATGCCGCATACCTACATTTACATGATACGTAGAAAAAATATTTATATTCAAGCAAAATTTACGCCAACGCGTAAAAAGAACTTGCATCAGTCAAAACTACCGACTCGACAATTTTTTTTTTACTTTTTTTTACAGATGTTTTTATAATATTTTTATTTATGTTTGTGCAAAAAAATTGGCCCATCTCGCGCGAGAACAAAAAGTTCTCACGGTTCTCGCAACTCGTGGTTCTCATTTGAACCGACCCCTGTATATATATATATATACACACACACACACACGATCCGATTCAAGGAGGAACTACTAGTCGTTACGAGAACCATGAGAACTCCTCCCATCCAATAGAATTTTAATACATCACCTATAATCAATTTAATTGAAAAGGGTATTTTAGTCTTTTTTATCTCAATATCACATATTCTCTCTCTTATCTCTAAAACACATCAAATCATCATTTATATGTTTGATATAAAATTATCTCTCCTCTTTCATCTCTTTTATAATTTTTATATTTAAAATTGGGAAAAATATCTTAGGTTTTAAATTTAAACACAAAAAGTATTATGTAATTTAATAAATAGAAAAATATAAAAAAATGGTATCGATTTCTTTTTCTCTATTTTCCCTAATAGGGATGAGCATTTGGTACCGGGTACCGGTAGCGAACCATACCGGGTATATTCGGTACCGGTACAGCACTTTCCCTGTTTTTTGGTACCGGTACCTGTATTTACGGGTAAAACACCGGTAAGTATCGGTACTGGTACCGAATTGGTATATTCGGTACCGTTACCCACTTTTCCCATTTTTTGGTACCGGTACTTTCAGTACTTAATGGGTACCGTGCTCATCCTTATTCCCTAGTTATATTATAATGTTCTTGATAAAATGCAAACTATATTTGTTTTATTTTATCGAGAATTTCTATTTAATTCGTTTAACGTTTAATCACTTTGCACTACAACTTTAAAAAAAAACATTCGGCAACGTGCGTAAGAAAAGTTTTGACAATGTGCGTAAAAAAGTTTTGACAACGTGTGTAAAAAAGTTTGACAACGTACGTAAACATTTATACAAACTGAGTATGAGAACACCACTATCTAAAAAAATAAATAAAATGTTTTGACAACGTGCGTAAAAAGTTTTTTTACGCCTCTTATTGCCGACTCGAGCTTCTTTAAACATCACGCGTAAATCTAATTTTTAAACGTATGTAAAAACGGAAGGCGTAAAATAGTTTTTACGTACGTTTGAAATTTCTTTACGTAAGTTGTCGAATGTAAATATTTTTTTGCGCACGGTGTCAAATGAAAAAAAATATTTTTGTTGCCCATGATCGTCGGTCCGAGCTGCTCTAATGTAACACCCCAAAAATTATATATATGTAGGTGCGAGTGCGCAAGTAGAAATGTTGATTAAATAGTGACAAGAAATATAATCTTAGTTAAAATTTAACTAAAGGGATACGTTTAGCCATATAACATAAATATCAAACTAGAGGGACCAAACTTGGGTAAGTGGGAAAGTAAATAAATAAAACATAAAAATTAAAACTCAAGACACATATACCAGAGGAGTGTGTGTCGACTGGAGCAAGAAGAAGAAAGAAAAACCCTATAACATCACAAATCAACAAAATCATAAGGCAAGATGAAGTTTAAATGTATGCATGGACTAAGATTCATGATCATTTAAGTGTTCCTAACACCAAGTAAGTCGAATTTTATGTTCTAGTGATGTTTGATGAAATGGTTATGTATATAATGTGAATGTTTTATGAAATTGAACATGAATCCTAGTTAATGTCAACATATAGAAGTTATAATGTGCTAGATTTCGAATATATTGATGATTTGGGGTAAAACCCACTTGTATACTATATAATGATCAAGTTTAGTGAGGATTATGTGTAATTAGTGTAATACTAATGTTTGAAGTAATTTGTTATAGATACACTGTTGAGAAATTAATATAGAATAGAAGATATATGGCTATGGTGATGATTTTTAAGGTTAAGAATTGTTATGTAAATTTATGGATGAAATGGAAAATTCTGCTTAATTTACTTGTACATTATGCTTAATTGATGATACGCACACCACGTGTCATAAAATGCTCTAATTGAATTAAATTGTGATTCGATTCGTATGCTTGCTAAAATTGGTATTATGATGATAATGGAAGTGTATATAGTTGGCTAACACCATAATGTGCAATGAAAAATGTATAAGTAATAAAATTGTATGAAGGCTAAATGTATAAAGTTGTAATGTATAGGAGCAAAGAAAGAAGAAAGCACGAGTCATTCCAAGACACAAGTAGCGCAAGACCACGGTAAGTTCATGTGAACTTCTCTTTATCTTAAAGCAAATTATGATGTTTGTCTCTTAATATATTGTTATGAAATTGTAACTATAGTTTAGAATATGGTGTACGCAATGTGTCGAAATATCAAAGAATGTGAAGTATGTATGAAGACCCATTATGAACGGGTTAAAAGGTATCAATAGCAAGGTAAAGAAAAAGATAAGTAATGGCTAGTAGTAAACGAATCAAGTGAATGAAACTTAAGATGACGAAATGGTTATGTGTTGATCCATTGTGAATGGGTAGGATGAATCGAAGTTATCGATGAAAAACAAGTAGAAAATGCAATATTCATTTAAAATGGAATTGCTAGTGTGAAGAGAATGAATGATGAAAAGAATGTGTTCGCGTTGACTCGTTGAGAACGGGTCAACCTGATGAGAATGAATGATAAATAGAATGTGTTCGCATTGACTCATTGAGAACGGGTCAACTGGATGTGAATGAATAATGAAAAGAAGAGTTCGTGTTTACTCGTTTTTAACGGATTAATTGGGTATGAATGAGAAAGTTTAAAAGAATGGTTCATATAAGACCTATTCAAACGGGTCAAAACTTTAAGGATGTTAGTTTTGTAAATTGTTTGTAGTAAAGTTATAATTATTGAATGAATTGTTAATCAACTTTGTTGTGGTGTTTAGGTAAAACTCCTATTTGATGATGCGCCTCGCTTGGAACGAACACAACTTTTGCCCCCTTTTTTACGCTTCCGCGAGTATTAAAGGCACATGGGTCATAATACTCTTGGGTTTGTAAATGATGAACTTATTATAAAAGTCCCTTTTGTAAGTAGATTAACTAGTTTAAGTAATTAGTATGTTTAAGATACGTTGTTAAAATATTTTGTAGTCATGTTTGTCGAACTAATTTTCAAGGGCATAATGGGAATTCTAGGCTATGTTTTAAAAGTTTAAATTTTTTACAAACTTTCGGTTATGAAAGTATGTTGGGCGTTTCATCTAAACGTTACGCGTAAATCATATGTACAAACGGCACGCACGAATATTTAGTTTTTACATACGTTTGAAAAAGTGTTTGCGAACGTTGTCGAATGTAAAAAAAATCGCGCACGATGTCAAATGTAAAAAAAAATCTGCACGGTGTCGAATGTAAAAAAATGTTTTTTACACACGATAAAAAATGTTTTCTACGCCCCTAATCGTCGAATCGAGCTACTCTAAACGTTTGTGGAATGTAAACACTCTGTTTTTTTCTTTTGATTTTCGTTGGTGTTGGGGCTTTTACATTCAAATAACGAGGATAACAAACAAAAAATAAAGTTTAAGATCAGAGATTGAATACGTTTTATTTTTATACATATAGTGTTATTTTTTTGTATAAAAATCATGTGTTATAATTAATTCTTTTTTAAATAGATAAATATAATTAATGTTGACATGAACAGTGATTTAGTATAATGTTTGATTGTCAGTTTAACAAGTTGACATAAATAGTACACAAGTCAAATTTTCCAAAATACACTTATTTGTACTATTTATTATTTTTAATCAATAAAATTAATACAAGACAAATCAAACTTAAACAATTTAATCTCAATCACTCATACATGTGAGATCTAGGGTGAATAATGGTTCCTACGGTTCTAACGTCTAAAGTGGTTCCTATTTTAACTCATCCATATATATATATAGGGCCCGGTTCAAATGAGAACTCACATGAGTTGTGAGAGCTGTGAGAACCTTTTCTTTTCGCGAGTGGGGCTAATTTTTTTTTTGCACAAACGTAGATGAAAATATTAAAAACATATTTGTAAAAAAAAGTAAAAAAATTGTCGAGCCGGTAGTTTTGACTGATACAAGTTTTTTTACATGCTGGTGTAAATTTTATACGAAGATAAGTTTTTTTTACGACTCATGTAAATATGAGTGCAACATTTTTTTTTATTTTTTCTTTTTTTTGCTCAAATAAGTGATTTTTTATGACTTTTAAGAAAAAAAAACGGAAAAACCTTTTAGATGATCTAGTTCTCACGGTTTTCACAACTCTAGATGGTTCTCATTTTATCTCATCCATATATATAGGGTTAGGTTCATTTTTGTAAACAACCCCCTTGATAGTGAACTGTGTGAACTAATTATAACCCTTGATTATCAATCCAAAAGTATAAATTAATGGCCAGGATTTGATGATGAAAATACACTAGTGTATTTCATGATGTAAATCGATGGTCATGATTTATTCACTCAGTTCACAAATACACTAGTGTTTACACTAACCCCCCCCCCCCCCCACACAACACATAAACATATATATATATATATATATATATATATATATATATATTATATATATATTAATTTTGTGAGAACCGTGAAAATGAATGAAAAAACAACAAAAACTAGGTTAGAAAAAACAATTAAAAAAGTACACTTATCATAATAATAGAAAAAACAACAAAAACTAGGTTAGAAAAAACAATTAAAAAAGTACACTTATCATTAATATTATTATTATTATTATTCAAATACAATATTAGAAATTATATATATATATATATATATATACATATATTTATATATGCATTTAATTTACGTGAATTTGTAAATAAAGAAAATTTACACATGTGTAAATTTGTTATATTTACACATTTGTAGAAAAATCTAATAAGAGTGATTTTGAGAAAAGAAATAAATTATTTGATGTTGTAAATTCTTTTTCGATGATATGCTTTAATTATAATGAGTTTTGTATTAAAAAGAATTGTTTTTGATTGGTGTTTTCATTCATTTCATGGTTTTAGCAATATTTAGCGTTGTAGTTATGACTGATTTAAATTTGTTTATGGCGATGTAAATTCTTTTACATAACCAATAAAAAAATTATGCGACATTTTGTTTTTATTTTATATATTTTCACTGGAACAAGTGATTTTTTAAGATTTATAAATTTTTTTTTGAAAAAAACCTTTTAAATGTCTAGTTTTCATGGTTCTCACAACTCAAGGTGATTCTCATTCTGCCACTGCCACCACTTACCCCACATCACCTGCCATCGCCACAACCCACCCCACATTTCCTACTACATGCCACCGCCACCACCCACCACATATTTCCTGCCACATGCCACCGCCACCACTTACCCCACACCACCTGACACCATTACCACCTACCTCACACCACCTGAAATCTCTAGTGACCACCACAACCCTTCATCACCTTTGCCAACCTATTCCACACCACCTGAAACCTCCATTAAAGCTACCACTTGCGTTATATCTGGAGGTATCTTAGGAATAGAAGAAGACTAGTCAAATTTGGAAGTATCAGAAGATGCCGACGTTAGGGTTTTAATTATAGCATGTGATAGTTGTCGTTAACGAAAATGGGAGGAGTGTGGTGAAGAATTGGTGTGATTTTTGAACATTTTTAGGGGTTTGATTTGGTGATTGCTAGGGTTTTTGAAAAAAGAGGTGAAATAGGGAAATGGTGGAAGATTCGGTTGTTTAATATGTTAGAAGGATGCCATGGAAGGTTGGCGGTAAAGGTTGCAGACAGGGTGGAGGTGGTGGTTGGTTAAGTATGTGGTGGTGACAAAAGAATGGTTAGTAGTGGTAGAGATTTAGTCGTGTCAGCTTGAGAGAGAAAAAGGGGGAAGAAGGGGGTTGGTGGTAGTAGTAGGGGTGGGTTGGGTTGGTAGTGATTGTTATATGCATATTTATACCATAGTCCCTGAAAAGATGAAATGTCAAAAATACCCTCATGTGCAAGACTTATGACTAGATTTAATAGAATAAATTAGCCAAGTTAGTGCCAAAGGACAAAACCTGTAACATTTTAAAATATTAAGTACAAAATTAATCAACTTTAAAGTCAAAATACCGCTTAAAATAAGAACATGACTCGCAATTTATTCAATCCCATATAATATATAACTTTAGAAGCTTACTAATTAATATCATATATACCCAGACTAAATTTAAATATCATATGTACGATTATACATTAAAAAGAGTTTACACATGTTAATTTATTTCAATATATTTCTTAAAACTTTTAAATTTTATATTAAGCTACTTTTTATCCTATTTTCTCTAAAAAGAAAAATAGTCACAGATTATTAGAGGTCCGCATAGCACCAAAAAGTGATGACGGAGAGGAGCACTCATTCAGTCGTCACCCACAGGGTTCTACCGCAAGTTGTCGACATAGAGGAGCACTCCGGCAGGTTATGGAAAACAACAAGTGGGGGTAAGCTTTTGCTTCCCTTGCCGAATTGATCAAGAGGTTGGGACGGGGCCTTTCAACATTAACCAATTTAAAAATTGTTTGTGACATGGGGCATGAGAGGCATATGATTTCGTCTGACATGACTAGTTGTTGCAAGTAGTGGTAAAAGTTTATGTGAATCAGAGTTGTATTGTGGCAAGTAGAGAGTAGTCGCTACACCCTAACTAGATAAAAATAAAATATAACAAAATCAACTGAAATAAAAGATAATCTTGAATTCCATCCCAAAGGAGCAATGCACTTCATCGGTTTGAATTGGATTTTGTCTAAATCAATTCCAAAATCCCAGACCTGGCACCGGACTTCAGCCACGCTGCCATGTCCCCCCATTTTCGTTCTGCTTGCCATCCATGTTGATCGGGACTTGCCCGTTGGACGAGCTTGTGGATGGTCTAATAAATTGTGGTTTATTATGTTATCCAGTTTATTCATGATTAGACTATTAGGATTGTAACATATTTATAAGTTTTTTTAATCATAAGAAAGCTTCTTTAGTTAATAATTACTAATGTTGTTTATTAACTTTTGGCTAAATTTCACTTTACGTCCTTTAAGTTTGAACAAAGTTGCAGACGTTGTCTTTAACTATGAAAATTACACTGGTTGTCCTTTATATTTTAATTGCTTTACAGGCAGTGTCCTACTATCTAAACTTGGTTAGTTTATAAAGTTAAATTCACCCATGTACTAATCACATGAGGCTATTTTCGGGCCATAATCAGAAAAATTAGGCTAGAAAAGACGATGTCAGTGATGGCTGAAGATGTTGCGTATACAAATGGTTGTGGCCGGAGAAAAAGGGGAAGAAGGGACACGGTGCGTAGGTGGGGTTTCTCCAACGGCACAACCATCGGTCTGTTTCTCCACCGTTCATATTTGACCGGAGAAGAAATAAGGTGTGTTGGAGGCGTTGCATTCATCGGCACCATGAAATTGTTGCATTCATCGACTATTTCAAATCATCCCTTTAAACTGTTGCATTCATCGGCGCCATGTAGCACATGTGAGGTTTTGGAAAGGTGGTTATAAATGCTTATTTGCATGTTGATTATTCATTGATTTTTTAAGATGGTACTAACAGGTATCCCACTGGTCATGGACACCGCCAACAAACTTTATTGTGTTTAGCGGGTCCGTCGTTAGACCTAGACGACCCGTCTACGAACTTGTTTTTTTAGTTGGAAAATGGGTGTTTTGGTGGCGTAGTTCGTTGTTGTTGGAGGTTGAAAAAATGACGTTTTGATGGGGTAAATTGGTTGTTGCTGGAGGTTGATTTTTTTTTGTGGAGTAATTTTAGATTTTTAAAAAGTTTTGTTTATTGTATAAAAGGTGAGTTATCTTTTTCGAACGTTTAAATATTTAATTGTTTTTTACATTGTATCTTTTTAAAAAAATATAATATTAAAATTTGATACACGTCGATTTAACACAAACAATCATCAAGTAATTGAAAAACTGAAATCAAAGTTAAATATACAGATATAACATAACTTTCTACATCCATAATAATTGGTCTGGACGACTCGTATATTTACAATTAAATTTTTTAGGTATAACTATTAACACGGGGATGGGTACAGAAACCACCAAGGGGATAATGGATATGGTAACAAGTACCAAGGCGGCAGGGGACCGGGTAACTACCACCCACAACGATTCTTCAATTCCAGATCAACGTTGTTTATCGTCCTGGCGAGCATTGGGAAGCCCGACAAACAGTGTTGCAATTAGTTAGCAGTCATTACTTATTAATGAACTCGAATTTAGAAATTGTTCTTAATGAACTCAATGACATCTTCATCAGTTACCATATCTACAATGCCACCGTTTCCATAGCCATCTTTTCCATAGCTACGCAATCCATAACGTCTAAATCCTTGAATGCCAACACTTCTCCTTACATTCTCCCAAACGAACCAGCTCCTTCGTAAGAACTCTTATTAGAGAATTCCGACGACGAATTGAAAGTTTTATGTGACATCAAATGCTCTGCATGGGTCTATTTAACAAAGAAATATACGCTCCGTCTAGGTCTAGGCGGGGCGTATCACTTTACTACTTTACTGACATGCATTGAATGATATCAGATGAAGTAATATAAGCCAAAGTTCATGACGGAGAGAATTCCGACGACGAATTGAAAGTTTTTGCGACATCAAATGCTTGGCATGGGTCTATTTAACAAAGAAATATACGCCCGTCTAGGCCTAGACGGGGCGTATCACTTTACTACTTTACTGACATGCAGGCAAAGCCAAACTTCAAGACAGGTCGTCTAGGCCTAGACGCCCCGTCTTGGGCTGGTCGTCTTCAGCATCCGTCTAGGGCTAGACGCCCCGTCTGATGTGACTGATTTAACGTTGTACGGGGGCATGACTGTGGTTGGAGAAAAGGAAACCTAGACGCCCCGTCTAGGTCTAGACGACCCGTCTACTTTTGTAATATTACCATTTTGCCCCTGATATCAGCCTAGACGGACAACGAACAAGGGGTAGAATGGAGTTGTTTCTAGAACCAGAGGGACGTCTACGTCTAGACGAGCCATATATGCACAATTAATTTTTTTGGTATAATTTATATGGTTTTGTTTAGTTAATACAAACTTTTTGGGTAAATAAAATCATGTTAAATTATACCAAAAATTTTCTAATTCTATACAAAATGTTTGTATTAATTATAAAAATCTTATTAAATATACAAAAAATCGTATTAGATGTACCAAAAAGCCTCATTCTTCCGATTCACTGTCGACCAGTTAATACACGGTTTGGATTTGGTGCGGGATTCATTATCGACGTATACTATTCTAGACAGGGCGTGTACATGTCCAACCATTCATCTGCATCGCGCTTCGGTAGGTCAACCACAAACCGTTTACTGTAGCCATTGGAAACTAGCCTTCCAGCTTAATATGTATGAAGTGGTTGTTGTTAACATGTGCAAGCGCTATAGTTCGTGGTTCTCGATCCGTCGGGGGTTGATTATCGGGAAGAACATGGAACAACCATCGATGTTTAACAGGTGAACCATGATACCATACCTTTGTTCAATAAGAAGCCCTGCGTGGGGGAAGTCCATCAAGTGAGTAGGGGGACAATGTTCCACTAAAAGTATCCTTCCTCACATACTTCAAATACTGGCGCCCAGATCGACTGCGTTCTGATCCAACTCATGTTGAAGGTCTTTTTGAATGTGGCTCCACGCACGTTCTCCAATACCCAAGCCCACAACACAGACCGAAACCCACAATGACGTCTGGCCTCACATCTTGTATGCACGAGATGTACGGGTGAAACAATGAGGGAATGAGATGCTTAAACCGTTTTATTGTTAACACATACTCGTCGCCCACTATCAACAGAAAACCGTTATCGTCTCGAACCTCTCTTTGTTTAGAACTCATTGAACGGCTTCGCCCCGCTATGGGTTTTTGCGACTTGATGACCGACTGTTGAGTGGCCTGCGACGCAAAGCACGATCTATGGCGGGGGCATTGTATGTACTTGGTTGGGAACCATGGGACGGAACGTACGAGCTATGGCGGGGGCGTCGTCAAATCGAAGTTGTGCTTGCTTTGTTGTTGGTCGTCCACAAGTCGAGTGTTGGACAACCGGTTGTTTCTTGGTGGATTTGGTTGGGGTCAACACCACTTTAATCTTTCCTAGCAAGCTTTTTTTTCTGAGCAGGGGGTGTGACTCTAACTGTTGCCGAACAATGTTCAGCTCTTCTACGACGTCAACGTCATCCGATGTCAATTTACATGGGTGAAAGTTAAGCTTCTGTCAAAAGATGTCTACGTCTTCGAGTTGAATCGACGCTCTACGCGTACGTACTTTTCCAACCTGCAAGCACACGACAACCCACAGCTGGACCACATCTGACATCCACAATATGAATGCAAGCGCTGCAACATGTCTAGTTTCCTAAGTAGCTCTCCACTCAACAAATCAAGGCTGTATGGGAAACTTTTCCACGTAGGTGGTCAAATAACGAGTTTTTTGTGGTGGTTCATTATTTTTTCGATGCTTTCTCGAAAGCTCCGCCTTATTTCCCCGTATTGTGTTTTAACTATATCCTTGACACCAGCTACTATACGGTCCAGCAAGCTCCTATCTTGGACATATCTCTTTAAATTCGCGTGTTGACTCTCAACTCTATTTGTGGTACGTTGCCCGAAGTTGCGTCTCTGATCAGTCCATGCAAAGACAAACATTTGCTTGTAGTCTTTCAGCCAGTTATCATACACGTACGTAAACACCCTAAAAGGTATCAATAATTAGTTAAATGTACATGGGTAGTCATATTTTATTACAAAAACTTACTTGAACGTTTGCACTCTACAAGTCGCTTTTGCAAGTGGCCTAAGTTGTACTCGTATATGGGTATTGATGGAGACTCACACAATCTCCCCCAGGATGACAAAATTTTTTGCCATTGTTCATATGTGAATGTGCTTTTGCAGTGCTTACAAATATTCTGTTGAATGTGAAACCTGTAGAGATATCGAGAGGCGTTTGGAAAAACTTTAGCACACACGTTAATTAGGGCCAGCTCTCTATCCATTACAATAACACGTGGCTCCATACATTCATCCAACATTGACCTGATCCTCTCAAGCACCCATACAAAGTTATCACTACGTTCCTTGCAGATAACGGCATGCGCGATACAAAACGAATAGTTGGTGGGCGTCATACCAACTATCTGGACAAATGGCATGTTGTATACGTTCGTCTTGTATGTGGAATCGATCAGCAAAACGTGCAGGAACGCACGCCACATTTCACTCGAGTAGGGATGAACAAAGAAGATCTGTGTAATGACCTCTGTTTCGGGTTCCTCCCGTGTCTCGTAAATAAATTTGTTTGTAATAAGGATGTTTTCTATCGACTGCATGGGAGTCAGTCCGTATCTTTGTTCGGCCCTAATCTTCTGAACTGCGTTTTGAACGTCTTTTGAACATGGAAACTTCGGGGAACTGATTCCTTATCGTTTGAAAAATTCAGCGCGGCTCCACGTTTTGTGCTGTCAACTGCTCGATCATTCTGTATTTGTCAAGAGCAACCTTCGCACGAACGCGTGGCCCGACAGGTCCTGACAGACTTCGTGATTATGTTCAGTATTTCCCCTTTTATCCCCATGTTTCATACGGATGGTCCCGCACAGCCACCAGGTAAAACGGGCAATCGATTTTCTTGCTTCCAGCTTTTCTAACTGTTGCTGTAGTATGATGCTCACCACCACGGTCACATTCAAGCCATACTTCAAAAGAATATATTACCTTGATTAAAAGAATATTATATAAGAATCAAAAGAAACAAAATCTTAACATTCATTCTCTAGATCTTAGCGTGGCCGGCAGTCATCAGCTCTAGAGACATAGTTCACACGCCGCCAAAGAAATTTGTATTCATTTGACTCAATCTAAGGATGTCATCAGCAGGGAAACTGAATATTCCAAACCCTAACAGTGAAATCTAATGATGCAGACACAACAAGATCTTCCTTTAAATGAAACAAAGCACACATTACATAATAATCGTGTCCGGTTAATACAGATATACAACTACGAGACTGCAGTTCCAAATCCTAATAGTTTGATCATCACTGGAACTAACAATCCAGGGAGACTCATGATGAAATTGAACTGTTTGGACTTGGGATGTAATAAGATGCCCAAGAAGGGTTAACAAACACCTATGCAGTTTATAGTTCCATACTTTGATCTTGTAATCATCTCCTACAAGTACCATTTATCAATGCAGAATTTACTAACAACTCGTTAAGTCGATACACAAACAAAAAGACCTACCAATACAAATAACTGTACATTGTATAAATGTCTGTATATATGCATGTAATCATGTATAGGAACATGACCAGATTCAAATCATAGGAACTGTAGTGATAGATCAACCTGTTTGAATTTAAACCCTATTTTTTTTATTATTATAGTTTTTAATTTAAACCATAATTAATCAATCAACACATTCAAATGCAAAACTAATTCAATAGATTGGTTTGCTTCGTTGAATTTAGAAAACCAAAAGAAAAAGACTTACTTTTGATGATGTTTACCTTCACATCTGAAAATTGCATGCCTAATCGAAATCAATCGATATATCGGGTTGAGATTAAGAGGTAGATTTGTGTGTGCTAGATCGGTCCACTTTGTGCCTGAAGAACGTTAGATTTGAGCGTGTAGTAAATAAATCCCACCCAATGGGTGAAGCTCACACAACTTATATCAGTATGTTAAAATTTATAAAAATCAGTTTTGATGACTAAAAAAAAGTTTACATACAATTTTTTTTATCATGCGAAAATATAATAATGTAACTAAAAAATTCGTGTTTTACATCGACCGAAATACAAGAAAACGAATGCCAATACTGGTTACGATACCAATGATATTAGTACAGATGTTATTAGGTCGGTATCGGCCTTACCGTCATTTAGAATTCAACTTCGACTTCAATAAAACTTATATTCGAATGTCGAGAGAAAAAAACTAAACACGACCATGTATTTGGTGGGTGACCCACGCGTTGCCGTGAGGATATTGAAATTTGTAAAGCTCGATTTCGACAACTAAAAAACTTTATTTGCAATGGTTTCATTATATAAAAGTTGTTTTATGTAACCTAAAATATCAAGTCATGTTTTAGGTTGATAAAAAAACATAAAAACAAATAACTATGCCGATTCAAATAACACCAATACAGGTACTAAAATTTTTCGGTTAGTACCGGCTCGGTTTAGAACCAGACCACTATTTAAATACAACTATGTTTTCAACGAAATTCGTGTCTTGTAGAAAAAAAAACTAAATGCATCTATGTATTTATTTTTATATAAAAAACTAACGAAAGAAAGTTATGAGAGAGAAATAAAGCTATCGGGTTAAATATATATTTTATTCATAATACAAGGGTGAGACAATAAAAATGTCAAAGTCACTATTCAAAAAACTTATAAATGTATGTTTATCATCTATGGGTCCAAAAAGTTTTTAATATTGTCATTTTAGTTCAACCAAGTTAACCCTATCCATTGTCATTAGTTAGTCAGGAGCATTTTTATCACTTTGTCTATTATTTTAATTCGTTTTATTAACCCTATCAAATCGTCAGACCCATCTCATCCCAAATTTCACTATACAAAATAACTTCAATAAACACCTCATACATTCGTTCAATCTTCACAATAGTCGTTAAAATAGCTTCGATCAACACAAATGGCTTCTTCAACTTTCATTCCTTCATTAAACAAGTCCATAACCAGATTCTTGTCTTCTTCAAATGGTTTGTTTACTTCAAATGGATCCTCAATCTCCTTCCGTACAAAACCTACTTCTTCAATTTCTCAAAATTCTATTGTTTCTGTACTTCCAACGCCTTCGATTTTTCAAAATTCTATTGCTTTTGCCCCCATGAAAAGCTCCACCGGAGCAATTGAATTGTCGTCATCAACTTCTCTGGTGGTTCAAACGAATTGGAAGGTATTTCAGAAAGTCGCAGCAATGGCATTTAGATGCGCCATTTAAGACGAAAATACCTCCGACGACGACAACGAAACCCACCTGCCATTCCCATCAACTAGCTCCGTCAAATCCCTCTCGTCGGACGAACCCCTGCTCTCTCCGTCTTAACTGATTTTGTGCACTCAATTAAGGTTTGGCCATTTGGGAGAGTGTTAATGTCGATCAAGAGGGGAAAGATCTGAATAGAAAAAATGAGTGGTTTCGGGTGGTTTTCGTGCTCGCCAGAAACGGTGGCAACAGTTGAAGGTTGAGATGGTTGGAAATCACTGGAATACAAGTCGGCAACACTTGAAGGTTCACCGGTGTTCTTGCTGGTGGTATAGGGAAAAGGAGAAAGGGGTCGTACATGTCGGAGGTATAGGAAAAGGATGGTAGTGATGGGGCTGTTTGTTGAGGCAATGGTATAGAAAGATGGTGGTAGCGATTGGTTTGGTCAAAGAGACACAGACAAGATAGTTTGGTTTAAATGTTTAAAATATTGGTTTCTAATTACTTTTACATACTAGTGTTCTAAAAATCGCGACTATGCGGCGATTAATCGCTAGTCGGCTAGTACTTGAGTAATTTTTCGTTAATCAGTCCATTAATCGCTAGTAGGTCCTAGTGTCAGGCCTAGTCGGACCTAGTCGGTCAGCCGAAAATCGGCGATTACGAACATATTCTGACAATAAACCTGTATATTCCGGCCAAAACCTCTAAATTCTGGCTAGTTTCCAACCAAACAATGTGAGTTCCGATAATTAATCTTGTATACTTAAAAAATGAGTTGAATAAGAGTTAAAACCTAGCTACTTAAAATATTTACCTATAAAAATGTGTATATGTATACATAAAACTAAAAATTACATATAAAAAACCGATCCGATTAATCCCGATCAATCTCGAATAATCTCAAATAGTTGATAGTCCCCACCTCACTAGCCGACTAGGAGTTCTCCAATTGGTACATACTACTGAGGAACTTGTACGTTGACTAAAAAACCAAATTATCCTTTGAGTTAACATAAATTTTTGATGTGGTTAAGTCAGTTGGACTAAAATGGCAATGTTGAAAACTTTTTAGACCTACGGGCGATAAATGAAACATTTGACCTAAACTGCCAAAAGTGTCCAACCTCATAGACTAAAATGACATTTTACTTTTTTCAACAGCTAATTTCCTTTAACTTCAATTCCTTAATCCTTTAATTCCTTTATATTTTACTTTTATATAGACATTATATATTATAAAAAGTTGGTTTTTATTTACAGGTATTTAGTAGTGTAGTTGGATATCTAGGGCTATCTAGTGGTTGATTAGGATGCTAATGAACATATATTGCATTTCGTTAAAAATTGAAACCTCTTTTGTATTTAGTAAAACTTGATTTTGGCTTATAATGTATTAGGTTGAACTTATTTTTGATACGTTCTTTCGAATATCTTAGACAATTGAATTTTAAAAACTATTTATTAAATATATTTTTTTTAATTTAAGCCTAACCAAACCGAGCTCGAGCGTAGGTTTTTGGCTCAGTTTCAAGTTTCTGAGCCGAGCCAAGCTGGCTCGGTTTATAATCAAGAGCCCGAACTTACCCTAACTCGGCTTGACTCGTGAACAACCCTAGCTAGGGATGTCCAAATTGATCGACGCTCGAAACTAGCTCAATGCTTGAAAATATGCTTGACCTCATTTATTCTTATTAAAATATGGATATCTATTAATGTCACACCCCGACCCGCAGCGAAATAAGAGTCGGGGCATAATTGGGTTATCACCAAAGCTCATGATGTTTACTAAAATGTTTCATATTTATTAAATTCAAATTACAACTTAAAAATTCAAATCAAATCCATACAATTACAAGGAAATGAAACTAAGTAAAACAATCCCAAGCTTAAACTGATTTATTCTTCAAGGTCATCCTATGTGTTTCTTGCCTCAACTGAATCACCTGTATCATGTGTAAAACGGGGGATATTTTGGGTCAACAAAAGTTGGCGAGTGAACCTTGAGAAAAACGTTGTTATTAATTTCTTGTTGTATTTAATATTAAAAATTTGTGCAATAATCACATGTGAGCAAACATATATATATAACAAAAACACCAACCACATTGGATGAGTAAATGACATGAATGATGATGTATATGAGATTAAGGCTCAATCAAACGGAGCCGATCGAGTGACATGAATGATGATGTATGTGAGATCAAGGCTCAATCAAACGGAGCCGATCGAATGAGGCACCTGATACTCAACCCGTATCCCACGGGGAGCTGATGGGCCTAATGAAATGCATGCACTGAAAATGATAGCTTCAATCTAAACATAATTCACACAACAATTGATACATATTGGATACACATTTGATCACGGATATGATGGATGCACAAGTGTTTAAATATAATAAGGAATTAAACGACACATGATACACACCCCAAAATGTGATTAAAACGGGGTATTTGTAGAGATTCACTCACCTTGGTGCGTTCTTTGGTGACGTTGGATGCGCACGAGTTTTGGGATTTGATCGACGAGGAAAACTAACCTAAAATAATAACGAAATGGTTCGGTAAATAAATGGATTTTATTTGAGATTAATACTTTTAATTCATAATCTTAATAGGATTTTTAGATTTATTTTTGTGAGTTTAAGGACATTTTCTAACTTTAAAAATATTATTTTTAAGTATTTTTAAATAAATTTTCTGATTAAATAAATAAAAAATAAATAAAAAAAATGTTGACTTTTTGACTCTGACCGTTGACCGGTCGGATTGTGTTAATTATATGCGCTGAGTGAGGTTCGAACTCGGGACCTCTCGTATACGTGCACGCAGCTCTACCAACTGAGCTACGTGTCTAACCCGAAATATTCTCTGTTTTAATTATATATATATACTAATTAACTGTTATTTTATTTGGTTTATTTCAAAACGGATTTAATATGGCCGAACCGACTTCAGTGACCCGGAGTCGAACTCGGGACGTTCGGTTCGAGTGCGCACAGCCCAACCAGTTGGGCTGTGTGTCATATCTGTTTAACTTATGATTTATATTATTCTTATAAACATTCTGTGACTTAATCTGATTAAGTTTTAAAAATGTTGGTTTTAATTCTGAAATTCGGTAACGTGTGCGATTCGAACCCGGGACGTGTGCATTGTTTGTGCACACAGTCCACCGCTGGACTGTGTGTCTAACCCGTTAGAATATCCGTTTTTAATTATACTTATACACATGTTTTAACTTCATCTTCTTCGTTTATCGAATTACCGAACAGTGAATTGACTGTTTGTTTAATTGACCAACTACGCTTATGATTGATTGAATTGAAGTAAAAGAAAGGAATTTAGGAATAAGATGTACCACTCACAGAGTGTCTTCTTTAGATTTTCTGGCGAAATTCGTCAGCTCCGATTTGTAACTTCTCGACTGAATATGATGATTAACAGTTTAGAACCTTTGTTTGAACAATTAAAGTATGAACTAAGAGATAGCAGAGAAGTTTAGACAGATATACCGGTCGAGGAATGAATACGGTTTTCTGATGATCGATTCCGGCGAGGTTCCGGCGAAATTGGCAATCTCCGTCAACGAGCTTCTGCGAAATTTCAACTACGAAAAGTGTGTGGTTCTGAGCGAAAGGATTCCCGGAAGGTTGAGTGGGTATTTATAGGAAGAGAACTGAGTGAATTGGGTCCGATTTTGGGTCTTCATTCACGGTCAAAGTTTCTCCGGCGGTTATGTCCGCAATTGACTGTTAGACGTCGGTTATAACCGATGTCGAAGTCGGTTATAGTGTTTTAGTCAAAAGGAAAATGGCTAAACTCGCGGATTGCCGGATTTTCCGGTGATTGCGAGTTCTGCCGCGCTGAGGTCCGGATTTTGATTTCGAGTTTTAATTTAAGTATTATTTGTTTCAGTAATTTCACAAATGAGTCACGTGGCGGAGCGGTGTGTTGTGTGATTGAGTTTGTGGGCGACGCGGGTTCGAAACCCGGCGTCCCCATTTAATTTTTTTCTCAAAATTTACGATATCAAATTTGGTTTTTAAATTCTAATATAGTTATTAGTTATGTATCGTTTAAAATTAATTTGAGCAATAAATGGGCAACGAAAAATTATAACTGGATATTCGATTAATGAATGAAGCGGGTTTTGGAAACCCGTTTTTCGACGGATGTTACAATATCCCCTACTTTTATTGATAACAGGAAAAAGATGCGGGTATTTCTCGCGCATTGAGTCTTCACGTTCTCAAGTAAACTCAGGTCCTCGTTTCGACTCCCAACGTACCCTGACAATTGGAATACGACTTCGTCTTAAACGCTTCTCTCCGAAGTCCATGATTTCTACTGGTCTTTCAATGAAGTGCATAGATTCATCGATCTGAATGTCTTCTAGCGGAATATGGAGGTTTTCATCGGCGAGGCACTTCTTCAAGTTTGATACGTGGAATGTGGGATGAATTCTGTTGAGCTCTTCTGGTAGGTCAAGCTTGTATGCTACAGGACCTACCCTTTCGAGTATCTTGAAAGGTCCTACGTAGCGTGGTGCTAGCTTGCCCTTCTGGCCAAAACGAATCACTCCCTTCCACGGTGATACTTTTAAAAGTACTTGATCCCCATTGTCAAACTCCAAGGGCTTTCGTCGTTTGTCTGCATAACTCTTTCGACGACTTTGAGCCGCTAGAAGATTGTTTCGAATTTGAATGACCTTGTCGGTTGTTTCTTGAATTAACTCTGGACCGGTGATTTGTGATTCCCCAATTTCGTGCCAACATACTGGAGATCGGCACTTACGACCATATAATGCTTCGAAAGGAGCCATGCTGATACTTGAATGGTAGCTATTGTTGTACGAAAATTCAACTAATGGTAGATGAGAGTCCCAATTCCCTTTGAAGTCTATGACACATGCTCGAAGCATGTCTTCAAGAGTTTGGATGGTGCGTTCAGATTGTCCATCAGTTTGAGGATGAAAAGCGGTACTGAGATCTAATCGTGTACCCAAGGCGGTTTGTACGGCTTGCCATGTTCGTGAAGTGAAACGACCATCACGGTCTGAAATGATGCTTAAAGGTACACCATGACGGCTTACGATCTCGCTGATGTAGATACGAGCTAACTTCTCGTTCTTGAAGTCCTCGCGAATAGGAATGAAGTGAGCTGATTTTGTAAGACGATCAATGATTACCCATATGGTGTCATACCCACTGGAGGTGCGTGGTAACCCGGTAATGAAGTCCATGGTTATGTTTTCCCACTTCCATACAGGTATTTCAGGTTGGATTAGAAGTCCTGAAGGTCTTTGATGTTCAGCTTTTACTTTGGAACAGGTAATGAACTTGGAAACAAAAAAAGCAATATCCTTTTTCATGCCAGGCCACCAGTAGGTGTATCGTAGGTCCTGATACATCTTGTCGGCTCCTGGGTGTACAGAGTATCGTGTTTTGTGTGCCTCATTCATGAGGAAATCACGAAGGTTATCGCGATCAGGAATCCATATGCGATTTAAATAGTATAGGATACCGTCGGATTTGGTTTCGATTTTGAGTTCAGCTCCACATGACAGCTCATCGCGTACGTCATTTTCTGTTACAGAGACATGTTAAGCTGCTCGGATTCGATCTTTGATGTCGGTTATGATTTGCGAACAGAGAAGACGGATGGAGTTCGCATAACCTTTTCGACTGAGTGCATCAGCCACTACGTTTGCCTTGCCAGGATGATACCGAATTTCACAGTCGTAGTCATTGAGGAGTTCGACCCATCTTCGTTGCCTCATATTCAACTCCTTTTGGTTGAAGATATGTTGGAGACTTTTGTGGTCAGTGTATATTTCACACTTAGTTCCGTAGAGGTAATGTCTCCATATCTTGAGAGCGAACACAACGGCTCCAAGTTCCAGGTCGTGGGTGGTGTAGTTCTTCTCATGAACTTTGAGTTGCCTAGAAGCATAGGCTATCACTTTTCCTCTTTGCACTAATACACAGCCTAGCCCTTGCCCTGATGCGTCGCAATATACTACAAAGTCATCGCAACCTTCAGGAAGTGTGAGGTTAGGTGCGTCACAAAGTTTCTGCTTTAGAGTTTGGAAGGCCTCTTCTTGTTTAGGTCCCCATATGAAGGGTTTTCCTTTATGAGTCAAGGCCGTGAGTGGTACAGCAATACGGGAAAAGTTGGCAATGAAGCGGCGATAGTAACCAGCCAAACCAAGAAATGACCTTACTTCGGTAGGGGTACGTGGCGCTTGCCATTCCTGTACTGCCTTGATTTTCGAAGGATCGACATGTATTCCCTTGTCATTAACGACATGTCCAAGGAATTGTACTTCTCTTAACCAGAATTCGCATTTTGAGAACTTAGCGTAGAGCTTTTCTGTAACATCCGTCAAAAACGGATTTACCAAACCCGCTCCGTTTATCAACCGAACAGTCAGTCAAAATTTTCGTTGCGAATTAAATGCCCAAAATATTTTTAAACGATCCGTAATCGATTATTATACGGGAATATATACTTAGTTTTTGAAAAACTGTTGAAAATCGCAAAATAAAAATAAAAGTACTCTGCCGGGTTTCGAACCCGGGTCTGTACCGAACCAGCAAACAGAATTATCTCTCAACACACAAACCACTGCGCCGCGGATTTGGTTTGTTATATAATGAAATCATTTAAATCATAAAGTAACGTTACGAATTCAAAACCGGCGCCCAAACAGTCCAGTCGTCGGAATCCCGGAAATCTCGCGAGTCTTAACTACAATTTACGTTATAACGTAAACTATTAACCAGACATCGGTTATAACCGATGTTTGAAGTCCGCGACCAAACCATAACCGCCGGAGTTTTTATGAATTACGAATACAGTCGAAAATCAGACCAGATTCTTCAACAATTTGCTCTATAAATTCACCCACAACCCACTGCAAACCTTTTCGCTCAAAATCACATCTTTTCACGGCGTAATTCCACTCGCCGGAATTTCCCTGCTCATCGCCGGAAAACCGTTTTCCCCATTGCCGAGCCTTACTGAGCCCCTGAGTTTATACCGGAGATACCCACGCCCTTTCTAAGCTTCCTGGAGACTCGCTGCTACGAGAAACTCATCGCCGGAGGTGATTTCTGTTGCCGGAGTTCTGCCGGAAAACAGAGGGTCCAGTCGGTATACCTCCTTCGCTTATTTTCTTTATCTTTTCACCCTTATCTTACCTTAATGGACTGTAAAACACTAATAAACCGATAAAAACCTTGAACCAGTCAGTCGTCTTTACCTCTGGTTATATTTCAGTGAAGAAGACGATGTATTCGTTATCATATAAGTTTAATATAAATCAAGAAATTAATCGGGTTAGACACACAGTCCAGGGTGGACTGTGTGCACATAAAACGCTAACGTCTCAAGTTCGAATCCCGTCTCACACACGCTGCCTTAATAAAAATCATTTTTTTTGTTAAACTGAACCGGAGTCGTCACTGGTATATGTTAAGTATATTGATAACCGGAATAATAACCAAGTTAGACACACAGTCCAGCGGTGGACTGTGTGTTTGTTTATATCACTGGTCACGAGTTCGAGTCCGGTCTTCTGCACCGACTCGGACAATTATCTCTTCTTTTTAAATAAGGCAGAAAAGGAAATAACTAATTAGTATTTAAGTATAATAAAAATCGAATTATATAACATGTTGAACACACAGTCCAGCGGTGGACTGTGTGTTAGATTAAACCACAGGTCCCGGGTTCGAGACCTGTGGAGTGTATGTCCGATTCGCTTAAAACTGTTTTTAAAATAAAATGATTTTCGGTTTAAACTAATTAATATATATATATAATTAAAATCAGATTTATAACGGGTTAGACACATAGCTCAGTTGGTAGAGCTGCGTGCACGCGTACGGGAGGTCTCGGGTTCGAGCCTCACTCAGCGCACTTGTATACATGATCGAACCGGTCAACGGTCAGGTCAACGGTCAGAAAAAAATAATTTTTTTTATTATTTTTATTTAATTATTTTAATCAAAAATCAATTAAAAATACTTAAAAATAACATTTTTAAGGTTAGAAAATAGCCTCAAACTCACAAAAATACACCCAACAATCCTACTAAAATAGATTAATAAAACCCGTTTACTTACCAAACCATAATGCGATTTATCTAGGTTAAATCTCACTCGTGGTTAAAACCACTTCGCGTGCATTCAACGTCATCAACCGAACGCACCCACTGTGAGTGAATCTTACAACTCCCCCTTTTAAATTACACGTTTTGGGGTGTGTCATGTGTTATGAAAATAAATAATTTATTTATTTAAACTCGTGCCATATCACATCATGACCTAAACTTAGATTGTTTTTATTGTTGTGATTTACTTATTTCCTTTTGTCAAATTATATGAAACTCATACATTAAGCCCATCAGTTCCTCGTGGGAGACGAGTAGAACAACGCGTGCTTCAAATCAAATTCATTATTGTTCATGTGTGTATCATTGAGTTTATATTGTTTGTAGTTGTGTCATTCATATTATCATGTTTATGAAATTCATTCATCAGGCCCCTCAGTTCCTCGTGAGAGACGAGTTGAGCATCGCGTGTCTCTAATTGTTCCATTATTGTTCATGAGTGTTTCATTTAATATCTTATGATTGTTGATTAAGTTACATCTAATTTTACTCATGTTTGGTTGTGCACATATTTCATAATCAATTTAAATAAATTTGTTCAAATGTTTTCCATAGGATTCACTCGCCAACATTATGTTGATCCAAAAACCTTTTTACACATGATACAGGTGAACAGGTTGAAGCAAGGAAAATATAGGATATGCCTTAGAAGAGAACAAAGAAGTTTAGATTGTTAGATAGAACATGTTGTAACAGTTATTGTAAATTTCCATTTAATTTGTAATAATGAATATGAAACGCTTAATAAATGTCATGAGCTTTGATGATAACCCAATCATGCCCCGATCACCTTTTCCGTTGCGGGTCGAGGTGTGACAGATTGGTATCAGAGCCATGACTATAGCGATATAGGATAGGTTATTAGACCCTTAGAGCCTATACTATAGTCTGCCTAAATTTCAATTGATTAGGTGGTTACATACAAACTTGTGATATTTATTTGTTTCATATTTGTTTACATTTGCAGTCAAACATACATGCTTATATACATATTCATTATACATATATACATATTCATTATACATATATCGATGTTCATGTGTTCCATTTATTTTCATACTCTCATTATACAAAGATTTTGTGCAATTTTCAAATCTCATCAAAGTAAGTTCTGCGACGGGCATGTAGTAACTGGAAGGGTACAAGTACCGGTAGTCGGAACGTCCTGTCTAGGCTGGCATTCGTATAAATCCAATATAACGGACCAGTTTGCCTACCTGGGGACCAACGATGAGAGTACGAAGGACCTATTAGGCCAAAGCATGCCACACCAAACGTCGTTCGAACTAAACCTACTTTGAGGTGTCACCGTGTCTACACCTGGACACATTCCGAATATCACACGTTGTATACATATTTCTCGATTTTCTCCGGGTTTTTGTGTACGCAACCTGGCAGAAACCGTGCGAACCATATGAAAAACCGGTATTCATGGGGGCCCACATGATTACACAGGTAAAGTATGGCGGCATGTAGGGCCAAACAGCGAGCAAAGCCCAAGACATCCAATGGATGTAGTAATTTATTTATCTCTAATTATTTTATGAATGTTCATTCCTAATGCGACCCATGAACCCAAAAGCATCCAACTCATACTCTTGTCATGTATTCCTTGTAGATGTCTTCTAACCTCGCCCGTAGGAAGACGAGAACAAGAAAAGCCCGCGAGCGCATGGCTGCCTTAATCGCTCAACAAATGGCTGCCGTAATACCCAATATTGTAATCCAAGTTCAACAAGCACTTACCGATAATCCTATCAATCAAGCAAACCAAAACATTTTCAACTCTCCCCCAAATACCACTAAATGTACCTACAAGCACTTCAAATCATGCGACCCTCCGAAATACAAAGGGACTGAAGGCGTCACTGCTCTTTCTCCATTGGTTTGAAGAAATGGAGAACACTTTTCTAAATTGCGATTGCCCTGACGATCGCAAAGTGCGATATGCTACCGGTCGATTATATGGGATAGCACTTACTTGGTGGAACACAGAGAAGTCCAAACGAGGTGTTGAAGATGCTATGACCTTTACTTGGAACGAATTGAAGGAAATCATGACCAGACGATTTTGCCCAAGGAGCGAAATCAAGAAGTTAGAAGATGAATTTTACTCATTGAAGCAAATGGAAGGAGACCACATCACATACAACAAAAGGTTCCTCGAATTACATCAAATGGTTCCCAACATGTTTACTCCCCTCTACCGTTTGATCGAGCACTACATTCGTGGTCTTCCGTCAAAGATTCAAGACCCTGTAATAAGTACCAAGCCTGCAACTTTGGAAGCAGCAATGGAGCTAGCAACAGAGCTCACCGAGAACCGAATCCGAAACAAAGACTTCAAGGAGGAGAAGAAGAAGGATAAAGAATCGACTGAAACCTCCGACTCCACTCAAACCGAATCCCCTACTCAACCCAATACTAAGAGAAGAAGAGTCGGATGACTTTTCGCTGCTACTCAACGAAATCAACCAGTTTTACACGCTATATCCATCCGAGCTATCCCAATCACCCAAGTGGCACCCAACTCAGCTTACCCAGATAAGAAACCATATCTTGGACCTTACCCTCGATGCAACAACTGTTTTTATCACCATCCCCTTACCTTACCTTGCCGGTTATGTACAACTTGTGGACGCTATGGTCATTTGAGCAATGTTTGTCGCACCTTTCAAGACCAAACCTTTTCCCCTACTCAAAACATGGCACAAACTTATCACCAACCCCAATACCCCATGTTCCCATATGCTCGAGCCTGTTTCAATTGTGGCGATCCTACCCACTTTAGAAACACATGCCCTCAATTGGTTAACGTTATCAACACTCAAGCCCAATCAAACCCAGTTAACCAAGTAAACCAAGAAAACCCAACCACTATGCCACCAGCAAGAGAAAGAGTCTTCAATATCAACGCCAATCCTGACGAAGATAATGACGGTCCAAACGAAGATACTCAGCTAGTCCTCTTCGCCGAAGATCCAGATTCAACTCCTATCGTTTAGTTTCATGTGTTTCTTTATCACTTGTGTAGACTGTTAGAGTAATTATGGTATATTATATATTATATATCGTTTTCAGTATATGCTTTTGCTGAGGCCGCAGCTCCCCATCCATCGAGGTTGAGTTTGATCCCCATTTTATTATGCGGTTGATCAGGGCGTGCCCGCACGATCGGCTCCGTTTGATTGAGCCTTGATCGGTTATTTCATTTTACATTTCAATACATGCAATACGTTCAGCTCCGTTTGATTGAGCCTTGAGCGCATATTTCAATTTACATTTCCAGTTCATGCAATACGTTCGGCTCCGTTTGATTGAGCCTTGAGCACACATTTCAATTTACATTTCCAGTTCATGCAATACGTTCGGCTCCGTTTGATTGAGCCTTGAGCGCACAGACAATTTCATTATCAGTATCTTGTGGTTGTGGTGTTTGTAGTAGAGTCGCATCGAACTAACCATAACTTGCGGATAAAGTCAATGAAAATTTGACAAGGATATGGTGGATACGCCGATGGTACTTCCTATATATAAGTATTCTTGTCAAATGATCGGAGGCATTATCAGGCGGTTATGAGAGGTTCCATGCATAGGCTGATTGTGTGATGGTTGTTTAGATTAAGTTGTTCAATTTCAGTACATTCAATACGTTCGGCTCCGTTTGATTGAGCCTTGAGCGCACATACAATTTCATTCAATACGTTCGGCTCCGTTTGATTGAGCCTTGAGCGCACAGACAATTTCATTATCAGTATCTTGTGGTTGTGGTATTTGTAGTAGAGTCGCATCGAACTAACCATAACTTGCGGATAAAGTCAATGAAAATTTGACAAGGATATGGTGGATACGCCGATGGTACTTCCTATATATAAGTATTCTTGTCAAATGATCGGAGGCATTATTAGGCGGTTATGAGAGGTTCCATGCATAGGCTGTTTGTGTGGTTAAGTTATTCATATTCAGTACATGCAATACGCTCGGCTCCGTTTGATTGAGCCTTGAGCACACAATTTCAATTTCAGTACATTCAATACGTTCGGCTCCGTTTGATTGAGCCTTGAGCGCACATCCATTTCATTTTCAGTACATGCAATACGATCGGCTCCGTTCGATTGAGCCTTGATCGCACAGATATGTTTCATTTCAGTATTTTATGTTTGTTGTATTGATTGTAGAGTTATAGGACTAATCATAATTCACTGATAAAACCAATGAAAATTTGACAAGAATATGGTGGATACGCCGCTGGTACTTCCTATATATAAGTATTCTTGTCAAAGGATCAGAGGCATTATCGGACGGTTATGAGAAGTTCTATGTAGGATTTATTAGTTTCTTGGTAACCAATCATAACTTGTGGATAAAACTAATGAAAATTTGGCAAGAATATGGTGGATACGCCGCTGGTACTTCCTATATATAAGTATTCTTGCCAAAGGATCAGAGGCATTATCAGGCGGTTATGAGAAGTTCCATGTAGGATTTAGTATTGCCTTGGTTGGATTTGTGTTACATTTACATCATCATGTTATTTAAAGAGATTGGAATGTGTTCCATTTCTACATAAACTAACCTCTCCATCATAACAAACGAGAGAGGAACTTCCATCATTCAAACATATATGCTATCAGAATGTAGATTCAAATATTTGCTGTTGTGTTTATTCATGTTCAAATATTTGCTGATGTGTTTATCCATGGTCAAATATTTGCTGATGTGTTTATCCATGGTCAAATATTTGCTGATGTGTTTATTCATGTTCGAATATTAGCTGTTGTGTTTACTTATGTTCAAATACCAGTTGTTGTGTTCCATATAGGTTGTAGTGTTAGAAGATTTGCCTTAGGATATAACCATACTTTCCCAAACGTATCTAAACTCATATGCATGATATCATTTTTAGCAAATCATTTCTGCTTATCAACACTTATACAGTAGGCAACAAAAAGCGATTCCTGAATAGGGTACTTAACCCTTACAAGGAACGTTACCGCCTCGAACAAAAACTTAAACCCTCATTTTTCTGAGCATACAACTGTCAAACAAAACATCACCATCCTTTTAGTCAAAATATATCATTATTTAAATTTCGGGACGAAATTTCTAAAAAGCAGGGGATACTGTAACATCTGTCAAAAACGGATTTACCAAACCCGCTCCGTTTATCAACCGAACAGTCAGTCAAAATTTTCGTTGCGAATTAAATGCCCAAAATATTTTTAAACGATCCGTAATCGATTATTATATGGGAATATATACTTAGTTTTTGAAAAACTGTTGAAAATCGCAAAATAAAAATAAAAGTACTCTGTCGGGTTTCGAACCCGGGTCTGTACCGAACCAGCAAACAGAATTATCTCTCAACACACAAACCACTGCGCCGCGGATTTGGTTTGTTATATAATGAAATCATTTAAATCATAAAGTAACGTTACGAATTCAAAACCGGCGCCCAAACAGTTCAATCGTCGGAATCCCGGAAATCTCACGAGTCTTAACTACAATTTACGTTATAACGTAAACTATTAACCAGACATCGGTTATAACCGATGTTTGAAGTCCGCGACCAAACCATAACCGCCGGAGTTTTTATGAATTACGAATACAGTCGGAAATCAGACCAGATTCTTCAACAATTTGCTCTATAAATTCACCCACAACCCACTGCAAACCTTTTCGCTCAAAATCACATCTTTTCACGGCGTAATTCCACTCGTCGGAATTTCCCTGCTCATCGCCGGAAAACCGTTTTCCCCATTGCCGAGCCTTACTGAGCCCCTGAGTTTATACCGGAGATACCCACGCCCTTTCTAAGCTTCCTGGAGACTCGCTGCTACGAGAAACTCATCGCCGGAGGTGATTTCTGTCGCCGGAGTTCTGCCGGAAAACAGAGGGTCCAGTCGGTATACCTCCTTCGCTTATTTTCTTTATCTTTTCACCCTTATCTTACCTTAATGGACTGTAAAACACTAATAAACCGATAAAAACCTTGAACCAGTCAGTCGTCTTTACCTCTGGTTATATTTCAGTGAAGAAGACGATGTATTCGTTATCATATAAGTTTAATATAAATCAAGAAATTAATCGGGTTAGACACACAGTCCAGGGTGGACTGTGTGCACATAAAACGCTAACGTCTCATGTTCGAATCCCGTCTCACACACGCTGCCTTAATAAAAATCATTTTTTTGTTAAACTGAACCGGAGTCGTCACTGGTATATGTTAAGTATATTGATAACCGGAATAATAACCAAGTTAGACACACAGTCCAGCGGTGGACTGTGTGTTTGTTTATATCACTGGTCACGAGTTCGAGTCCGGTCTTCTGCACCGACTCGGACAATTATCTCTTCTTTTTAAATAAGGCAGAAAAGGAAATAACTAATTAGTATTTAAGTATAATAAAAATCGAATTATATAACATGTTGAACACACAGTCCAGCGGTGGACTGTGTGTTAGATTAAACCACAGGTCCCGGGTTCGAGACCTGTGGAGTGTATGTCCGATTCGCTTAAAACTGTTTTTAAAATAAAATGATTTTCGGTTTAAACTAATTAATATATATATATAATTAAAATCAGATTTATAACGGGTTAGACACGTAGCTCAGTTGGTAGAGCTGCGTGCACGCGTACGGGAGGTCTCGGGTTCGAGCCTCACTCAGCGCACTTGTATACATGATCGAACCGGTCAACGGTCAGAAAAAAATAATTTTTTTTATTATTTTTATTTAATTATTTTAATCAAAAATCAATTAAAAATACTTAAAAAATAACATTTTTAAGGTTAGAAAATAGCCTCAAACTCACAAAAATACACCCAACAATCCTACTAAAATAGATTAATAAAACCCGTTTACTTACCAAACCATAATGCGATTTATCTAGGTTAAATCTCACTCGTGGTTAAAACCACTTCGCGTGCATTCAACGTCATCAACCGAACGCACCCACTGTGAGTGAATCTTACAACTCCCCCTTTTAAATTACACGTTTTGGGGTGTGTCATGTGTTATGAAAATAAATAATTTATTTATTTAAACTCGTGCCATATCACATCATGACCTAAACTTAGATTGTTTTTATTGTTGTGATTTACTTATTTCCTTTTGTCAAATTATATGAAACTCATACATTAAGCCCATCAGTTCCTCGTGGGAGACGAGTAGAACAACGCGTGCTTCAAATCAAATTCATTATTGTTCATGTGTGTATCATTGAGTTTATATTGTTTGTAGTTGTGTCATTCATATTATCATGTTTATGAAATTCATTCATCAGGCCCCTCAGTTCCTCGTGAGAGACGAGTTGAGCATCGCGTGTCTCTAATTGTTCCATTATTGTTCATGAGTGTTTCATTTAATATCTTATGATTGTTGATTAAGTTACATCTAATTTTACTCATGTTTGGTTGTGCACATATTTCATAATCAATTTAAATAAATTTGTTCAAATGTTTTCCATAGGATTCACTCGCCAACATTATGTTGATCCAAAAACCTTTTTACACATGATACAGGTGAACAGGTTGAAGCAAGGAAAATATAGTATATCCCTTAGAAGAGAACAAAGAAGTTTAGATTGTTAGATAGAACATGTTGTAACAGTTATTGTAAATTTCCATTTAATTTGTAATAATGAATATGAAACGCTTAATAAATGTCATGAGCTTTGATGATAACCCAATCATGCCCCGATCACCTTTTCCGCTGCGGGTCGGGGTGTGACATTTTCAGTCCTTAAGAGTGTAAGGATGAGTTGAAGGTGTCGTTCATGATCGGATTTAGACTTGGAGTAGATGAGGATGTCGTCGATGAAGACTATGACAAAGCGGTCGAGGTAGGGTTTGCATACCCTATTCATTAGATCCATGAATACAGCGGGGGCGTTGGTTAAACCGAATGGCATGACCATGAATTCGTAATGACCATAACGAGTTCGGAAGGCGGTCTTTGGGACGTCTTCTTCATGTACTCTGAGCTGATGATAACCAGAACGAAGGTCGATTTTTGAAAAGCAGGTGGCGCCTTGAAGTTGGTCTAGGAGGTCATCGATGCGAGGTAGTGGGTAGCGATTCTTAACCGTTAACTTGTTGAGTTCTCTGTAGTCGATACACATGCGAAACGTTCCATCTTTCTTCTTCACAAAAAGAACAGGTGCACCCCAAGGCGAGGAGCTAGGACGTATGAATCCTTTGTCAGTCAGTTCTTGCAGTTGACTGGCCAGCTCTTGCATTTCGGATGGGGCTAGCCTATAAGGAGATTTTGCGACTGGTGTAGCGCCAGGTACAAGATCGATGCGGAATTCGACTTCTCTCACATGAGGGAGTCCTGAGATGTCGTCGGGAAAGACTTGTGGGAATTCCTTCACCACTGGTATATCTTCGAGTTTCTTCTCCTTGTTTCCCTTTTTGACGACGTGAGTTAGGAATGCGACATAGTTCTTGCGGAGGTATTTTCGGGCTTGAAGGCAGGACATTAATTTGAGTCCTTTCGAAGGGGTTTCTCCAAAGATACGTAGGGTCTGACCGTCTGTAAGAGGAATGCGAATGAACTTTTCACGGCATACTACTTCAGCGTGATGCTGGCTGAGGCAGTCCATACCGATTATAATATCGAAACTTCCCAACTTCATAGGAATGAGGTCAACTGGAAAATCGTGATCGTTTAGAGTGAGGGTACAATTTCGTATAATAGAATTTAATGAAAGGGCTTTCCGTCAGCAACTTCCACTGTTAGAGATTCCATGAGATTATCACGAGTTTGGTTGAGGATAGGTTCAAATTCTAAGGACACAAAACTCTTATCCGCGCCAGTATCGAATAACATGGATGCATAACTACCATTGATGAGAAACGGACCGTTAACCACGTTGTTGTCAGCCCTAGCTTGGTTGGCATTGATGTTGAAAGCTCTTCCTCTAGCAGGTGGAGGAGCTTGGTTAGCTTGGTTTACCGGATTTGCTTGAGCTTGGGCATGGATGATGTTCACCAAGCGTGGATATGTGTTCCTGAAGTGGTTTGGGTCTCCACAGTTGTAACATGCTCGCATGGGTTGCATTATGGGGTAGTTGGGTTGGTAGTAGGATTGGGCTATATGTTGTGCAGGTGGTAGAAGTAAAGGTTGTTGGGCTTGACCCACTATCTGATGGTGGGTTTGGGTTGAGGGTTGATTGCGGTTCATTCGTTGAAGCGTGCGACAAGTTTGAATAGTGTGACCCGCACGGCCACAGCTGGTGCAATGTTGGCAAGGAGTTTCGGGGAGGTGATGGTATTGACAACGGTTGCATTTTGGGTATGGGCCGGTGTATGGCTTTTTAAATGGTGCGGCAGTGATAGGAGGGTTTGTTTGTGTGACGGCAAAATTTCTGCTGTTTCGTTTCCTCTTACCAGCAAACTTTGAAGAGGAGACGGAATGATTTGGAGTTTGGGCCTCAATGGGGGCTTTCTTTTTCTCATCCTTGAATTTGCCGTTTCGGATGCGATTCTCGGTAAGTTCGGTAGCTAGTTCCATTGCGGCTTCAAGTGTTGCAGGCGTAGTGCTTAGAACCGAGTCTTGAATTTTCGAGGGGAGGCCTCGAATGTAGTGTTCAACAATCGGTACACGAGGGTGAACAGATTAGGGATCATTTGGTTCAGTTCGAGAAATCTTTTGTTGTAGGAAGTGTGATTCCTTCCTTTTGTTTCAACGAGTGGAATTCATCTTCCAACTTTTTGATTTCGCTTCTTGGACAGAAGCGCCTTGTCATGAGTTCCCTTAACTCTTCCCATGTTAAGGCCATGGCATCTTCGACTCCTCGCTTACCCTTTTCTGTGTTCCACCAGGTAAGGGCTACTCCAAACAGTCTCCCTGTTGCATAACGTACCTTGCGATCCTCGGGACAATCGCAATTGAGGAAGGTGTTCTCCATTTCTTCAAACCAGTGAAGGAGGGCAGTAACACCTTCGGTCCCTTCATACTTTGGGGGATCGCAAGATTTGAAGTGTTTGTAGGAGCACTTTTTGGAGTGAGGGTTGGCGACGCTCTGGTCTTCTTGATTGGGAAGGGTTGATAGGATTTGCGGTGAGAGTTGTGAACTTGAATCACGATGTCAGGAAGTACCGCGGCCATTTGTTTAGCAATCTGAGTGGCCAAGCGTTCATTGGATCTTCCTGACTTTCTGCCTCCACGTAGTTGCCTAGCCGACATCTACAGGAACATACATATGAAGATTGTGAGTTTAAGAAGTTTTTAGGTGTCATGTGTCGTTAAAAGAATAAAAATAACATAACTATCAATAATGCAACTACATCCAATGGATGTCTTGGGTTTGCTCATGTTTGGGCCTCCAATGTCCCCCATACCATCGCCTGTATAGTCATGTGGGCCCCCATGACTATTGGCTTAGTAGGATTCACATTGGTGTTGGCGGTTTAACACTCGCATCACCCGAATGAAAACCATGAAATATGATTGCGAGATGTATGGTAGGAGGGTGTCCAGGTGTAGACACATTGACAACTCAAAGTGGGGTTAGCTCACACGACATTTGGTATGGCATGCTTTGGCCTAATAGGTTTCGTACTCTATTTAGTCCCCAGGTAGGCAAACTGTCCTTTATTTGGGATTTATATGAATGCCAAGCCTAGACAGGACGTTCCGACTACCGGTACTCGTACCCTTCCAGTTACTACATGCCCGTCATGAGAACTCACTTTGATGTGACTTGAAAAATACAGAAATCGTTGAAAAATCATGGGAATCGTGAGGTGTGTGTTCTCATGGATATGATATGTTATGAGGATATGATTCATGATGAGCATTGTATAATAATATGTACTTATGAACATGCTTGCATAACATTGAATGTAACAATAAACATAAAGCATATAAACATCATGAATTTTGTATGTAACGCATAAACAATTTAAAATTTTAATCAACTATAGTATAGGCTCTAAGGGTCTAATAACCTATCCTATATCCCTATAGTTATGGCTCTGATACCAATCTGTCACACCCCGACCCGCAGCGGAATAAGAGTCGGGGCATAATTGGGTTATCACCAAAGCTAATGATGTTTACTAAAATGTTTCATATTTATTAAATTCAAATTACAACTTAAATATTCAAATCAAATCCATACAATTACAAGTAAATGAAACTAAGTAAAACAATCCCAAGCTTAAACTGATTTATTCTTCTAGGCCTTCCTATGTGTTTCTTGCCTCAACTGGATCACCTGTATCATGTGTAAAATGGGGGATATTTTGGGTCAACAAAAGTTGGCGAGTGAACCTTGAGAAAAACGTTGTTATTAATTTCTTGTTGTATTTAATATTAAAAATTTGTGCAATAATCACATGTGAGCAAACATATATATATAACAAAAACACCAACCACATTGGATGAGTAAATGACATGAATGATGATGTATATGAGATCAAGGCTCAATCAAACGGAGCCGATCGAGTGACATGAATGATGATGTATGTGAGATCAAGGCTCAATCAAACGGAGCCGATCGAATGAGGCACCTGATACTCAACCCGTATCCCACGGGGAGCTGATGTGCCTAATGAAATGCATGCACTAAAAATGATAACTTCAATCTAAATATAATTCACACAACAATTGATACATATTGGATACACATTTGATCACGGATATGATGGATGCACAAGTGCTTAAATATAATAAGGAATTAAACGACATATGATACACCCCAAAATGTGATTAAAACGGGGAATTTGTAGAGATTCACTCACCTTGGTGCGTTCTTTGGTGACGTTGGATGCGCACGAGTTTTGGGATTTGATCGACGAGGAAAACTAACCTAAAATAATAACGAAATAGTTCGGTAAATAAATGGATTTTATTTGATATTAATACTTTTAATTCATAATCTTAATAGATTTTTAGATTTATTTTTGTGAGTTTAAGGACAATTTTCTAACTTTAAAAATATTATTTTTAAGTATTTTTAAATAAATTTTCTGATTAAATAAATAAAAAAATAAATAAAAAAAATGTTGACTTTTTGACTCTGACCGTTGACCGTTGACCGGTCGGATTGTGTTAATTATATGCGCTGAGTGAGGTTCGAACTCGGGACCTCTCGTATACGTGCACGCAGCTCTACCAACTGAGCTACGTGTCTAACCCGAAATATTCTTTGTTTTAATTATATATATATACTAATTAACTTTATTTTATTTGGTTTATTTCAAAACGGATTTAATATGGCCGAACCGACTTCAGTGACCCGGAGTCGAACTCGGGACGTTCGGTTCGAGTGCGCACAGCCCAACCAGTTGGGCTGTGTGTCATATCTGTTTAACTTATGATTTATATTATTCTTATAAACATTCTGTACTTAATCTGATTAAGTTTTAAAAATGTTGGTTTTAATTCTGAAATTCGGTAACGTGTGCGATTCGAACCCGGGACGTGTGCATTGTTTGTGCACACAGTCCACCGCTGGACTGTGTGTCTAACCCGTTAGAATATCCGTTTTTAATTATACTTATACACATGTTTTAACTTCATCTTCTTCGTTTATCGAATTACCGAACAGTGAATTGACTGTTTGTTTAATTGACCAACTACGCTTATGATTGATTGAATTGAAGTAAAAGAAAGGAATTTAGGAATAAGATGTACCACTCACAGAGTGTCTTCTTCAGATTTTCCGGCGAAATTCGTCGGCTCCGATTTGTGACTTCTCGACTGAATATGATGATTAACAGTTTAGAACCTTTGTTTGAACAATTAAAGTATGAACTAAGAGATAGCAGAGAAGTTTAGACAGATATACCGGTCGAGGAATGAATACGGTTTTCTGATTGATCGATTCCGGCGAGGTTCCGGCGAAATTGGCAATCTCCGGTGACAAGCTTCTGCGAAATTTCAACTACGAAAAGTGTGTGGTTCTGAGCGAAAGGATTCCCGGAAGGTCGAGTGGGTATTTATAGGAAGAGAACTGAGTGAATTGGGTCCGATTTTGGGTCTTCATTCACGGTCAAAGTTTCTCCGGCGGTTATGTCCGCAATTGACTGTTAGACGTCGGTTATAACCGATGTCGAAGTCGGTTATAGTGTTTTAGTCAAAAGGAAAATGGCTAAACTCGCGGATTGCCGGATTTTCCGGTGATTGCGAGTTCTGCCGCGCTGAGGTCCGGATTTTGATTTCGAGTTTTAATTTAAGTATTATTTGTTTCAGTAATTTCACAAAGGAGTCATGTGGCGGAGCGGTGTGTTGTGTGATTGAGTTTGTGGGCGACCGGGTTCGAAACCCGGCGTCCCCATTTAATTTTTTTCTCAAAATTTACGATTATTTATCAAATATGGTTTTTAAATTCTAATATAGTTATTAATTATGTATCGTTTAAAATTAATTTGAGCAATAAATGTGCAACGAAAAATTATAACTGGATATTCGATTAATGAACGAAGCGGGTTTTGGAAACCTGTTTTTCGACGGATGTTACAATTAACCCAGATCCTAACATCAATAACTAGGTTTAAACCCTTTTGGCATGTTATTACAACTGTTTTGGCAGAAAATTTCTTTTATTCCTTGTCATTTGTGAGAATTTAATCCAAGATCTTCTCTTTTCAAATCCAGGTATTTAAAGGTTTTGCATTTACCAATTAACCACTACCCTATTGATACATGTTATTACAACTGATTTCACCTGTTTGCTTTACTATATCATTAAACGGGTTCAATAGTATTTATAGGTTATTCTTCCAAAATATTTTCCATCAGATTTGTAAGTTGACTAACTTGATTAATATTTCACCATTTACCAATTCCATCCACTTCCAACAATGAGCAAAATAGCAAATTACAAGCGAGCATGCATCAAGAGAAACTATTCACAAATTTTGAATCATAAATCTATCTTAACTAATTAACTAATAAAGTTCATAACATCTAGGGCCTCTATAATATGGGTCCAAATAATTGTCAGTATAAAATATCTTTTAACCCGACTTACGCCTCACTTTTTCATCAATTATTAGGGTTTCTCCTTTTTCTCCTTCCACATACATGTCCCTCTCTTTTCCCACGCCTCTTCAAACCCTAGATTCTCTACTCCTCTCTCCCTCCGCTCTTTAGAACTCTGCATAGATCTTTCTTTTGAACTCATCGTCACCCTCCTTCGCTCCGATCTCCAACGCTTTCCTTCCAGATCTCCATCAGCTGCAAATCCTCGATGACGTTGAAGATCATTCATCCTTTTATTTTTAATTCTGTTACATCTTGAAAGATCCACAAACAGGTAATCATATTTTCCTTATTTAAATCGATTATACAATACTAATTTTGTCTAACTCTGTTTTAATTCTCTTTTTGGTTATTCATTCTTTCGATCTTCTGATTTGTTGTTACAATGAAAAAGAATAAACATGTAAAAAAATTGTTTATTTTTCTTCAAGATACGTGTGTTATTGTTCAATTGTGTGTGTACCAGCCAACAAATTATCATATTATATATTATAAGCATTTTTTGACCAGTCATCTTGCCAATTGCATTTTTTTCATACAGAGTTGCTTTAGTTATTATTTTCTTATATTTATTGAATCTGCATATTCAGATTGACTTATTTGATTTTATGAACATGAATATGTCAATTGGGTTATATGATGTTTGTTCAATAATTAGGCCCTTTGATTTTGCTGACATTACTAAATGTTTTTTGAAGGAGTAAGGAATAGGCCAATCACATGTTTGTTGACTATTTTGATAAATAATTTATTTATGTTGTTTCATATTTGTTTATTTAATCAATTTGTTCGTAAGAGTGTCTTTGGTGCCATTGGAATTATTTTCGGCTAGACAGTGATATTTGGTATCATAGATTGACTACTTTATTTTAAACGTATGTATTGAAATGTGTGTTTTTTATACTCTAAAAACAACCTTTTGATAACTTCCATGAAAGAATATTTTAAATGACAAATTCTCATTTTATGAGTTTTTTAGAGGGGTGTGTGTGTATATATTATATATATTATTATAATATTAATAATTTGGGTGGTATGTGTATAGTGTGTATGTCATTTTAAATAAATATTTAAATAAATAAATAAGCGAATCGAGCTCAAGCTTTAGACATAGACTCAAAAAGAGGCCAACTCGAGCTCAAGTTTTAGACATACTTAAAAAGAGGCCAACTCGAGCTATCTTAAGTTACACAATGATTATCAAAGATAACCACCTTTTACAATGACGAGTAGATTAAAAAAAATAAAAATAAGAGGTTGACATATGACAATGGGCAAGTGTTGATAAAATATGCAGAACTTATTGAGAAGAATATTTTAGAGATCTTTTCATGAAATTTGAAATTCATTTTTATATTTATGAGTGGATTTTGGGTTTGTGGGTTGGGACATTATTTCAAAAAAAATTCGAGTAATGAGAGTAGGTTGGATGAGGTAGGATGATAAGAGGATATTTAGGGATCATTTGGTGATATAAGGTGGAGCTGGGTAGTATTCTCACATTATTCATATTTACAGAGTTATCCGGTCATCATTGGTGTTTGTTATTTCCTATTATGTAGTCAGCATTATTTTTACATTTGGTTTAGTTCATTCATTCTGAGGATACATGGCTAATAGATAAGTATATACATTTTGGTTTAGTTCATTCAAGATCTGAAGTTCTGAACATGAATCTTTCTTTGTCCATCGATTTTAACATTGATGCTATGTGTTTGTAAACTAACTGCGTTTAATCAATCGATGCTGACAAGTTCAAGATCTGAATGTTTGAAACTCCACTACACAAAACGAGGTTTTTAAAATAATAAGAAGTTTTGAGTTTTAATTGTTCGTTCTTTCTCTATATTTCTCCTTGATTCTGATCGTTGATGTTTTTGGTTTTCAACACTACATAAATGACATGCAGCCATTGTGTGGTTGATTTTATCAGCATTTGGTAGTTGGTGTTTCGAGGTATGTTAACATTGGTTTGCTTCCTAGGTTTGTGTTCTTTTCGGTTTATTTTTTAGATTTCAACGGTTTGGTTTGCTTGTGCTAAGCGATTGTCTCTAAGATCTTTTACAATTTTTAAATATTATTGGTTTCCTTGATGTTGCAGGTCCCTTTGCACTGTTGCACCTATTATAAAACCACAGATTTGTAAAGACAGTGCTATACAACTCTAAGTCCTCTATGTTGGATGAAAGCCTTAAAGGTAAATTAGTCTTAATTTAGGGGAAATGAAATGGACCTTATACAATAAAATTTTAGGGTGGTTCACTGTCCGGCTGTTTTCTCAAGGTTTTGTATGGCGGGTTGAGAACTTGATTGCGTTAATTGTGCTCATATAAGTTAAAATTAGCCACTTAGCCCAGATTACTTTGAAAAATTAGTCTAAAAGCTATTTTTTATTTAGTCTTATATAAAATAAAGAATATATCTAACATAATATATTTAAAACATAAAAGAAAATACTAAAACCATACGAACTGGTCCGTTTTTGTATGTTGGTTTTTAGTGCAAACCACAAACCAAATCATTCATTATGGTTTAATATTATTGAAACCAACCGACTGAAAGCTCTAAAAATAACCGATCACGAAACCAAACAGATGACCGATTTTGACAGTTTCCTAATTTTAAACCAAATCGTGAACACCCTGGTAAAATAAGTTAAACGAACTCCTTTTGTAGATTAAGAAAAATGTGACAATAGTCTTTGCTAAGTCAACTTTTGTTCTTTTTTAAGCAAGAAAGAAATTCAATAAAGAGGGGCAAAGTCATGAACCCTACCAACGCTTATCGTAAGGAGCTTCGCAAGAAAGACTTGAAAAGAGTAACTCTTCCTTTTCAATTATTTATGTTACAATTGTTCTATTTTATATGACGATTGTTGCTTTTTATTGATCATTTAGTTACTTTAATATTTTTCTTTGATGCAGAGACAAGCTTTAACATCCATTGTTTGTACCAACATTTTATAAGTTAGTTGATGAGTTCATGTCTACAATCAAGGCGTCAAATAATAAGTCTTTGTGCATTTAATAATCCATGTGTCATTTAAAAGTTACAATCATAAAGGCATATTTTCATGAGATCAATTTCATTTCATAACATTATAACATCTGACTAGCGGGCGGGTATTACAGTTTTATTAGCTACTTTTTATATTATTAGTGTGATTTTATCTCAGTTCTTTTGGTTGATAATGGTCGGAACTCGGAATTGACATGTTAATACTGTTTGTTAGAGATTCTCATATTTGACCATGGCATATCGAGGAGAATTGTCATTGTAAGTTCAAGTTGACTTTTAGAAGTCATGACATAAAAAAATAGATCTGAACCTTTTTTCAAACAAGAGCTTACTCTCTTTGTTTATCCTAGGCCCACAAATTGGCGTTTGGTTTTTTATATCCTCTATTATAGTATCTTGCAATTTATTTCATTATTTTCATGTTTCTTCTTAATTTTAAGTTCTGAAATGATCCAAATGAGGTTTTATGATAATACGATCTCAAGTTTCACTAATCATTTTATCTAATCTGGTAAGAGGGGAAAACACATTAAAAAAAAAACAAATTAATTCATTTTGATTTGTTTTCACCAGTTATCTTAGTATGCTTTTTTATCCTCAATTCATCTAAAATCTTGATTCAACTCTTATTAATTTTATTATTTCAAATAGCTCATATATTTCCTTTATTGTTGTAATTTTATCAGAACCATCAAGTGATTCTTCTAAGCCCAATCGAAAATCTATTGGTGAATGTGAAGAAATACTCGATAATGAAGCACGCGACACCTTTGAAAAAACTAGCAATAGGTCAATTCCAAGGAGAATCAAAACCACCTGCTGTGAACTTTCTTATTTCGGTAAGGTTTTGACTTGGGGCTGCAATAAAGAAAGGTATTTTAGTTATTTGTTAGGTTGTAGTTATACCCTATACTGGTGAAATATTTGAAAGAATGAATTTATGGGTGTTACTAAGTCTATGGTCATTTAATGGTGTGTGAATACCACAAATCATGCAGTTTGCCATTTATAAGAGGTGCTGATCCGAGTACTACCAAAGAGGTGAATGATGACATCAGAAGAGTGATGATTTGCCGTGATGTTAACACATTAGTTTTGAGTAACTAAGATAATTAGAGCCACAATCAAATTCATATAGATTGTTTATACTAGGTTTAGTGTTATTGGATGGTATAATATGATATGATTAAATTCGAAGCTATTTCATTAGGTGATTATTGTTTTTTTCAAATGGTGTATAAGGAATGTAAGGTTATTGGTTATGAATCTCCAAAAAACAAAAGTATTAGATTAACAGGTTTTCCATTGTTAGTTGCACAAGAGAATTTAATTTCATCATTTTATTTATGTTTTCTTTTGAATTACATCCATAGTACGTGGATTGTTTTATTTACTTTATGAACATTTTGTATTCGAAAACAATTTCTTTAAATTTTTTGATCTATTCAAAATATAAACGTATAATGCTCTAGCAAGCAGAAGTATTAGAGTAATCGACTTTCTAATGATAGTTCAAACTACAGAAACGTAATTTCATCATTTACTTACTTTCATTTTATTTATATCAAAGTACGTTTGTTGGTTGTATTTACTTTATGAACTTCAAACTTCCATAATAATTTCATTCTCATAATTTTGTTATCGTCATCATAAACGTAAAATGTTATTTGTCAATACCTCATACACATTATTTTCTCAAAACTGCGAAATTCATAGGTATTAGCACTAGTTAGAGTATCAAACAAACACCATCAACTACAAAATTACCTAAGTAAAGGACGAGTTATATTATTTTTGTAAACATTATGTATAGATTTTTCAAAAGTATTCGTGTAACATGGATAATAATCTAATACTTTACAACAAACTAAATGCTAATAAATGATCAATAAATCGATTATTTAACTATATTCAAAATCCATTAGGGCATTTAATTTATTACATGTTACTGAATTCGATTATAGAGTAAACTGCTAAAACGTTCTTTGAGGTTTGATCACTTTTGTAACTTAGTGTAAAACTTAAACCTTTTAAATCTGGTTCCTGTGTTTTCAATTTTGTTGTCATTTTCATCTAAAATCAAAATTATTGTTCAGATTTTTCAGTTAATATCCAGCTTTTTTTGTCTTTTTCCTCCCTTTTAATGAAGGGCAAAATGGTATTTTAACGTTTTATCATAACAAATTAAAAAAATTATGACCATTTTCCATTCATTAAAAGGGAGTAAAAAGACAAAAGAGCTGGATGTTAACTAAAAATTTAACAAGATTTTGCTTTCATATGAAAATGACAACAAAATTGAAACAACATGGACCCAGATTAAAAAAGGTTTGAGTTTTGAATTAAAATGATAAAAGTAACCAAAACTTAAGAACAATTTTAACAATTTACTTTGAATTATATTACTTTTGAAAAATCAAAATCAATTTTTACATATATTAAGGCATGAACTACTATGACTTTTGATTGTAATAATTTCCCATATCACATCCAAACACCAACTTAATGAAAAATAATTGGTAGGTACACACTGAAGCGTCCTATGTGCAATAATATGTGGTTTTCAAAACATGACTTGTGCATGCCACCATGCAATTATATGTCCTAGTGTTAATAAGACTACTTGTCAATAAGAAAAAGTAATTTTACTAATAAAACTAACACTTTTCAATTTTAATATGTGCCGTATAATTTTACTAAATACATTTTGTTATACATAATACGAAAATTTGTTATATATTATAATACTAAATGAAGATTTAATTAATTAATGTGATAGCCTTATATTGTATTTGAATGTCTTGTGGTGTAGAAGATGGCGGCACTCAAACTACTGAAGAGACATATGGTTTGGACTTACGAGATGACAACACTTGCGACCTTGTAATCTCATAATTCCTACTTTTACTTCTACACTCCATGTACAAGCCCGCCAGGACAAATCACTTATTTAAAATATGTATTTCTTCATTAGACTTTTAATCTCATAATATTTTTAATTAACTACATAATACATAATATATACATTAGATCCTATTAGTTAAAATCAGGCTGGATTTAGTATCGAGGGCTAGGGCCCAGGGAACATCAAATATATCCGATAAAAACCATGACGGGCCTAAAAACCTTTACTGATGACTAGGGCTGCAAACGAGCCGAACAAGACCCAGTTTAATTCTGTGTTCGTTTGTTAAGAAATATTTGTGTTCAAAACTGTTCATAAACACTAACTAAATAAGTTTTTCTGTTCGTGTTTGTTTGTTAATTTTAGGCAACGAAAATTGATGAACACAAATAAGCACAAACTAATGTTCATGTATAGAACATATAATACACTAACACCTATTAGTATATTATTTATCAGAATTTTGAAGTATTTAAATAAAATATAAAAACTAAAAACACTAATAACCATCGAACAAAAACGAATATAAATGAACGAACGCGGTCTCTATTCCATGTTCATTCATTTAACTAAACGAAGGAAATTTTCTGTTCGTGTTCGTTTGTTTAATCAACGAACGAACACAAAAGAACTTACCGCTTGAACGATGCACGAACCATTCGCCGAACGTTTGATTCTTTTACAACCGGGGCCTATTTTCTTTCACTCACTCGCACAATGTTCACCCTCTCTCCCGTTACCTTGTCTCTTCCACGTAAAACTACAAACATATGTTCATGACTAAAGCTCTTAGGAGTTATGATTGAATGAAGTCTCTTTTATAATAATCGATCCCCTTTTTCAAAATAGTAATTAGTTTACTAGCTGGTCAACGAACCACAAACCTAAGTAACAAAAGAGAAACTATTCATTAAATAGTGTTTTCCTCTACTCTTACTCTTTCACGTTTATAGTAATACTTGCCATTTCTGGAAACTATTCTTCTTCACTTTCTTCTTGTACCCCTTCCCTTCCCTTCTCTTCTCTCTTTAAACACACACACATACATACATACACTTAATCTTCTTCTATATCTATACTTCATATCCACCACATATTATAATCAACCTCAATCTCCAATCTAGTTCATCTTCTTCATCTCCATCAGTTGGATAATTAAGATGGCAAGGGGAAAGATCCAGATCAAGAAGATTGAGAACTCCACCAACAGGCAGGTGACGTATTCCAAACGAAGGAATGGATTGTTCAAGAAGGCGAATGAGCTCACGGTGTTATGTGATGCCAAAGTCTCAATTATCATGGTGTCTTGCACTGAGAAGCTTCATGAGTACATAAGCCCTTCCATTACGTAAGTTATTGTTTTCTCTCTAGAAACCCTAAATTTAGGTTTACGCTTGCTTATTCGATTTTGTTTGTTGTCAGGACGAAGCGGTTCTTTGATCAGTATCAGAAGGTGTCTGGAATTGATCTATGGAACTCGCATTATGAGGTTGTTTATTATTTCTTGTCACACATAGCTTTTTAGGGTTACATATTGTTCCTTCTGGACAACACACACACACACACACACACTGACCTTGTATCCATCTTTCTTTTGTAGTTAAAGCATTTGCTCATAAAAATCCTCAATATATTTTCCTGAATGTCTCAAATCTCTAGATTTGTAGAGTGAAAAAGCCTGAAGTAGATGATCTAGAACTGGAAGACCAATTACCATTTCTTAGGCAATTAGAACACAAAAGTTAACAAAATAGGCAATTTATAACAACAAAATAGGTTCTCCATAACTCACACTCAGCACCTCCATAACCAACACATTTAAAAGTCAATGCTTATTTAACCAAATGTAAAAGTTAATGCCTGTTTTGTTAAATTTTTTGGTCAACTTGCCTATTTTCTTAATTAAGCATGAACATTTTGATTACTAGACAAATAATTTAAGATGTTGCTCTAATTACTTCCTATTTTTAGGCCAATCCTTGTTCAATTCACATCTTAAATTGGTCAAAGGGATACCTATTAAGAGAGTAGACACCATTTATAATCTGTAGCAGTTTATAATTTGGGGATATGTGTGAATTTATGCAGAAAATGCAAGAGGAACTGAGGCAGCTGAAAGATGTGAACACAAATCTAAGAAGGCAAATCAGGTTTAAGGAGACAAATTAATATTAACTTACTATTTACTCTTTAGATTTTAGTTATTTAGTTTTTTTAACTAATTAATTTTTTTATGGTGGTGGGATTCGAAAAAGGCAAAGGTTGGGTGATTGCTTGGAAAATGTAGGGTTTGAAGAATTGCTTGATCTTGAGAAGGAGTCACAGGAGGCTGTGTACATCATTCGCGAACGCAAGGTTAGTTTCTTCTAATTTCTTCTTTATAATATCCTTGCAACGTATTATAACAAGTTATTCGTTATATATAAGTTGCAATTCTGTCATACAAGCGATGGACATATTCCTCAAAGGGTTTTCTGTAGCATGTGAATCTGATACTGGGTTTTTTTGGAACAAAAATGCAGCTTAAAGTGATTGGTAATAAGCTGGAGACTTGCAAGAAGAAGGTAACTTTGTACACAACATCAACATTAATACTTGGATTCATAGTTCCTTTTCAAATCATGCATTTTTATTTGTTTCTTTCAGGTGAGGAGTGCTCAAGACGTATACAAAAAGCTAATGCATGAATTTGTAAGCCCTCATAACTTCAATTGTAGAACAACAATGTCAAATGAGTTGCTTTTTTAAAACTTCGAAAATAATATTAAAATTACTGTTGCTGTAGCATACTATTTCACTGTCATTAGACCATGGGTAGTGGTTTAGTTAGTGAGTGAAAAAAGCGAGTACCACAAACTGCCATGTATACGTGGGGCTCTCACTAACTAAACCACTGGTGAAGTGTAATGGTGTTTGACTCTTTGGCAATGGACGCCCCATAACGGCACCCTTGGTTTTCCGTACAATGCGCTTTGATGCGCCCATTGCGCATAATGCACCCGTTGCGCTGTTGGGAGCTCATCGCATCATCTGATGCGTTGCGTTTACGTGATGCCAGAATATTGCGCCAATTACGTACGATGCGCTCTGATGCACGCAACATTGTATTTTATGTTTTTTTCTAGATTTTTTTAAATGAGTTGGATTTTTTCAATAATTAATATCTTAGTATGCTTGATTTGAATAAAAAAGCGCTACTCTTATCTTCTTATTACGCCATTTGTTTTACTTTAAGTATGTTTCTATTAGTTCTTAATGTATAAATATTTTTATTTAGTATTTTTTATAAAGAGCGCATCGCATACATGATGCGTTCGCATTGCACATCAAAATTTTGAACCAAACGCATCGGAGCGCATAACGCAATTTAAAACCAAGACGGCACCCCGTTTTGGTGTTTCGCGCCCCTAGGTGGTGAGGCAAGTTGGTAACAGCCACTACACATGGTCGTACGCTAAAATCGGTCAAATTTGTTGTTAATAACATAGAATATACATCTTTTATAGTGTTATTTGTAATCAAGACCATGCTTAAATGTGACTTGATGTATATCATTTATTTAGTTCTAATCAAGACCATGTTTGGCAGAGTTATATAACCAGTTGATTGAATTGAATGTTGATTAGGATATAAGAGGAGAGGATCCGCAATACGGGATGATAGAAGATGCTGGAGAGTATGAAGCCTTGTATGGATACCCGCCACATATCGCTGCTGCACCACGAATCCTCACTCTGCGGCTGCAGTCTAATCATCCAAATGATCTTCATGCTGCTGCATCAGACCTAACCACCTATGCATTGCTTGGCTAGTACAAAGCCTCTCCTATGTATTTTAAAGACTTTAATTAGTTGTATCCAAACAGTACCCCTCCACTTTTTCTGTATTGTGACTGATGATGTGTGTGGTTATTTCTTAACTAATTGTTGGTGTTTGTATTTATAATTCCGTGTGAAGCGACAAACAGCGAACTTGATTTGACTTGATCAAATAGGGTATGTAAACTAAAAACACGAACTCGATAGAACCATAGCTAGTTTAATGTAAAATAAATAAAGAGATACAACTATATATATGGAGCAACAAATTCAACAGATAACTTTTCAAAAGTACAGGATGGATGGATATATGATTTTTTTTAGAAATGGGTATCCTCCCATAGTTTGCATCACAACAAATAGACTTTTTTTTATCAGTTTTAACAATACTATTACCACCCCTACCAAGGGCAACATCTTGGTCTTAAAATGTGCACCCTGACTAAATTTAGTTGGGAAGTGATGGTAGCCCAAGAAAAAAAAACCCAATCATGGTCTACATTTGCCATTTTTTTGATACCCACCCATGCACGGCATCTTTGAAATGAAGATACCGCCCTTGGTAGGGGCGTTCAAAAAACTACCTGGTTATGAAACATGTCTTATGTATCCATTTATAGAAAAAAATACGTATTCTACTCACGCAACCAAATATATCAGTCCATGCTATGAAAGGGGTGTCTACGTTTGTAAGTTTCTTATTTAGACATATATATACCGAGTGACATATATACGGTTGACTACGCCCAATAGCGGACCTAAGCGAAGGCTTGGGTGGGCGGGAGCTCCCCTTAAAAATATGTGTATGTAAAGGCAAAAATCTCGATCACATTACTTGAAAGTTTGATTGAACCCCTCGTTCCCACCCCTATAAGATAGTTCATGGGTCCGCCACTGGTTACGCCATAAGCCCATAGAAAGACAGGTTCACAAAAAGATATTCTAAGCGTTAAGAATCTTGAATCAAGTTTGTTCACATAGAATGTATTACATATAGAAGAGTATCAAATCAAAATTGTATTACATATAGATCGTATCAAATCAATTGTTTAATTGATTGAACATGAAGTGTAAACTTCCGTATGAGAGTTTCAAACTTAATCACCGTGTAATATTAATGGGTGTTAGCTCGATCCAGATAAATACTTATATGATTATCATTGTACGTGCGTGTATTTAATTATTTATTAATTCTAACCTGTGCATTATTCTAATAATTTTGGTTAAACTTTTATAATTAAAGCATTGAAATGCTACATTCTTTTTGAAAGTCCATAGAAATGCTACATAAAGTAAGATACAAATACGTAACATGAAAACATAAAATGGTTCAAATCACAACAAAACGAGACAATACCTTTGGTTGGACTCAATTTGAAGCTTCAATGTACACAATTTTCAAGATTAATGATCTCCCTCACTTTCCATCCGAAATCCTAGCAAATCTCTCTTATGAGTTTTGACCAAAATATCTCTCTCCTCCAAACTTGAAAATGCATGGTATGTGGCTTTTTTTTCTAGAAAATCACTGTAATAAATAAATAGATAAGTTAGACTTTAAAAATTATCAGAACATACATGCATATAGAGTCGATAAAAGAATAGACAAGTCTAAAAAGAGCAAGTCAGGAGATGGCAAATAGGATTCGTCAATTAAGAGTTAAGACGGATAGGACTTAGCCTACACAAAAAATTCATGGTGAAGTACAAAGGAGTTCACATGAATAGTCAATTATATTAAAACATGTATAATACGTTGGCTAAATTAGTAGGCAACTAGGATTATCCTCTGGTTTTAGCCGTCGGCTAATTTAACCCTCCGCCTTCTTTCATCTACCAATTAAATTTAGTGCGCACTCCACATGTGTATCATTTTATTGGTTTTTTTTTTTTTCGGACATTGTTGTGCTTTTCAAGGATTTTTTAACTAAATTTTATCGTCTTAGCTGGTAGATCATGTTTGTCGTCGTTTGATTGGCTTGTTTAGTCTTTGCCTATTTTTAACAACTTAACATGCATGCCTTACATTAATTTTTAAGATCAAATTGTTATTTTAATAATATTGCCCATTATTATTTTACTATCACAACCATAAGGAAATTATAATATTGTTGTTTTTAGTAAAAACAAACAATTTTCTGTAATGGTAATATTAATTAAATATAAATTATATATTGATGTTGTAGATTATATTTATTATTATTATTTATTTATTATTAATGTTAATTTCAAACATTCCAAGGAATAGTGTAGTTTTTTAGTTTTGTGTGATTGTTACTAGGCTTTTTCATTCTTTTCTTTTAATATCTTCGCTAATAGCAATATATTTTGAGTAGTTCTTTGTCTTTTTTAATGTTTTTTGTGTTTAACTTTTAATATAAACACTTACAGTCTTTTAACATTTTAAAACTTTTATAAACTGTCATTTCTAAGTTTTTCATTCTTTCCTTTTAACATCTTCAATAATAGTAATTATTTGAGTAGTTCTTTGTCTTTTTAATGTTTTTGTATTTAACTTTTAATATAAACACTTACAGTCTCTCAACATTTTAAAACTTTTATAAATGTCATTTCTACTCTATCGAGTTTTACGTGCTTATTTTTAAATACGTGCCGGTATAATTACAACTTGGTTTATGTTTTGACATAAACTTGTTGCTTACGTGTTATTGTTTTGCGCTTTTTCATGGACTTGGTCGTCATTTTGTTACTACTTAATAGGGGTTTGGTGGTCACATAGGTTTTTTTCCTTCCCCTTAACTTTGTCTCCCATTTTCTAACAACTTAATACAATATATAACTTTGACCCCATAGACTTTCTAATACGTTTGGTATAAATTTGACTTTGTCTACGTTTTACGTTACATGAGTCACTTGGTGTTAAAAAATTATTTTTTTTGTTTTTTTATGCTTTTTTATGATTTTAGTCATCATTTAGTTGCTACTTATCACGGTTTACGCCTCCGCCCCACAGCGGGGGCTCAAGATTAGTTAATAACAAGCGTTAATGTTATTTTTTACAATTTTATATATAGAAACGGGATCAGGAGAAAACAATTGGAACTGTGAAAACAGTGAGAATGGATGCTGGTCAGACACGTAGCAGAGGGCGCTAAATGATATGCGGGGTACGATTGTCATTGTTCAAGTCCGCTTAATAGATGGTGTTATAATTCATTTTCAAACAAAAGTCCATTAGATATCGCGTGTTGTTCTTTATTCTTGTTTCAATGGCGTTTTATTTTCAAAGCAATATTTTTTAAAAAATGTCGTTATGTCCTTTAACCTAGAATTAATATTCGACGTTTTCATTATTTAGAACTTATCAATGGCGTTTTACACCTTGTTACGTATATCTGAATTATGGCGTTTTCATTAAAATGTTTTAGGGTTACAGTGAATCTGTTATTCTTATTGTTTATCATTCAACTAATAGTTTGTTCATTATGGCGTTTTCACCTTCTTCCCTCTTAGCACCTACTTCATTGTAGATCTATCCAGTTGAATTAATCTCTTATATCTTATAAGGGGAATATCTTGGCGTTCATGGCGTTTCTAAATTCATTATATTTTATTAATAATTGCAAACATTACAACTAAGACAAAATTAAATTAAACTAATAGTCTTCTGTGTATGGTATTACATAAGAGATGTACCCATCGCTTTAGTCATCACTTTCTTCAGACTTATCATCATTATCTATTTAATTGGCGTATAATGCCATAATCTCATTTAGCCTTTCTCGCATCCTTATTTAAATATTACCACAACCCTGGATGTATCGTTCGAATGTGCTAAATCACATAGTTGTTCAAGAAGCTGCAGTCTATCTGTATTCAGCACTTCGTCCATCGTCAATTAATAATCCACCCCGTCTTAATAAGTTACTTTCACCGTTCTTGATTATTCATCCAAATTCCAACTGGGAAATTGTGGTAAATCATTAATGTCGTCATCATCATCATCTGCTGAAATTTTCTTTTCAATCTTCTTATCACCGTTTGAGTCTTTGACAATCGTTGGCCCTTGGAACCCCAAGGGCCAGAATATCCCTTTGAACGGCCTCATCCATACTAAGTATGGCCTTGATGGTCTTGACCTTCATCCTTCTTCTGTCAGAGAACTTTAGGCAGAAACGTCTCTCCGACCTCTCAAACCTCCATGCAATAACCTGGGCCATTTTTTTAAGTTGTATGGCGTTTTAAACAATTTGTGGCATGTTTAGACAATTTGTGCAGTGTTAAGTTTTTTACCTGTTATAGTTATATAATGACATTTTTTTGCGCGAGGTAGATATATGTTTTTGGCGCTAAAATATAATAGTAATTATATTTTCTTGATTTGTATTTTTTGTATCTTTTTTCGTGTGACTTAGGATGCAGACCTATGATGTGACAGTTAATTATGGCGTTTTGAAAATATAAAAAAATTCAATTGCCATGGTATGGTTTTTAATATAGTAGATGTTAGTAATAAAGTTTTCGTCATTTCAGTTACTGTTTGTAGTTACTGTTTGTTCAGCTTTATCTGTTAAGGCTGTAATGTGTCCCATTATTACGTTTGATGTTTTATATTAATGGCGTTTTAGATAAAGATTACAAAATAAAACTCTTTGTAATGCACCCTTTTGTTCTATTCTCTTACACCTTGTTTTATACATTTCGGTAATTATTTGTAGTTTTTTAATAATATGTGATTAAAGAAATTTTATTATAGTTTTACTGTTTAGTGTTTGTGGAATTTTGGCAATTTGGCATTTTATAAGTAATTAGAAAAATAATGTACTTTATTAGCGGAAAATTAGATAACAAACCACAGAAAATGACACCAAAAAAATAAAAAATAAAAAGTTAAAAATGATAATCCAATTTCTCATCCAGATCTTCATTGTCATCAGTCTCTTCTTCTTGAAGTTTTTGTCCCCTGAACCTTTGAATTCCTTAGATAGGTGCCGATTTCCTACACAGCTGAAACGCCATGCTCTAGGCGAAGCTGATAATTCAGTTAAATATAGTGTTTGGTTTTTGGTGTGATCTATTGTTGTTGATTATTGAAGTGGTTTTGTGGATGTTAGATACATAGATCGATGCCGTATGTGTGGATGCTAATTCCTGGGTGTGATTGTGAGTGGGTTTTTCGTTGGTTGATATTTGGCCATCATCTTCATGCTCATCCCACTCTTCATCATATAATAATTGAGCCCAAAATAGCATTTACAGTGGCATCAGTCTATTATTCTCATCAAATCTTCTTCAAGAACAAAGCATACAAAATGACATTTCATTGTCATCAGTCTCTTGTTCTTGAAGATTTGTTCATCTGATTCAGAAAATCTTATTGAGTTATCTCCCTCACATAAGAATCCATTCAGCGAAACTTCATAGAGACCAATACTTAATCTCCAAGAAACGACGTTTGCCATCTATGGTTGTTTTAATCTTTTTGGCGTTTTAAAGTGGATGGTATTAAGGAAAACATGGCGTTTCTTTTTGGGTGTGATCAATGGAAGTTCCAGATGTTTTTGGTGTGTAGTTTAGGCAGGATTTTATTTTAAGCATGTAGTCTTCCTGCTCCTAAGACCCTCCTTGGTCATGATGTTTTCAGGCATGTTGTCTTCCTACTCCCCATTGTCACATATAACGGTGACCATGTCAGTGTCTTCATCAAAACGCCATGATCTGATGACAGGGTCTATTTTTGCATTTGACTTGTTGGTCCAAATTTTCTGGTTAATCTTCTTATAACCGTATGTGTTTTATCACAGTGGTTATCAAGAGGGACGCCAAGTGCAAGGATCCCCCTCTGTACTTTTTTTCCAAGTTCAATATGGCTTTGATTGTTTTAACAAACACGCTTTTTCTGTTGTCAAAATGGATTACGAATCTTCTGACTCTAAGGGTGTATCTCCATGAAACAATGATTGCCATTTTTTTCCTCTCAGATTTGTTTTTTTTTTAAATTTGGCGTTTTTGTTAAAGATGGCGTTTTTAGTATGATCAACTGAAGTGATAATGGAAGTGATGGTAACATCATTTATATAATGATGTTTTTGGCGCATAGTTTATGAGGGAATTTTTGTAATAAATGTTAATAATTAACTTTCAGTTATAGTTTGTTCACATGTATTTGTTAAATCTGCAACGCGTTTTATCATTAAGTTTTAGCATTTTGTATAAATTGCGTTTTAGATACATATGTCGTTTCATCTGGAAGTGAGTGATGTGTATGGAATGTAGGTTAACACGTGAATTTTGAATGGCGTTTTGCTCATTAGTGTGGCGTTTTGTATTAGAGAAGTAAAAAGACCCTTTTGCCCTTAATGAAGCACGTCTAAGTAATAAAGTTGATATTATTTACGAAAACGCCACCGCGTCGTTTCCCTAAATCCTCACCCTATATATATAATATTATTATCATAAATATATATATATATATATATATATATCAATCTCAAAGGGCTTGTAAGATGATTTATTTTGATTGGTTTTAGTGGGTGGTGGCTTCAATCAATACATGCCACTTGGTATCCACTACGTAATATTTTTTTTTAGTTTTGCTTATTAGCATATGTATATATTTCCGGATAAAGAATGAATGTTTGTCTTTGTGGTCCGGTGGCATGCGCTCTGGTTTGTATCTCAGCAGACGCGGATTCAAATCCTGGACTATTCAGTTTCTCATTTTCAATAATTTTTTTGCCAAATCGAACTTAAGTCCACTTACACCAAGTCGTGATTTTCACGCCTGCTTGATGTATATGGCTTGTTAGAAATGAAGTTATCTTCAGCAACAGGACGATTAGCATTCTAATACTTAAGAAGGAAATCAAATCCTTGGGGTTCCTTTGGATAAGAAATAGGATTGGTGTAATTTTTCTATTGTAAGTTAAGTGTTTCTTGTTTGTTTTTAGGCCAAGTGGCTTGCTAGGTTCCGTGTTTTAATGAATTTTGATGTTCTATTTTTTAAATAAACTTAATTTTAATTGTCTCCATTTTGGTTATTAATATACTTTGTTTTGTTTTTTTCTTAAGTCAAAGTAAATGTATTTATATATAAGTAGTTTCATTTTTTTAGATCTTGGCCTATTACAATCTTGTACTATGTCAATTTTGACTTAACAACATCTATTGCAATAGTGTGAGGTTTCTTGAAACCGTTACCAATATTTATTCTATAATTTTTTTAGTGATGTGAAATACACATCCAACATTTTTTGGGTATATCACGGTCTTCTTTTCTTATTGGGTTTTCTCAACAAATACCAACCGAGTCTCCACTTTGTAGCACGGGTTCATTTTACTAGTTAATAACAAAATACAGATTCATTACTATATATTGCGCATGGCAAATCTAAGATTTTTTACCGGTTACCTTCTTCGAATACATTTGATGAATTAGGGTCTCTCTTATATAAAGCACAAAAACAAGTATCAGATACTATATGACGTTAAAAGTTTCTCTAGAAAGCCAGTCTTTTCATGTTGCATATGTAAACGAGTATTGAATACTATATAAGACTAAATTTTATCCAATATCTCTTGTACCTTACTACCTAACATTTGAGTCCACCCTTAGAACTCATCATATATGTCGTAAAAGAAAATTACAAAACATTGGTACAAAATTCAATAATATATGTGTTTATGTATATTCGAATCAAACGCATTATAAATATAAACATCTTTTTAAAGATGTTAAAAAAGAAATAAATTTTGGATTGTAAAATATAGCTGACAGTTTGTAACTACATTTTATTGAACTTTGTTGATAAATAAGTTAAAACATCGTTACTTGAAAACAACAGAACAAAGCATATAAAAATGGTTGTAGTTCCAATGTGCCCACTAGACGCACATGGAGAATGATACTATAGATACTTATTACATCGAGCCCCCCTTGCTTATAAAATAATTAAAAGTTAAAGAGGATATTTCCAAGTATGCCCCACACACATGTACAAGATAAGACTACCATTATCGTACCCGAATTTCCTGGTTCCTATCTCAATTTATAACTAAACTAGTGTTTTCAAATATTAAGGTGAAATAACAGGAGTTAATATACATACGTCTTTTTTCTCTATCTCTCTGTATATACATAGATATATAGAGAGAGTAAGAAAAAAAGAAAAGTGTTAGAATAAGATATAGGGATATAATAATAGTGAGAATCTAAATACTTTTCATATACTTTTAACGGATATATTGAGATCTATATTTGCAAAGTTGTAAAAAAATTATAGGGATGACAGTATCACCTTTATAGTTAATACAATATACATAAAAAGTGTTGGTAACTTCAATCTCATGATAATGTTTTGTGTAAGCAACGTGATAAGTTTCGCTGGAAATCTTGTTGCCCCTTTTGAAGCTCAAGCAACTCTGGTTGTAAAGCTGTGGCACTACAATCATGTTTTACTCGGTCCTTATGTTCATCGATTTCTCACTTGGTCTCATGCCTTGAAAAGCCTCTAAGTCGCTTCCCGTTTAGCAACACCAATGTTAACAGTCTAATATCAACCACCACTGTTTTCACAAATCACCAAGCAACACCACCATTCGCTATCATTCAATCCACATCTATGTCGCATTTCCCTGCTTCTCCTTATCTCACAACAATGCCTCTCGACTTGTGTCCGTTCCCGCTAAACTATACCTTTCCTATTTCGTTTGAATCATTCACCACACAAATCGTAACCACCATTATTCATGTGAACCACTATCGAGATTCTATATATACAACTTTAGTCATTACTTGTAACTTAGAACTTAAATTTTCGGTTTAGTTTGAAATTTTGTCAAATAGATAGAATGAATTTTGAGGTTTAGTTAAAAATTAGAACCCAGATAGATAGAATGAATTTTATGGTTTGGTTAAAAATTAGAACCCGAATACATTACAAATTGAAAAACATATGTTTCAAACTAGGGACGACAATAGGTCGAGTTTAGGTAATCCTAACCATAGACCTGATTAGATAATCTTGTCACAAAATGTAACATTCGTCGAAAAACGGGTTTTCCAAACCCGCTTCGTTTAATAATCAAGTATTCAGTTATAAGATTTCGTTGCGTATTTATTGTTCAGATTATTTTAAATAGTACATAATTAATAAACATTTTAGAATTTAAAAAAAAACCATAATTGATAAATAATAATAATATGTGAATAAAAAAATAAAATGGAGCTGCCGGGTTTCGAACCCGGGTCGCCCACAAAGACAAACACACACCACACCACTCCGCCACACACTTTCTTTGTGACAAATACTGAAACAAATTATACTTATAATAAAAACCGAAAAGTCAAATCTGCAAATCAGCGCGCCCAGAACTCGCAATCACCAGAAAAACCTAAACTCCGCGATTTTTGCTGTTTTTCCTTTGACTGAAACGGATAAACTGATTTCGACATCAGTTATAACCGTTGCCGGCAATCAATTTAGTCAAAAACCGTCGGAAATCTTTAATCGCGATTGTTGACCTTAATTCAAACCCAAATCAACTGTTCCTCCTTATAAATACCCACTCCAACCTCCTGTAAACCTTTCGCTCAGAACCGCGCTCACTGTCACACCCCGACCCGCAGCGGAAAAGGTGATCGGGGCATGATTGGGTTTTCATCAAAGCTCATGACATTTATTATAACGTTTCATATTTATTATTACAATTTAAAGGGAAATCATACAATCATAATTACAACATGTTCTACACATCTTTCTAGACTTCATTATTTTCTTCTAAGGCATTTCCTATATTTTCCTTGCTTCATCCTGTTCACCTGTATCATGTGTAAAAATGGTTTTTGGATCAACAAAAAGTTGGCGAGTGAATCCTATGAAAAACATTTAAACAAGTTTATTGAATTGATTATAAATAAAGTGCGTAACCATATATGAGTAAATATAGATGTAACTTATTCACAAATCACTTAATATTAAATACTGCACACATATACAATAATAGATTGTTTTGAGGCATGCGTTGCTCAACTCGTCTCCCACGAGGAACTGATGGGCCTAATGAATGAGTTTTGAGGCACGCGTTGTTCTACGAACTGATGGGCCCAATGAATGAGTTTTAAGGCACGCGTTGTTCAACTCGTCTCCCACGAGGAACTGATGGGCCTAACAAATAATTTGCATACAACTTGACATTATGAAATACATAACTACAAACAATATTTACATTCTAAGTTTAAGTCATAATATGGTATGGCACGAGTTTGAACAAACGAATTAGTTTTAGTGACACATGATACACCCCAAAACGTGTAATTAAAAAGGGGAGTTGTAAGATTCACTCACAGTGGGTGCGTTCGGTTGATGATGTTGAATGCGCACGAAGTTGGATTTAACCACGAGTGAAACTAACCTAGATGGTAAATAAGCGGATCTTATTGATCAATTTTTAGTAGGATTAGTGGATATATTTTTGTGAGTTTAAGGCTATTTTCTAACTTTAAAAATGTTATTTTTAAGTATTTTTAATTTAAATAAATAAATAAAAGTATAAAAAAAATGTTGATTTTGACTGTTGACCATTGACTTGTTGACCGTTGACTTGTTGACCGGTTTTATTGTGTGTATGTATGCGTCGGGCAGGACTCGAACCCGAGACCTCCCGTACGCGTGCACGCAGCTCTACCAACTGAGCTACGTGTCTAACCCGAAATATTTCTGTTTTTAATTATATTTATATACTAATTAAGTCAATCCGAAAATCACTTATTTTAAAAACGATTTAATTGCATCACTCGGTACTCGCCACAGGTCTCGAACCCGGGACCTGTGGTTTAGTTTGGCACACAGTCCACCGCTGGTCTGTGTGTCTAACTTGGTAATTATTCTGGTTTTTATTATACTTAACTTCTTACGGAGTTAACCCGGTTCAGTTTTAAAAAAAGGACATTTTATTACTGCGAAGGTGCATGTGTCAAGAATCGAACTCGGGACGTATGCATATTGTTTGCACACAGTCCACCGCTGGACTTTGTGTCTAACCCGTTCATTATACTAATTTTAATTAATCTTATAATATATCTGAACTTCGTCTTCTTCGCTTAAGATTTCTGATAATGATAACTCAACTGATTTATGTCTAATTCGATTAACAAGCTTTACAAGTAATTGAAAGGTAATGAATGGAGAGAGTTTGGGGAAAAGGATATACCGATCAGCGTCTTTCACAGAACTCCGGCGAAGACTCGTCGGCTCTGTTTGTGAACTTCGGCTGTTAGAATCAATTAACAGATCTGTTCGATTAGTTATGATATTGAGGTACTTAAACAAGGATTAACAGAAGTTTGAAGGGTTATACCGATTCACAGCGTAAGATCAGAAGTTTCAGAGGTTTTCCGGCCAGAGTTGAATATTCCGGCTACGTCGTCTGGGATTGATTCTGATGGTTGGATTGAAGTTAGTAACAGTCTAACAACGGATTGAAACGGAAAGAGTCGAGGTATTTACCGTGTAGATGAAATCTCGGTTTTCCGGCGACTTGCAGGGATTTTTCCGGCGAGTGAAATTACGTCGAGAATTTGTGTGATTGTGAGCGAAAAAGTTAACAGAGGCTTGTGGGTGTATTTATAGGGAAGAACATCGATGAATTGGGTCCGATTACCGTCTTGATTCGTCGGTCAATAATTTCTCCGGCGGTTATGACTGATGTCGCGGACTGGACATCGGTTATAACCGATGTTGAGGTTAATGCTTCGGTTAAATCAGAAGAAACCGTCATTTATCGGCGAAATCGTCGGGATTTCCGACGACTGCGATTGGGCGCGTCAGTTTGAATTCGAGATTGTGATATTTGAATTAATTGTTTTGATACATTACTAAAGAACACAAGTGGCGGAGTGGTTGGATGGATTGGAGTTAAGGCTTTGGCTGATGCTTGGCTGACCCGGGTTCGAAACCCGGCTTCAGCATTTCATTTTTAATTCACTATTTTTAATATATTTTCAAATATAAATTTTATATTCTAATATACCTATTAATTATGTATCGTTTAAAATTAATTTGAGCATTAAATACGCAACGAAATTTTTAACTGGTTGTTCGGTTAATAAACGAAGCGGGTTTGGTAAATCGGGTTTTTAACGGATGTTACAGTATCCCCTACTTTTTAGAAATTTCGTCCCGAAATTTAAGTAGTGACATATTTGTTTAAATAAGGATGGTGTTTATTTTGACAGTTACATACTTAGAAAGGAGTAAGAGTTTAAATTTTTGTTTGAGGCGGTAACGTTCCTTGTAAGGGTTGAGTACCCTGCTACAGGAATCGCTTTTTGATGCCTAAGATAATGAATATTTATAAACAGAGTTGATTGACTAAATATGATTTCATGCGCAAGAGTTTTGATATGTTTGGAAAGATAAGGTTATATCCTAAAATAAACTTCTAATACTAAAACCTACATGGAACTTCTCATAACCGCCTGACAATGCCTCTGATCCTTTGGCAAGAATACTTATATATAGGAAGTACCAGCAGCGTATCCACCATATTCTTGTCAAATTTTCATTGGTTTTATCAGTAAGTTATAGTTGGTTCTATGTGACTCTAAAACATAAATAAACACAACAACCAATGTCCGAGTCATAATTCTGATAGTATACATGTTTGAATGGTGACACAATCCAATTTCTTTAAATGATGTGATGATATGAATGCTAAATCAGTGAGTATAAAACAAACTTCAATCAAGACATTACTAAATCCTACATGGAACTTCTCATAACCACCTGATAATGCCTCTGACCCTTTGACAAGAATACTTATATATAGGAAGTACCAGCGGCGTATCCACCATATTCTTATCAAATTTTCATTGATTTTTATCAGTAAGTTATGATTAGTCCTATGTGACTCTAAAACATAAACAACACAACAACCAAAGCTTGAGTCTTAATTCTGATAGTATACATGTTTGAATGATGACAGTACCTCTCTCGTTTGTTATGATGGAAAGGTTAGTCTATGTAGAAAATGGAACACAATCCAATTTCTTTAAATGATGAGATGATATGAATGTTAAATCAGTGAGTGTAAAACAAATTTCAACCAAGATATTACCAAATCCTACATGGAACTTCTCATAACCGCCTAATAATGCCTCTGATCCTTTGGCAAGAATACTTATATATAGGAAGTACCAGCGGCGTATCCACCATATTCTTGTCAAATTTTCGTTGGTTTTATCAGTAAGTTATGATTGGTTCTATGTGACTCTAAAACATAAATAAACACAACAACCAATGTCTGAGTCATAATTCTGATAGTATACATGTTTGAATGGTGACAGTACCTCTCTCGTTTGTTATGATGGAGAGGTTAGTCTATGTAGAAGTGAAACAAAGCTCAACTTCTTTAAATGATGACACTGTGATATGTCGTGACGTATGATGATATGAATGTTAAATCAATGAGTATAAAAACAAAACTGAAATAGTAATTCGCATTAAGATCCTTGGATAAATTTCCAATTTAAAATTGAGACACGTGAAAATTGAGATAACATAAAGAAAAACATAAAACTAAGCGGTTGGAGTTGAATCTTGATTTTTGGTGAAGGGGACTAGTTGGGTGGTTTCGTTTGGGCCGTCATTATCTTCAACAGGATTGGCGTTGATGTTGAAAACTCTTCCTCTTGCTGGTGGCCTAATGGTTGGGTTTTCTTGATTTGATTGGTTAACTGGGTTTGCTTGAGCTTGGGCGTTTTTTATGTTAACCAATCGAGGGCACGTGTTTCTATAATGGGTAGGGTCGCCACCATTAAAACAAGCTCGAACATAAGGTAACATGGGGTATTGGGGTTGTTGATATGTTTGGATCATGTTTTGAGTAGGGGGTGAGATTTGGTTTTGAGGGGTGCGGCAAACCTTGCTCAAATGACCATAGCGTCTACAATTCGCACATAGTCGACAAGGTAAGGTAGACGGATGGTGATAAAAACAGGTGTTACATTGAGGGTGAGGTCCAAGGTAAGGTTTCTTATTTGGGTAAGTTAAGTTGGGTGCTACTTGAGTGATTGGGATAGCTTGGAGGGGTACGGCTTGTGAGGCTGGCTGGTTGCGTTGGGAGACAGCGAAAAGTTGCCCATCCCGTTTTCTCTTAAAAATGGGTTGAGAAGGGGATTCGGTTTGGGTGGAGTTTGAGGTTTCAGTCGATGCTTTATCCTTCTTCTTCTCCTCCTTGAAGTCTTTGTTCCGTATGTGGTTCTCGGTGAGCTCTGTAGCTAACTCCATTGCTGCTTCCAAAGTTGCAGGTGTGGTACTTATTACAGGGTCTTGAATTTTTGAAGGAAGACCTTGAATGTAGTGCTCGATCAAACGGTAGAGGGGAGTGAACAAGTTGGGAACCATTTGATTTAACTCGAGGAATCTTTTGTTGTATGTGGTGTGGTCGCCTTCCTTTTGCTTCAACGAATAGAACTCATCCTCTAATTTCTTGATTTCACTCCTTGGGCAAAACCGTCTTGTCATGATTTCCTTCAACTCTTCCCGAGTCAAAGTCATAGCATCTTCAACACCTCGTTTGGCCTTCTCTGTATTCCACCATGTAAGTGCTATTCCAAATAAACGACCAGTAGCATAACGCACTTTGCGATCATCGGGGCAATCGCAATTTAGAAAAGTGTTCACCATTTCTTCAAACCAATGGAGGAGAGCGGTGACACCTTCAGTCCCTTCGTATTTTGGAGGGTCGCAGGATTTGAAATGCTTGTAGGTGCATTTAGTGGTATTTGGGGGAGGGTTGATAACATTTTGATCTTCTTGGTTGACGGGATTAGCGGTAAGGGCTTGTTGGACTTGAATTACAATGTTGGGTATTACGGCAGCCATTTGTTGAGCGATTTGGGCAGCCATGCGCTCGCGGGCTTTTCCTGATCTCATCTTCCTACGAGCGAGACTAAAAGACATCTACAAGGAATACATATCAAGAGTATGAGTTGGATGTTTTTGGGATCATGTGTCGTATTTAGGAATGAACATTTATAAAATAAATATAAAATAATAAATCTACTACATCCATAGGATGTCTTGGGCTTTGCTCGTAATTGGGCCTTGCATGCCGCCATACTTCACCTTCGTAATCATGTGGGCCCCCATGATTACCGGGTTTTTCATATGGTTCGCATGTGTAAGCCTGGTTACGTACACTAAAACCCGGAGAAAATCGAGAAATATGTAACGTATGATATTCGGAATGTGTCCAGGTGTGGACACGGTGACACCTCAAAGTGGGGTTAGTTCGAACGACGTTTGGTGTGGCATGCTTTGGCCTAATAGGTCCTTCGTACTCTCATCGTCAGTCCCCAGGTAGGCAAACTGGTCCGTTATATTGGATTTATACGAATGCCAACCTAGACAGGACGTTCCGACTACCGGTACTTGTACCCTTACAGTTACTACTTGCCCGTCGCAGAACTCACTTTGATGAGATTTGAAAAATGAAAAATGCGACAAAATCTTTGAATAACGAAAGTATGAAGATGATTTGAATATGTGAACATTGAAATATGTATGATGAATGTGTATGTAAGTATGTATGTTTGACTGTAAGTATAATTCACTATGTATCACAAAATGTAATATTGGAAATGTTTGCATGCATTTGTGTATGTAATAAATATGAAACAAATAAATATCATAAGTTTGCATGTAACCACATAAACAATTAAAATCTAGTCAACTATAGTATAGGCTCTAAGGGTCTAATAACCTATCCTATATCCCTATAGTCAAAAGCTCTGATACCAATCTGTCACACCCCGACCAGCAGCGGAAAAGGTGATCGGGGCATGATTGGGTTTTCATCAAAGCTCATGACATTTATTATAACGTTTCATATTTATTATTACAATTTAAAGGGAAATCATACAATCATAATTACAACATGTTCTACACATCTTTCTAGACTTCATTATTTTCTTCTAAGGCATTTCCTATGTTTTCCTTGCTTCATCCTGTTCACCTGTATCATGTGTAAAAATGGTTTTTATATCAACAAAAAGTTGGCGAGTGAATCCTATGAAAAACATTTAAACAAGTTTATTGAATTGATTATAAATAAAGTGCGTAACCACATATGAGTAAATATAGATGTAACTTATTCACAAATCACTTAATATTAAATACTGCACACATATACAATAATAGATTGTTTTGAGGCATGCGTTGCTCAACTCGTCTCCTACGAGGAACTGATGGGCCTAATGAATGAGTTTTGAGGCACGCGTTGTTCTACGAACTGATGGGCCTAATGAATGAGTTTTAAGGCACGCGTTGTTCAACTCGTCTCCCACGAGGAACTGATGGGCCTAACAAATAATTTGCATACAACTTGACATTATGAAATACATAACTACAAACAATATTTACATTCTAAGTTTAAGTCATAATATGGTATGGCACGAGTTTGAACAAACGAATTAGTTTTAGTGACACATGATACACCCCAAAACGTGTAATTAAAAAGGGGAGTTGTAAGATTCACTCACAGTGGGTGCGTTCGGTTGATGATGTTGAATGCGCACGAAGTTGGATTTAACCACGAGTGAAACTAACCTAGATGGTAAATAAGCGGATCTTATTGATCAATTTTTAGTAGGATTAGTGGATATATTTTTGTGAGTTTAAGGCTATTTTCTAACTATAAAAATGTTATTTTTAAGTATTTTTAATTTAAATAAATAAATAAAAGTATAAAAAAAATGTTGATTTTTGACTGTTGACCATTGACTTGTTGACCGTTGACTTGTTGACCGGTTTTATTGTGTGTATGTATGCGTCGGGCAGGACTCGAACCCGAGACCTCCCGTACGCGTGCACGCAGCTCTACCAACTGAGCTACGTGTCTAACCAGAAATATTTCTGTTTTTAACTATATTTATATACTAATTAAGTCAATCCGAAAATCACTTATTTTAAAAACGATTTAATTGCATCACTCGGTACTCGCCACAGGTCTCGAACCCGGGACCTGTGGTTTAGTTTGGCACACAGTCCACCGCTGGACTGTGTGTCTAACTTGGTAATTATTCTGGTTTTTATTATACTTAACATCTTACGGAGTTAACCCGGTTCAGTTTTAAAAAAAGGACATTTTATTACTGCGAAGGTGCGTGTGTCAAGAATCGAACTCGGGACGTATGCATATTGTTTGCACACAGTCCACCGCTGGACTTTGTGTCTAACCCGTTCATTATACTAATTTTAATTAATCTTATAATATATCTGAACTTCGTCTTCTTCGCTTAAGATTTCTGATAATGATAACTCAACTGATTTATGTCTAATTCGATTAACAAGCTTTACAAGTAATTGAAAGGTAATGAATGGAGAGAGTTTGGGGAAAAGGATATACCGATCAGCGTCTTTCACAGAACTCCGGCGAAGACTCGTCGGCTCTGTTTGTGAACTTCGGCTGTTAGAATCAATTAACAGTTCTGTTCGATTAGTTATGATATTGAGGTACTTAAACAAGGATTAACAGAAGTTTGAAGGGTTATACCGATTCACAGCGTAAGATCAGAAGTTTCAGAGGTTTTCCGGCCAGAGTTGAATATTCCGGCTACGTCGTCTGGGATTGATTCTGATGGTTGGATTGAAGTTAGTAACAGTCTAACAACGGATTGAAACGGAAAGAGTCGAGGTATTTACCGTGTAGATGAAATCTCGGTTTTCCGGCGACTTGCAGGGATTTTTCCGGCGAGTGAAATTACGTCGAGAATTTGTGTGATTGTGAGCGAAAAAGTTAACAGAGGCTTGTGGGTGTATTTATAGGGAAGAACATCGATGAATTGGGTCCGATTACCGTCTTGATTCGTCGGTCAATAATTTCTCCGGCGGTTATGACTGATGTCGCGGACTGGACATCGGTTATAACCGATGTTGAGGTTAATGCTTCGGTTAAATCAGAAGAAACCGTCATTTATCGGCGAAATCGTCGGGATTTCCGACGACTGCGATTGGGCGCGTTAGTTTGAATTCGAGATTGTGATATTTGAATTAATTGTTTTGATACATTACTAAAGAACACAAGTGGCGGAGTGGTTGGATGGATTGGAGTTAAGGCTTTGGCTGATGCTTGGCTGACCCGGGTTCGAAACCCGGCTTCAGCATTTCATTTTTAATTCACTATTTTTAATACATTTTCAAATATAAATTTTATATTCTAATATACCTATTAATTATGTATCGTTTAAAATTAATTTGAGCATTAAATACGCAACGAAATTTTTAACTGGTTGTTCGGTTAATAAACGAAGCGGGTTTGGTAAATCCGGTTTTTAACGGATGTTACACTCACTTCCTGAAGCTTTAGTTCACTCAGAACACGTCGCCGGAAATTCTCGCACTCGCCGGAATATCACCGGAGAACCGGAGCCTTACTCCTAATCGGTACAATCATCTAAACCTTTCTTGCTATCTCTTGATTAGTAATCTAATTGCTCAACACAATAATCGATACTGTTAAACAGTTCACTCAGCCGGAAATCCCAAATCAGAGCCGACGAAATCTTGCCGGAAATCTGAAGCAAACTCGCTGTTTTGGTATACCATATCACTTAATCTTCTTTCCATTTCAATCAAGTATAAGTTGTGGTCGATTAAACAGAACAGTCGGATTTCACTGTTATGTATTTTTAAGTGAAGAAGATGAAGATGAAAATGTGCATTAGTATAATTAAAAACGGATATTTAACCGGGTTAGACACACAGTCCAGTGGTGGACTGTGTGCAAATACAATACACATGTCCCGAGTTCGAATCGCACATGTTACCGACTTTCTGAAATAAAACCAACGTTTTTAAAACCTATTCAGATCAATCCACAGAATGTATATAAGAGGAATATAATCCAGTAGTTAAGCGGATTAGACACACAGCCCAACTGGTTGGGCTGTGCGCACTCGAACCGGAGGTTCCGAGTTCGACTCCGGGTCTCTGCAACCGGTTCGGCCATATTAAATCATTTTTAATAAAAACTAAATAAGGTTAAAGTGAATTAGTATATATATATAATTAAAACAGAGAATATTTCGGGTTAGACACGTAGCTCAGTTGGTAGAGCTGCGTGCACACAAACGAAAGGTCCCGAGTTCGATCCCGCGCGCCGCATAGAATAAACACAGTCTGACCGGTCAGACCCGGTCAACTGTCAGAAAGTCAACCCATTTTTTTATTATTTTTATTTAATTATTTAATTGAAAAATTATTTAAAAATACTTAAAAATAAGATTTTAAAGTTAGAAAATTTCATTAAACTCACAAAAATAAATCTAAAAATCGCACTAAAGAGCACTAATTAAAATATTAATCTCAAATAAAATTTACTTATTTATCGAAACATTTCGTTATTATTTAGGTTAGTTTTTCCCTCGTCGGTTGAATCATAAATTCGTGCACATTCATCGTCGTCAAAGAACGCACCCACTGTGAGTGAATCTCTACCAATTCCCCGTTTTAATCATGTTTTGGGGTGTATCATGTGTCGTACAATTCTTTTATTTTATTAAACACTTGTGCATACATCATATCCGTGATCAAATGTGTATCAATTGTTGTGTGAATTATATGTAGATTGGATTTATCATTTTCAGTGCACGCATTTCACTAGGCCCATCAGTTCCCCGTGGGATACGGGTTGAGCGTCAGGAGCCTCATTAGATCGGCTCCGTTTGATTGAGCCTTGATCTCACATACATCATCATTCATGTCATATACTCATCCAAAGTGGTTTGTGATTGTTTATCTATATATGTTTGCTCACATGTGATTATTGCACGAATTTTCTTTATTAAATAAAACAAGAAATTAGTAAAAATGTTTTATCAAGGTTCACTCGCCAACTTTTGTTGACCCAAAATCTCCCCCGTTTTACACATGATACAGGTGATCCAGCTGAGACAGGAAACACTTAGGAATGCCTAGAAGAATAAACAAGTTTATGCTTTGGAATAAGTATGTACTTTCATTTTCTTGTAATTGTATGAATTTTGTTTTGGATATTTAAGTTTGTAATTTGAATTTAATAAATATGAAACATATTAGTAAACATCATGAGCTTTGGTGATAACCCAATTATGCCCCGACTTTTATTCCGCTGCGGGTCAGGGTGTGACACAAAACCTGTCGGGTAGTTACTCGTCAGGTATTAGATATATACATATTTAAAATAATAAAGGAAATTATATTGGTTATACAATTGGGTAAATGGATACACCTTATCGGGTAGGGCAAATGAGTATATCATCAAAACCCAAACCCGCGAAAAAAATAAAAACTAATCCCAAACCCGATTACTTAACCATAAGCTCATCCCAAATGTGTCGGCTTTCGGGTTTACCCATCATGTTCGAACTCGAGGCAATCACTAGTTTCAAACATCCAAAATTTTAATTTTTTAATGTATTTAACACTAGAATAATATATCTATATGACATTATGAGGGTATCTGTAATTCTGTCGCCCCATACCCACTTATAAAGATTGCTCTACTCATCTGTAACAATACTAACATGAAGATCAACTGCGACGTCTGTAACAAACAAGAAGCAACGGTGTTTTGCCCCACCGACGACGCCGCCTTGTGCGCCGCCTGCGACCACCGCGTCCACCACGCCAACACCCTCGCCGGAAAACACCCCGTTTCTCCCTCCTCCCCCTTCAGATTCCCCGCTCTGTGACATCTGTCAGGTAATAAGATCAACATCTAATAGCAATTCTAGTCATGTATTTCGTTCCAAAAATTAAATTTGATTCAATTATTACAGGACCAGAAAGCTCTGTTGTTTTGTCAACAAGACAGAGCAATACTCTGTAAAGATTGTGATGCTGCAATTCATAAAGTCAACGAGCATACAATGAATCACTGCCGGTTTCTACTCACCGGCGTTCAGCTTTCTACGGTGGCGTTATCACCCACCGCCAGAAACGGCGTCGTTCCCGACCAAAACTCCACGTCTCGAGATCAAGAACCGGTTACTGTTAAGAAGCATGTAGCTGTCTCTGCTCCAGCCGTAAATCAAACACAAAAGATTATTACAACATGTGCAGCTCCAAAGTCAAACGGGTCGGGTCATGGATCTACAGCAGCAAGTAGCATATCGGACTACTTGATTGAGACACTACCCGGTTGGCACGTTGAGGATTTTCTTGATTCTCCTCCTACTTTTTTTTCCAAGGTTTGTTATATATTTCTTTTGGAGCTGCAGAATTTTAATTAGAAAAGAAAAAAATAAATAAAAAACTATAAAGATGATAGGAGGGTAGATAAAAAAAAAATTAATAAAAAAAGCTAGAAAGATGTGATAGGAGGGTAGATATAATATTTATAGTTTAAAAAGGGTATTTATTCAGGAATTTTCTTTTGGTATTACAAATGATAATATACAGTTGATTGTGATTTCATGAGATACTGGTGAGGTTTCTTTTTGTTGCACTTTTTTCAAAATATATTGTTGATTGTGATTTCGTTCGTGAGATAGAGTTAAGGTTTCTCTTTGTCGCACTTTTTTTCAAACCATAGTTAAGTAAACGATAACATCCGAGGTTAGTATTTATTCAGGGATTTTCTTATCAAATTACAATAAAAACTTAATGATGGGACAAAGGTGTGAGATTTTACTGGATATGTTTGTTTGTTTAATATGATAACCGAGAAATTTATAGGTTGATGAGGATGATGAGCTGGCAATGTTTTGGGATAATGAGCTTCTAAAGGGAAGCATGAATGGTTGCCTATCACCGGAAACAATGGGGATATGGGTTCCACAAGCACCGCCACCAGCGGCTCCTCCTCCATCGTTAGCACCACCACAACCACTGCTTCTTGATCCTCATCAGATTCAATATATGGGTTTTGGAAGTAATCAAATGGTGAGTGTGACATCACCGTTTTTTGCTCCAATTAACTACAATAAGATCACAAGATCAAATGGAAAAAGGGAATCCGACGATGGTAATTGCTTCGCTGTTCCTCAGATCCGCACGCCGATGACGGGGACCTTCAAGAGATCAAGAACAATGAGACAATAAACTCATCATGGTTTCTTTTGTGATTGTAGCATATTTTTGTTTATTTCCAAGTGAGTTTTGCTTCTTTGATAATTTAGCAAGAAAATAATTCCCCTAAACAAAAGGGCCTTGTTAATATTGTACCCTCGCTGAGGTAAAAAAAACCACACTTAAAAAATATTATACGTGAATCATATTAGCATATCTACTTTATGACTTGCTTATCATGAAGAAAAAATCTATTATATCACATAGTTTATGGTATGCTGACTTATGAGTCGCGTATAATTATACTAATGAGTGTACCATTTACTACATGTCTAATCTACAATAATACAAGTCACATAGAACTTAAAATTATGGAGCGAGTTGGGTACATTTATGAATTCGTCTTAGTTTTAAGCAACATTAGACTAGATGAGGTCATCTTATTTTTACATTTCTAAAATCTTATGTCAACACCTTTACTCTATCTATGTATGGGAGGAATGTATGAATGTTAACATTTTTTTTTATTGCATTTGGTCCTACAATAACTAATACCAAGTTTCTGTACAACGATATGATTGATGGCAATTTAGTGAAACAGAGGAATCTATATATAATTCATTATAAGTTATCATTTACAACTTGCGTTGTAATTCATCCAACTCGGGTTGTAATTCATCCAACGTTTGTGAGTCGTTCATTGAGAAGTTCGTTTATGTTTTTTCGTTTAACAAATGACCGAATATGAACAAGAAATTTTGTTCAATTAATTAATGAACACAACCAAAGATCAGGTTTGCCTATTTGCGTTCGTGAACTTTTAGTAACATTTGTTTACATGTGTTCATGGTTAGGTTTTTTTCAATTTTTTCAAACCCTATCCATTTGAAGCTTGTATCCTTAAAAACATAGTTATTTGAAACTCAGATTTTTGAATCATTATGTCTATGTTTATTATGTCTAATTTGTTTTGGGATAATTATCTTTATGATTATTATTTAAGGTGCTTAACAAGCTGATAAGTCTAATGGGATTGATAATGTTGTTTTTTTTTTTTTTTTAAAATGGTGTGTGTTTATTTGTGTTTATTTGTTTTATGTGTTCGTAAACAAGTTCAATTCCTTAATGAACTAAACAAACATGATTTTTTGTTCAGTTTTGTGTTTGTGAACAAATTCAATGCTAAACGAATGAACATGACAAAGCTTCATTTGATTCGGTTTGATTTGTTTACAATGATAAACATTATAAAAGATATAATGTCCAATTCATGACCTGACAACACCTTTGTGTAATAAAGTTTTAAAAATAAAATAGTTTATATTTGTTGCAAACGTATAACATATCATAATATTAAAAGACATACTAAAACATTCAATTTTATAACTAGCAACGCCTTTCTCTAACGAGGTCTATGTAGGATCGGGTTGCGAACAACGAAACACACAATTAATTGCATAAAATTAAGAAAACAAGGATTTACGATCTAGCTGACCTACGTCCATGATCTGCAATCACGTTATAATATTATTGCTTTATGCACTTGTGATGAGAAATTACAAGTAAAAGATCATCTATTTTATAATTACAAACAATGGGCTATTAGTTAAATGAAATGGACAAACATGTCTCTAGTCTTTATATTAATTAGTTAGCCACTTTTGTGTAAACCGAGTCGAATTAATTAATTAGACGCATGAGCGTGAAAGCGAAAAGATGGTCTGGGAGTTGAGGTGGCAGCCGATCCCGACAGGGAACACCCCCCCCCCCCCCCCTCCTCGCCCTTTCTTCGGTGCAGACGGGGAAAATCCTCCGATCTCCCCAAACCATTATTGCTTGTTGATGATTAGAGGAAAATCAAAATGGATGAAAAAGAACCATTTCCCTTGATGGAGATAGAAGGGAGGTGGTGGTGTGTATTGGGAAAAGGCCCTCCTCCAAACCATACAGCCTTAAGCCTCCAAAACCCAACACTCTATTTACAAATTCTCATAGGTGAATTTAATTTTTAAGAATAGAATAAGAAATATATATATATATATATATATATATATATATATATAAAAGAAACAAAATTACAGAAGACGTCCAAACGGTTTTAGTTTTATCCTTAGGATAGATATCAGCAAATTTATTTTACTAAGATTTTTATATTAACTTTATTCGATCCGTTTTCAATAATGTAATTGCTTTTATTTTGTTTGCTTTTAACGTGATACGTTTTGGACCTGAAATTTATTTTCTAGATTTCCACATTTTTATTTTTAAAGAATAGAATTTGGTCTTAAAAGTATAAGGAATATTTTATGATGAATGATCGGAAAAAGATGATGAAAGACAGTGTGGCATACAATTAATGTAGCATGGTTTCATGTTCACATGTTTATTTTTATGTGAATATATTTTACGGATTAGAATAAAAAACAAAGTAAAACATAAACAAGAAGAGTAACAAGTATTCTAGTCTATTGATCTTGTATTTAAAGGATTGAGATTAATTTTAGAGAAAAGAAAATAATGAAAGCGCATAAAAGAAATTTTATATTTATTGACTTTCTCTCTCTTAAATGCAAGGCATATGCAAATTCCCATATCAATTTAAAACGTTCATAACTTTTTCATACGTCACTTGGTTAAAAGAATACCATAAGAACGAAGGTTTTTTATCTTTAAAATGAGTATGGTATTGTTGTCTAAAAATAAAATAAAAAAAAATTCATTTTTACTAGAATTTTTTGTATTGTGTTACAAGTTTTGGTCATTGTGTCTTTCAACTGGGTTTCGGTCCTTACGTTTTTTACTAAGGTTTCTATACATTGTGTTATTATCAAAACTTATAACACAATGTTAATTTGGGTTATGTCCATTGCATTTTTATCAAAACCTATAACACAATGTATGACACAATGAAGATAGTGTTATATTTGGGTTCTATACATTGTGTTATAGGTTTTAGTCATTGTGTTTATTATGCTATCAATTGTGTTTTAATCTGTTGTCATTGTCTTTTGGTTTCTTTGTCTATTGTGTTTTAGTCTGTTGTTCATTGTGTATTTTATCTGTTGTCATCGATTGTGTTTTTGGTCTACTTTCAATTGTGTTTTTAGTTTAATACTGATTGTGTTTACGTTATATCAATTGTGCAATACGCAACTGGATTTTCTCATTGTGTTTTATGTTATGTCCATTGTGTAATATACTAATGAGTGTACAAGAGGCGGAGCTAGCTTAAAGTTAAGAGGCACTCCAATTTAATTTTTTTTATGATTAGGGATATCCTTTGTATAAAAGCGAAGTCTTTTTTTTTCTTTTACACTATGAAAACAATATGAAGATGAAGTTAAAGGATAACCCATACTAGCAATATATTAAGCGAAGCTCCGCCCTAAAATGTGCCATTTAATGCATATCTAATCTACAATAATACAAGTCAGGTAGAACTTCAAATTATGAAGCGAGTTGGTACATTTACAAATTCGTGTTGGCCCATTATCATTACTATAAGTTTCGAGATGGGCTTGAAAGTTGAAACCAACTTTGATTTTGATAAAGGGTTTTGAGAGGCCCAATTCATCACCCTAAAACCCTAAATACACACCTGCAACTCAACTCAAATCAAATTGAATTTCATTTTCAACAATGGGGAAGAAGAAGAAATTCATCGACAAGAAGAAAGCCGCAACTTTCCAGTTAATCTCGCGTGATTCCTCCGATCCAAATTACTCCGGCGACCGAGTACTCGTTAGGGTTGACGGCAACTCAGACAATCCCTTTTTCGACGATGATTCTAACGGAATATTCGATGATGCTCCTGAAGATTACAGCGATGATGAATCCGGCGGTCAGGATCGGAGGATTGAGAAGCAGATGACGGCGGAACGGTTGCCTGGAGGGTCTTCGTTGCCTGATGATGTGAGGAGAGAGATATTGGAGTTAGGGTTTCCGGACGATGGGTATAATTATTTGGCTCATTTGAGGGAGATTAGAGGCTCTGGTGGTGGTTCTTCGTTTTATCAGAACCCTAAGGCTAGACCGGACCAGTTACCTCGTGATGTCAAGGTTAGTTTCAGGTTTTCTTGTTCGTTTTTTATTTGCATAAAAGTGGTTTGGATTGTTGAGTTCGTTGGGATACAAAATTAGTATTTTGTTTTCAAGTTTACTGTAGTAATGTTGTTAATCAATAATCACACATACATGTTAAATTAACTTAATGAACCCGTAATTATCAGAATGTGTTATGTTGCAGCTAGTCCTGAATTGGTTATCCAAAACTGATTTTTCAATCTTTGTTTTTGTTATGGCGTGAATAACGTTGTCTGAACATTAACAAATATGGCTATAGAGCAGATGCCAACTGTAGGAACCTTGCTGACCCCTAAAGAGGTATATGTGCTAATTGACATCTATGTAATTTTATACGAATGAATTATCTGTTTAGGCATTAAATCAGGAAGGCTCTACCGATTTTGGCTCAGAAACGGTTTAACCGGTTTTAAAAACATTGGGATCTAGTCATGTCATTGGATACCTTTACAGTTGAAATTACCATCACCGTATGTATGTGTGAGTGCATATTTTTAAAATCTTATCATTATTAATTACTATTACATTTAATACAAAACTTGATTCTTGATTCTCCCTTTGCAACTTTCCATATTGCTATTTATTTGGGACTGTTCCTATAGAAGGTCAATTATCTATTAATTCTTTATGTGTGTGTGTTTGTGTATTTGCATTGTTTGAAAGTTTACTGATTCTCTCGGCGCAACTGAAGAAAGAAGGAAATGCGTACCTGGAAGAAAGAAGAGATAGCGGCGTGTTTAGACTTTTAGGGTTAAACAACTTTAAGTATTTTAACATATAACTCCTCTATCTTATATAAACCTAACATTATATACATATATAAATTATAAATATCTAATTTTTTATTTTATTAATTTTCTACTACCTTATCGCTATACACGAAATAGCGAGCGCTATTTCTTCGCTATCGCTATGTAGCATATAGGTAACCTGTCGCTATTCGCTATCGATAACTATGCTATAACCTTCATTCTTTACTTAGATAATTAATGTGGGTGTAGCTTAGATTGTTTTAATTTTGCCTTTTAAGCAAGTGCTGAATAATTACAGGGTTTTTAGTCTGTTGCTTTCAAGAAAGGGCCCCATTTCTCGAGTTCGCTTTGGGCCTCCAAAAAGGTTGAGCCGGCTCTGATTACTCTATGAAATTGATTTTTTTCGACTATGGATTATACTTGCATAAGTCAATATGGATTATGCCTGTACTTGCAAACATCCAGTTTAGCCTGACAGACTGACTGAGATACACCGGTCTGGACCGGAACTGATTGAGCTATTACTGGTTCACTTTGGTTCAAGATTTCCCATGCAGACAATTAGACAGTCTGGATCTTGGTCTGCTTAGAGTAATCAGTTCACATCTTTTTAGTTATGTTGTGTGAACCACCTTAAGAGTGATCAATTCACATCTTCTTAGCTATGTTGTCAAAGCGCATATGCCTAGCCTGGAGCTTTGGCGCCAGTTTTTAAGCTAGGCCCGTAGCACAAAATACCAATTTTAGGGGTTTTAGACATGTTGTAGGTTGATTTATTTTAATGTTTATTTGGTTGATTCCAGTCTCATTTACGTGTTTTTTTTTAACCATTTTGGCCAGATTTTGGTGGATTGTTGATCTAACTATTATTTTGGGTGGTCCTTTTACTTAATCAACAAAGCATATCTCTGTCTTATCTTTTGGTACATAGATCTAATGTAAGTCCACCTTGTTTCTGTTATTTTCAGGCATATGATGCATCGAGAATTGATGTTTCAAAGGCAAATGACGAGGATTCCTACAAGAACTCAATCTATGGTGTTGCAGTCAAAACCGTTCCTGTGAGAATTCAAAAGGCGATTGATCCTGAAGTGGCTGCACTGCTAGATGATAGTGACCAATCACGATTCGGTTCAGATGTTGAAGACTTGGAAGAAGATTTTGTTATAAATGCAAATCTGCCAGATGAATCAGAAGATGTTGAACTCGATAACAAGTTAACTTCAGCCGAAAAATCATACGCAAACAGCAAAGAAGATGATTATTATATGAGGCCCACACAAGATAACATCGTTCACAACACTGCTAGTTCAGAAACTTTGGTTGATGCAAAGCCTAGAGAACGTCGACCTTTGGATGAACAGTTTGATATGGTGATATTTTTGTTATTTTTGCATTTCTCTTCATGTGAATATATACAAATTTGACTGACTTTTTTGTTTTTTTTTTTGCAGCTTGAATTACAGGAATACGGTACAGATGATGAATCTGAGTATGATAATGCCGGATCCGAAGATTACGAGTGTCACGACTCTCTTGCAGAAAAGCTTAACAATGTTCCATTAGAAATAGACGGAAAATATAAACTTCTTTCGAACGATAAAAACATAGAAGAAGAGCCTGTTACACTAGAAATCGCAGCTGATCTGAGGCCCCGGTGCATGCAATACGCTGAACAGTTCGAAAATGAAAACGAGAATGACAAAGAAGATGTGTTTCTAGAAGAAAGCAGTGATGAATCCGAAGGCTGGGATTGCGAGACTATTCTAACTACCTACTCAAATCTCGATAACCACCCAGGGAAGATCGAAGCCCCGGGGGGAAGGAGAAAGAAGAAATTGACTGAAACGGTCAACAAGGCGTTTGATACTCCGGCTCATGTAATCACTCTTAAGGGAAAAGAAATGCTCCCGGTTGACTTTTTGCCTCACGGCAGGACTTCTGGTGTGGATGTGAAAGATAAGAACAAACCGAAGAACGTGCCGCTTCCGAGGAAGAAACTTGGTCAAGAAACGAAGGAAGAAAAGAAAGAGCGAAAGGTATATTCTTTTATTATGATTGTTTAAGTTATAGAAGTTTATTGACGTTTATCGATGCAGGCTGCGGTGAAAGAAGAAAAACGAGAGGCGAGGCGCGCTAAAAAGGATTTAAAGGGGTTATACAAGAGTGAAGCTCAACAAGCTCAGAAAGTTGCTGCTTTTACTGGCCCATCTTCTATTCATCTTATGTAATATGTATTTCACTATTCGTCTGCAATTTTTTTGTACTGGTTTAAAATATGAAAATTGAACAAGACGTGAGTTACAAGCAAAATCTATATAGGCATGTGTAGACCAATGCATAAATATGAGTGATTTGTTTTGGGGATGACATGTGTAAACACATTACTTCAAGATGATGCTAGCAGATCAATCTCATCCATGGATGCTGTTTCATCTCCTAGTTTAAGGTAGAGTGTACAAATTGGGCTCTGGGACCAAACCGGCTCTGGTGGGTCAAGGATGGTCAGAACCAGTTTGGAATTTAGGCTCAAGAAGGCAAGACTCGATAAACACAAACAAGAAAAACAGCTGTGGAAACCCTTCAGGACTGTTGTACTATAAACATGGTTGAAGAAGATGCTAGGCGCTTTCAAGTCGGTCGACTGGGGAGTTTCGAGCACTCGGACCAAAGCATAGAGTACTTGGGGAATATTTGGATATATTAAATTATAAAGAAATTAGTTTTAGAGAAATTATATATATGTCAAATATTATAAGTTTACTATGCATGAATATCAATATAAATAAATAAAATAAAATACATGTTCAAATAGTAATACATTAAAAATTGATGTCTTTAGTGTGTTAGACAAATAAATTATGTTTTATTTTTATTTTTTTAAGCTAAAATCAGTACAAGTTAGCCAACTAGATCCGATTCTGGCCGAGGTTGACTGCACTTTATCGATTCCAAGTAATTAAGCAAAGTTAAAGAAAATCGCATCAGCAGCCTATCTTGTAGCGGTTATTTAGAGAGTAATCAACCTTTTAGACCTTGTTTACAACATTGACTATAAATCAAATGAGGCACACAATATAAGGTTGTCAAATAAATTAAACCAAAACTAACTTCATCTTTTTGATCGAGATTAACACCTTCATCGGATTGCTTGGGTTTGAAATTGCGTTCCAACTGGTTCGGTTTGGTTTGACAAGTTTTAAAGTATAGATTTACAAACCAATTAAGGCCGTCCCTTTAAGTCGGTTCAAAGCCGGTCCTGGTTCGGGTTTAAAGCTGGTTCTGGTTCCAAACCTTTTTTTTGTTCACCTTTAGTGTATGGTGTGCTAAACAGGTGGTGCACAAGAGATTCAGGTGGCTAGACCTGTGGGAACTATGCTTCAGGTAGTGGTACTGGCTCGTGACTTGGCTTGTTGTCGGCACATATAATAAGGCCAAAACCATGACCCGCAAACATTGACCCTTTAACCATAAACAATCACCAATGATATCTTTAACAATCAAATAATGATTAATTAATCATAGAATGATGTTAAGATAACCCTATTAAATAATGGGTCGATTTAACATAAACAACTATGACCAACCAGTCCAAGTAGATGATTCTGATCATGATCATGCCAACCACCAAGTTTTATCTTTTTTCAGAACTATGTTGTACATCATGCAATCAAAGTTGTACCATTCTCTACCAACAAGTCAACAATACTTATTTTTCATGCCCCCAATCAAACCAACCAGTTCTTATTATATGTTTGATTAAAGCTCTTGTTTTTTTTGGTCACTTTGAAACTTTCATATCTGTACAACTTGCTTTAAAAAATGTCTTCATCTAGAGTACTCTTTTTATTTTTACAATGTGTCTGTATGCATTTTGGACCAACCACACATATCAGCTTTACTATGTCACCAAATGTCCTATTTTTAGAATAAATTGCAACCTCTAAATAACATAAAGATAAAACCGTTTACCCATCGTAACCCTGACCCGGTCTAGCCAGCCGTAGTCCAGCCCGTTATTCATCTTTTATCGGTCAAAAACAACCAACACTAGCCCGGAACGGACCAGCCCGGCCTGTTATTCAAATTTAAAAAAAACAAGGCTAAAGAATACAAACTAAGAATTGTTACACAAAGAATTCAGGATTTATTATACACTTAACATTAGAACACTATGAACACATTCCCGAGCTATATCACACACCAAACAACAACTAAAAGAATAATATACGGTTTTGCAAATTAGTCTTTAGTGGTACCTGATGAGCTTTTACTAAACCACAAACACTTATCTTTCACTGCATCACTCTCTTTCGCATACTCTTTGAATCGGTACTCTTCGTTTTTGAAACTTGGGGGCACTTTTCCTTCACTGTAACATTGACTGCAAAGACTAAACTGCGATTTCATCTCTTTAAACCGTGATCCAATTATTGGGTACCGACAAACGCCACACGATTGTTTACCATGCCGGTTTCTATCGCAAGTTTCAAGCTTTAATAGAGTCGACATGATACCGAAACCCCAATCTGGATCATCGAACATAACAACAAACTCAGTGAATGACACCATTGAAGTATCGATTTCTCCATGGATCTCCAGGAGTTCGCTGGCACCTTGCGTAGGGATGTAGATTGCACGCAATAACTTGATATAACATAAAGCGTCGATCTTTTTTATCTGCCCGTTAACCCCTTGTTCGGGAATGGTTCGCCATAGAAGTGAATCGAAGGCTACCCGTTTTCGTTTATCTGGTGTACCGCCACATATAGGAGCTAGAATTGCGAAAACCATACCTAAATCAACCCGACCCGATTCTGATTCATCTAAAACCGTGAGGATTTTTAGATTAATTGCCTTCACCGCTCCTACAAACGTTTCGGGCTTCAAGAAACTAAGCAACCGTCGAAGAACAACTTCTAAAGATGCCTTACGTATAGATTTTTCGGGTGGCCCGTTGCCTGAATACGACAATGGAGTCTCGTTTTCGTTCATTTCCTTCTTCAAAAGGTCAACGTAGCAACTTGTCAACCTAGTCGTTCGTTGAAAACCTCGAATGTTAAGAGCAGTAGCAAGTTCTTGCCTCAACATCGTCTTCTCACCAACGGTTTTAAACCTGGATGGTTCCACAACAACAAACGCGACATCCCCATTCCCGTTGCCGTTGCCGTTCCCCTTTCCTTGCATTTTCTTTCTGTGAAGCTGCTTCAAGTGAGAAATCGCATCGTACAATTCAATCCTGTTAGTCATTCTCAATGCTTCTTTCAGAGCCTTTTTCGCTTCTTCGGTTTCACCAGCACCTAACAACGATACCCCCTTGTTAAGCTGAGCCCGCCAATGGTTAGGCCACACACCTAACACCCTCGTGTACACTTCCGAAGCCCGTTGGTACCGACCCATATCCATATACAAACCACCAAGATTATACAAAGCATCAACATGCCCAGGTTTCAAATCAATAGCCTTTTGAAACTCCTTAATCGCGTTCTCATCATCACCAATCGCGTGTAAAGCCGAAGCTAAATCACAATGCGCGTCTGCATAATCGTTTTTCATGTAAATCGCTTCTTCTAACGCTTTCACCGCTGCCTTATACTCTCCTACACCAAGTAAAGCACTGCCTAAAAGCTTTAAAGCTCTAAAATGAGTCGGGCATAGAATGGCAGCCTCTCTGTAATGCTCACAAGCACTAATAACCATACCTTCAAACTCAAGAACAATACCAAGATTCACATGAATTTGAGGAAGCAAATAACCCCATTGATTACCTCCAGCTTCCGCAGCATCCAAAGCCGAAATAAACTCGCTTTTCGCTTCCGTATGGTTACCCAAAACATGATAACAGTTCCCAGACCGAAAATGCGGCCTCACATCCGTCGGCTGCAACTCCGCTGCCCGTTTGAAACACACCAACGACTCTTTAAACAGCTGCTGATCATACAAAACCCGACCCAGCGCCATATGCCCATCGAACGCCTCTTCTCTTGACCTCGACCCATCCGCTCTAGACCTCAACGCGCTTAATTCCTTAACAAAAACTGCGTAATCATGCCCGCTTTCCTCCCAAACAATCCGTTTATCAATCTCCGAAGACGGACCGAGCTCTCTAGACCACCCTGGATCCGAATACACATCAAAATTCTCCCCTTTCGTCTTCCCATCTTTCGCCTGTTTCGACTTCAACCGCTTGATCAAAATCTCCAAATCATCAACCAATTTCCACGTGTCATCAAACACAATCCCGTGGTTCGGAGACGCCGCCCACGCCGCCGTCCGGTGCTTCATCTGCGGTCCGGCACCGGCACCAGCTCCGGCAGACAACACACGCTCAATCGCCGACGAAGTGGAAGCTTCTTCCAATGCTAACGAAGAAGCAGCTTCAATATCATCCTCAGGTTTTAACTCAATCCCTAACGCTTCAAAATCACGGTCCACGTCACCAGCCCCGTCATCGTACGTACGTAACAAGCCGTCGTACGTAAGACCCTTGTCGCCGTCGATAAAGTCGCCGTATGTACGGAAAACCTCGTCGAGAATAGCGGTGATTTGTTCGTCGCTGAATTTGACCCTAGGGTTTACAGCGACAACTAGGGCTGACATTTCATCCCTGTTGAGACCCCCGTCTCTGTTGAAATCAAATTGGTTGAATATCTGTCGAACCTTCTCCGATCTGGTGCCTCTGTTCACCATTTCGGTGAATAAAGTTGGCGAAATTGGAGGGATTGAAATGGGTTTAAGAAGAAATTGAGGAACAGAAGGCTAACCCAGAGTTGGATAGATAATTAGGGTTGTGTTGGGGACGAAATTGGTGAAGAAAAGTGGGAGAGGGAGAGAAGAAGGGGTGCTTTTTATCTATCTGTTTGTTGTTGTTGTTGTTGACATAATTCTGAAATTGGGTGGCCTCCCTGTGTGCTGGGATGCTGGGGATTGTGGGCCCGCTCAACACAAGCAGCCATATTTCTTTTGCCATCTTCTTCCTTAATCTTCCCTTAACTAACGCTACAATTAACAAACTAATAAGACACTCCTTACTATTTATTTGGAACGATGTTTTTTTTTTCGTTTATTGTTTGTTAAGTTTTTCTAATTTTCTGTTTCAAATTTGAAGTTCCGAAGGATTTAACGGTGGATTGAGGGATTTTTGTTTTATGTGTTTCGAATTTTTTATAGGTCGATTATCAATTGCTAAATATTAGTTTTTATGTCTCGTTCAGGTCGAGTCATAATAAAAAAAAAGTAAATCAATCAAATAATCTTAGAGAAAAAAAGTTAGAATAAAAGAAGAAAAACATAAATCGTGTGTGAGGTTGTTTAGTGTGGTTGGGACTCGGCTATTGAGAATTCAACTTGTCGTGAAGCGGTTGGACGTTTGAGGGTAGTGGCAGGCATCACCACAGGGCATATGCTATTGAGTCGTTGATTCTCTATAGTATTTCGTTTCTTTGAATTTCGACTTGTGAGGTGGGGAGATGGGTTAAAAGAATAATCATTTTTTATTAGCTTAATAGTTTAATGGTTTAAAATTGGTAGGTTAAATGCTTATAGCTTGATTGTATAAACAGTTATTAGGTTTAATGGTTTATAGGTTTGTTTAGTGGATTTATAAGAATTCATTAACCCAATTTAGTAATGAGTTTATAAGACTTTTATATTTGTTAATATTTATATATTTATATTTGTAAGATTTTAAAATCTTGAATCTAATAGGTATTGGGTTCGATTTCAATTTTTCTTGAAGGTAGGTGTTAAAATTTTATGATGTCAGTTGAGACTAAAGGGCATATGTACTAAAAAAACTCAAGACGTGTTGACGACTATTGTCGGGCGAGTTGGCCCGCCTTTGCATTTATTCTCGCAATATATAAAATTTGAGTAATCAATACTCCTTTATTTTGAACCAAAAAGCTAAAAGTCATGGAATTGTTTTACAACTTACAAACATAGTGTAGGCTGTAGCATACTAGAATACGCAAGCATCTCAATATGATTATGTTCATTAATTTTTGTAACCCCTCAAAACCTATTTGCGTGACTTTTGTAAGAATTAGTCACCACACAACTGAACGTTTGATTTTTTTTTTATCAAGGTTCAATTTTTTTTTCTTTTGAAAAAAAATGTACATCTTAATACATTTTTGAATTTGAAGCTGATATAAGAAAATGTTGAAGTTGATCAAATTTGAAGAACACAAGTACTGTGACATGGTTTTTGACGATCGAATTTGACCAGGTGATCGATTTGCAGGCTTTCATGAAAGGGAATTAGGGTTCTAAATGTTGAAGCTAATAAGAAGCAGGTGTTAAAGAGGAGAAGCTAAGGTATATAGGTAATTTCTTCCTTTTTAACGGTCAATATGACGTCTAACTAATGACATGATGCAAGGTGTGATGGATTATCCATCTTAGGTTTCATTAGGCAAAATGTGAAAAATAGAGTTAAATTGCAATCTGGACTTAACCACATGGTGGCAAATTGCACTTTACTCTTTAAATTTTAACCGCTTACCTATACATGTGTATATATAGGTTCTATATATAAATAAAATTTCTCATTTTTTTTAATTTCACGAGAGATAATAAACATTTCATTTTAACTATTAACTATCCATTATTTTATAATTCTTCAAGCATGAGGTGCAAGTCATTAAAGCATGGTTGTTAAAGTTACTAATAATACTTCTCAAAAAATCCCTTCATTTTCATTGAACTTATTATTTATTATTTAAACCTTAGACTTATTCATATATATTTCTTTTTTTATGGCTACCTACATATTTACATGTGCCACACTCATAAACTTCTCTACTTTTTACAATTTTTGAAATATAATGTTTTATGAAATTCATAGTATACCGTTGAACCATACTTATTTTTTATCTGTGTTTCAATATAAGTTTCGTTCAAAACTGAGTTACGCATGATAATGTGCAAGTCGTTAAAAGAAAATTATAAAATGTTATTTTTTCCTTACTTTTTTACACCCCCACTTTTATTGTGTGTTTTTTTCTACTTATACGTCGGTGGTAGATTGAACGTTGTAGCGGGGTTGTTATAAGTAACACGTGGGTTGTTGTTTACCTAAATTACGGATACGATTACAGGCCTACCGCAACGCGTAAGTCCTAAATACTAGTTTGTTTATTATATATTAAAACCCAACTTTTGGTTGTGAGCTAAAAGCACTTTTGAGCTAATTGTCTAATATTTTAAGAGTTTCTAAGATTTAGGAAACAAATGATCTATTTTATTTATCTTGTTCTTGTAAAAAATGTGTTTTGCGGCCTAGAACCCTCCCATACACACAAAATAATTACCCCCAAATATCGGGTGTTATTATTTCGTCTTGTCTTGGACTCATATGAAAACCGACCCCAACTTCCAACCAATCGGGTGTCGAGAAGTGTATTCACTTTCGGCATATACATACCCTTAATTGCTGAGACGCTCTCAACAGATGTGGAGAAGTGACCAAGAGCCCATGTGTTTAAGCCCATCTCCAACCAAGTGAACCCGATCCAAGAACATTTATTGATCGCACAAATTTGTACCATTTATCGAATCTTTTTGTGGTCACTGATGTAGGTATATCTTCGTGGGAGATTAAAGTTAAAGCTAAAGAGAACCACAGTCACAAACATCAATACTAACTTATGAGGACATATTCACTGCTAGAGCTCTTAAAGGTAGCAAGTCTGGGATTTGATCTCAAGAAACTGTGACACAATTTTTTGCCCACACATGAATCTTGATATCCTTTTACAGTAATTTTTTGTTTCAAATTTTGTATCGTTCTATGAGGAGAAACTGACATATCTTGTTTTTTTTTTCTGACGTTTAGCCTCACTTTTATTTTTATACATTTAAATAAAAGTAACGAAGTCCTGACAAGTTGGTTTAGTAGTCACTTGTTTCTATCCTTTAGGTCTCAGGTTCAACTCCCACTAGCATCACTTTGAAGGACATTGGTGGTGGCAATGAAGTTTAGAACTAGGCCCCTTTGAAGGTCGCCAGTTCGAAACGAGCTAAAACGGGTTTTACCGCAGTGGGCATTCAGACGGGCGGGTTTTCCCTGGATCCGGTGGCTTGGTGGCTCGGTATGCATCCAACTCTGATTGTTATGGAGAAGGTGATGAATTTGCTCCATTGAGGGCATCCTAGATGTTTATCCGGTTATTTAGTTGGGCGTTCAAGAAAAAAAGTGACGAAATCAATTGTAACCTCATTTCTTACAACATTCAATACAAATCACAATAACACACGCAAAGGTGTTTTACTTGCATAAATACCACGTTGTATATTAAAAAAAAACATGTTAGGATGATCACTTCTATACATTTGGTAATTAAGCTTTCTTCTTGTACTTTTTCTTTACCAATATTGTTTGTTTTATCCACGAGGAGCTCATACGTTTGTTTTTATTATTAAATGAAAACGTTTTTGACGGTTACTCATCATGAAATGCAATCATGAATAAAGTGGAGCATCTCATTACAGTCAATGCACTCAAAATGCGTTAATGGTATTTGAAAGACGGACACAACGATGTCCCAACATTAGTCCTATGGACGCATGGTATTAGATTTGTCTAAGGTGCACAAATACTATACCATTTGTAACATTCACTCTCTTAAACCAACCAATATTGTCTGCTTTACTTACTCACCATTAGCTCACGAATTTGTTTTTGATTAACCGAATGGAAATTTCCCATGTGTCTCCCATCCTAAATTGCTTCCTCTTAAACCCCGCTTAATTGTGAAGTTCTCCACTCATCAACAACCAATGAGTCCAACGTATTTAAGGTTTTGCGCTGGGATTTTCCTAAGGTGTTATAATACCCTCTAAACGTGAAATTTATGTATATATGATGATTGTTCTGGAAATAGACGAGCATATGGATTTGGCACTTCAACAAAACAAGTCTATGGTGGGTAAGTCATAGAATTGCTCTTTCTGTTTTTACTGGCATTAACTGTAAGTAACATTCGCAACTAATTATCCCATTTTAGATGATTGATTATATTTGAAGTCCATAACTATTACTCCAGCAAGATTATTTGCCTACGGAGTACAGATAAGCAGTGCGAAAACACGTACACAATTTCCGGAATCACTAAAGTATGCTATGACTACATTAACAAGGTACTTAATAGAGAATTTGTATTGTAATTTCTGCCATAGAAAACTACAATGAATATGGAGCACAGACAATTATTTTACTGTAATAGAAGATGAAGAAGCCTGGATCAATGATAGTTAAGACATTTAAAAGGAAAACACTCAAACTATATTATTAGACCATGGGCCGATCTCCATGTTCATGTTGATGTGAACATATACTTCTAAAGAATTACTTAGCTTTGATCCTGAATGTGTATCCAATGACGAAACAGTATGATCTTGCTCGCGTATAATTAACTTTAATCTATCTATAAAATGAATATTTGTTTATAAAGATGACATCATAAAACCCCATGGAGATTGGTCTATTATAGTTTTTTGAGAAAAATAGTTGAACTTTGGAATGAATACAACACAGCTTTGATTTATAGGAACTACTTTTCTTGCTACCTAAACATTAAAGGCTATCAATATGATTATGTATACACAAATGTTGAGCTTAAAGGACACTCTTTCTGCATTTCATCGTTGTAATCAACAGTGCATGCGTTCTTACGGTGAAAGAACAATGCTTAACTAGCAAGAAGCATAGAAGGGTCCAAATCTTATCTCGTCTAGTATGGACCAAAACAAACGACGTTGATCAAACATCGACTATAAACTGTGTATTCCTTTAGTATGGACCAAAACAAACGACATTAATCAAACATAGAAGGGTGATGTATTCAAATTGGTTTTGATTTGTAGATGGGACATTAGTTTCATAAGTCCTAAACACTCCATGTTTGAGTGCCAAAAGTCTTTTCATCCCTAAAACTATAAAGTGTAAAGAAATATAATTGACTATTGATTTTAGTTTGTTCCCTACTTTAACCAAACCGAACACATGCCATCCATAAAGTTGATGTTGATCTTTTAACCCAAAAACTAGATTATTAACCAACTTTTCTCCTCGAAATATGTTTTTTCCATTGGACATCAACATTTCTTTAATAAAATCAAATAAAAAGCATTGTTATTTTTTAATGATTTATGGATTTTAGGTTCAATATATAATATAAAACTATCTACATACGCTTCAGGTTACCCTATTGTATGAACATTATCCAAATGGTTAATTAAAAGGTTAGTGTATACGTGTAAAATAAGTAGAAGGTTAATAATGTAAGTAATATAACATATATCCCAACAAGTGTTATCCTTGTCAACCTTGAGTCGCCTCTGTCTAGTGACCCTAGCTGATAACGAATCTACAGTCATATTCATTTTATAAATTTCTATAATCGATAAATATGTGTAATAAAAAATGACAATGAATCAGATAAACATTCCTATACTTGTATCCTGTTGTTTCAATTCTTTCATCTATATTTGTATCTATTCAATGACATAATAAATGTATATTCACTCAATATCAAAATTTAGTGTTAACTACTAATGTCAACTTGTAAATGATATATCAAACATAGATTGTTACAAGTACAACTCGAAACCAAATTATAATAAATGACATCGGTTCTATCGTGTATATTTGAAGAAGGTTTTGGAATTGTTATAACGACATGTATCAACTTGTCATCCGTCTAGTTTACTCATATCTGATAATAACGATAGATATTGTTAAATCTTAAATGAATATGCACCAGGTCACCATGATAGCCAATTCTATCCCTAGTTATAACACTGCCAACTTTTTGGAACAGAAATAAATTGTGTTTCACCCACGACTAATGGACATATAGGAGTTGCACGCAGTGCATTAAATGATGTATGTTGATATGAAACAAATCAATAATGATGGTCATAATGAGCAGTCAGGCTATACGAGTGATACATCCTTTCCCATCTTCCTCAATACATAACACGAGACCCCGTACATTATGTTTACTCCCGCAGTCCCATTTCCTTTTTAATGTCTATACATATTGTGCAAATTGTTTGTATAACTTGTAAAGTGTAGCAGGATATCACGATGCGATACGTGTATTTTTATACTAGACAGAGTATTACGCATTTGAGTTACACAACATATTTACATAACTGAGCAATAAATGTATATAATTACACATCGTTATGCATAAATTACACACAGTTACATACATAACACATTAACTTTTTTTCCTACAAATGTTATTTAAAACATATATAATAGTATACTATACTCAAATCCCATCGATAGGTGGTCGTTCTACCCTCCTTTCATCTGTATAAGGGGCGTTACCAAATTATTATATTTCTTTGTTTAAAATTCCAAAAAGAACGTTATTTAGAATACTTTATTAATAGTTAGATTAACATCTTATATTAATTGCGTTGCAGAAGCAAATACACAATTTTAAATCCAATTAAAATATTTTGTCAGTGATCCAATTGTCAGTTGTTCAAAAAAGTATTCATAACCATGCCTATTGCGTCACTTTTGAAAAAAACCTCAGAAACACATGATAAAATTGACAAACATCACGCCAGCTGACGTGTTCACGGAACCCGGAGTACTAGAATCAACACTTGAATAAAATTTCAAAACCTAAAGCTCAAAACCCGTACACACAAACTGAGAACTCCTTACTATTGGAACCAGTCAAAACTGGTGATCGAATTCGCCTGGCCGAAAAATCGATTTTTGGTGGTGGCCGCCGAAAGCAGTAGCAACGAAGGTCGCTGGGGCTGGTGGCGTGGTGCGTCGGGTCGGGTGGTTGGTGACGAAGAGCTGATCGGTGCTGAGAGCGGCGCTGCAATGGTTGTCGGTGGAGTCCGATGGGAGATGGTGGTCTTCTCCCATGGGGCAAGGGAGGGCAGCGGTAATGGTGGTGGTTGTGTGAGTTATTATTTTGTCTCACAAAATATGGTTGAAGAAACACCGGTTGAACTTAAGGATATCCGGGTATATATTAGTTACAACTGAGGGATTTCTGCATAAAAGGTTGTTTCTTCGCTCGTTCCTCAAGGTGATCTCACTCAGATTGATCTGCAAAACTAGCAGTGCCGTTAGCCTCATCAGAGGGAAAAGGGTGGGTTTTCTCCGTGACCACACTCCGGCGTGAGAATAAGTATTTGGTTATCGCAAGTAATAAGCAAGTGAGCTCAAAGTAACATGCAACAAGTGAGTTCGTATATTTTTTAATCCATTACCTTGTGGTCTGATATTTATTTTATAGCCGAAACTAAGTGGGCTTAGGAAATGGGCTGATGGGCCTTGGGCCCGGCTCAAACGACCAGAGTATCCGTTTTATCCCTCTGCGCCGAACATTAATTGTTCCCTGCAGGAGAATTAATGTTCTCTGTCAGGATGTGTGCTTTGTCGGATGTTGAATGGTGCCAAGTGTAAAGGCAGCTGTCTCTGGCGTTAGACTATTACCAGCCGAAAGTGGAGAATGTGTGACAGTCATTGACGTCAGTATGGTTGGTGCACAATTTGGCGTCTGGACTACTGTTCATGCGACGCCAACCATGCCGAGCAACCGTTGGTCACAGCTCTGCCACTCTGTACCCTTGTACATAGTCAACACCTCTTTGCGCTTATCCCTTCTGCGAGGCTGTCAGTGCTTTCCGGCCAGCGTAGAGTGGCAGGAATGAATCCTTTTGTCTACAAGACTATGAGGTGCTCTCATGCTTGGCTTTGCCTTGCAAGGTTTTAGGACTTTGCTGCTAGAGGGTTGTTTGCTCCGCACAGGGTCAAGTAGCCTGCACGCCTAAGTCTAACTTACCGTTGTGCCAAGTACACAAGGTTCGTTGTGTGACTTATATTGTTTGGTCTAACTTGCTGTTGCGCTGGCTGCGCAAGGCTCGTTGTGTGACCTAATGGTGTTGGTCTAATTCACCGTTGCGCTGAGTGCGCAAGATTCATCAAATTTGATGACCTATTGATGTTGGTCTAATTCACCGTTGCGCTGATTGCGCAAAGTTCATTGTGTGACCTACTTGTTCCAAAGAAGGCGCACCGTTGTACATTGCGTTCAAGGTTATCTTTGTAATATGTTGAGGGTATGGTTCCTTGCGCTGGCACTGGGTTTTTGGGACCATATCCCTCCAATGGTGTATATCCTTTTGATCAATAGGGGATGGATCATAAAAAAACTAGTTTAAATGAGAAAACCAAAAAACTAACTAAAAAAGCCTAAAAAACGTACCAATTTTTTTTTGTTGAAAAATCACTATATTTAACATATAAAAAGAACATTTTTTTTCAAAAAAAAAGGTTGTGTTGCACATGTGCAATAAAACGAAAAAGGCCTAAACCACCTAACCTACCCCCATAGACACCCCCAAAAACCTAAACCTCCCACCCCCCCCCCCCCCAAACCTAAATTTATCCTCCCACTTAAAGCCTAAACCTCCTCCACCCCTAAAAAACCTAACCCCCACCTAAAACCAAACCCTAAAAAACCTAAACCCCCTCTCTCACACCCAAAAACCTAATCATAATCTTAAACCTACAAAAAGAACATAACCCTAAAAGCTAAACTAAACTCAAAAGCTAATTCTAGTTAACACATGTGTAGCATATCATATAATGCAATGTGTAGTACGAGTTTTTTTTTTAAATCAATACAAAAAAATAGCGAATTTTTATAAAAAATTTTTGCATTTTTTAGGCTTTTTTAATTAGCTTTTTAGTTTTCTCATTTATATGTAGTTTTCTGATGATTCTCTCCCTTGATCAATAATCCCCATATATTTATACTAATATAATAAGTTTCACCTATTCTAGTTAAATACAAACACTAAACCACTTATATTTATATTTGAGGGGATATGGTCCCAATGAACCTTCCGCACTCAGCGTAACAGTGAATTAGACCAACACCGATAGGTCATACAATAAACCTTGCGCACTCAGCGTGACGGTAAATTAGACCAATACAATCAGGTCAAACAACGAGTCTTGCGCACTCGGCGTAACGGCAAGTAAGACTAAACAATACAAGTCACACAACGAGCTTTGCGTACTTGGCACAACGGCAAGTTAGACTTATGCGCGCAGGCTACTAGACCCTGCGCGGAACAACATTCCTCTGAGCCATGAATCCTAAAACCTTGCAAGGACAAGACACACATGAGAGCACCTCATAGTCTTGGGATAAAAGGATATACGCCTGACACCCTGCGCTGGCGGGAAAAACACTGACAGCCTCGCAGAAGAGGTAAACACTAAGAGGTGTTGACCATACTCAAGGGTTGCTCGGCAGGTTGCGTGTGACAGTGATGCATGAGCAGTAATGCAAACGTCAGACTGCACACCAACCATATCTTTACCAGTGACTGTTCCACCCTCTCCACTTTCGGCTGGCAGCAGGTCTGACACCAGAGATGGCTGCCCTTACACGTGACACCACTCAACATCCGACAAAACACACCTCCTGACAAAGGGCATTAATTCTCCTGCAGGGAACATTAAATGTCTGACGCAGAAGGACAAAACGAACGTCTGTGGCTGTATGGGTCGGGCCCAAGGCCCACCGGCCCATCTCCTGAACACATCTTTTCAGCTATAAATAAGTACTGGGTCTCCAAGTAAAACACGTTCACACAACCAATCACATACAAACTTACTTACTACCTTACTTGCAATCCTCAAGTACTTATTCTCACGCCAGAGTGTGGTCACAGAGAAAACTGTAACATTTGTCATAAAACGGGTTTTAAAACCCGCTCTGTTTTGTAATGTAAATATACTCATGATGTTCGTTTCGTGTTTATGTTAAATGTTTAAAAGTTTGATATAATAATTTCATTAAATAATAAATAAAGTAAAATAATAAATGTTAGTAAATAAAATATAACTAAAAAAATAAAATAACGAAAAGTGAAGACCGCGGGTATCGAAACCGGTCTCCACCAAACCAACACACACAACACACCACTACACTACACACACATATCTGAAATAAACTCAAATTAAACAAATCTTATATTGAAACAACCCTGAAATCAATTTCAACACAACCGCCTGTAATGGCTGTAACCCCCAATCCATCTTCAAATCTCCGTTTAAATTATGATTTAAACCGGAGAAACTGTTTTAGAATTGTGTGTTAAACACAATCATTGATTCAGCAATGATTAAATTCCGTTATAGAATCAATGTGGCAATTAAAGATTTGACCGAAACTGTTAAAACCAAAAATTGAACTCAATTCAGCACCTTCGACTATAAATAGTGATCTTAGGAGTCATTCAGAACTCGCTCACACACTTGCAAAACCTCTCTAAGCTCTCCGAAGACTCTCTGTGTTCAAAACACATTTCGCCGGAAATTTGCTCGTCGCCGGAACTTCACCGGAGATCACATGTTTCGGTATATTCACACTTGAATCCTTCTCATTTTAATTATTTTATTATCAGTAGTAAATTAAATTAATCCAACAAGGAATTACCGGATTGACAACCGGGTATGTCAAACTGTTGTTTTTAAACTGAAGAAGATGAAGTTGGAGATGCGTATAAATATAATTGAAATCAGTAAATACACCGGGTTAGACACACAGTCCAGTGGTGGACTGTGTGCATATTAAACAAACAGACCCGGGTTCGAGCTTCACACACGGTTCCGATTTCCTTAAATAAACCAAACCTTTTTATAACTAATTTATAAATCAATGCAGGTAGTGTATAAGAATAATAAAAATTCCATATCTTTCGGGTTAGTCACACAACCCAATTGGTCGGGCTGTGTGCAACACGAATCAAGGGGCGCGGGTTCGAGTCCGGGTATACGCATTGCACTGTTAAATAAAACAAACATTTTTAAATAAAATTAATTAAGTTTGACCATAGTATGTGTATATATAGAATTAAAAACGAATATATTCCGGGTTAGACATGTAGCTCAGTTGGTAGAGCTGCGTGCACGTAAACGAGAAGTCACGCGTTCGAGTCTCACACGTTGCCAAAAATCGCCGATTCGACTCGCTGAAGGGTATATTTTTTTAATTAACCTTTTTGTTCATTTTTTTTTCAAAAACTATAAAAATATATATTAATAAGTCCTTTTTAAACATAAAAAATTAGTAATAAACGCTATAAAATTATCTAAAAAGTCTAATAAAATTCATTAAATAAAAATACTAGAAATATATTTACCGAATTATTACGTGAATATTTAGGTTAGTTTTCTCGTCGGTTGGAATCTTTAATCGTGCGCGTTCGTTATCAACTCAAGAAACGCACCCACTGTGAGTGAATTCTTATAACTTCCCCTTTTTATTCATGTTTTGGGCGTATCATGTGTCGTTTTATTTAAATATTTTATTCAAACACTTGTGCTATTACCATTATGTGAACTAACATGCTATGTGATATTTTGTTTATTGTTATTTGTGGTTATACTTTCTCATTTTAGTCAAGCTGTCACATTAGGCCCATCAGCTCCCTGTATAGACGGGTAAAGTATCGCGTTGCCTAATTAGATCGGCTCCGTTTGATTGAGCCTTGATCTCACAGCTCATCATTTATTTCCTCATTTCAGTCAAGCATTCACAATAGGCCCATCAGTTCCCTGTATAGACGTGTAGAGCATCGCGTGCCTAATCAGATCGGCTCCGTTTGATTAAGCCTTGATCTCACAGTTCATCATTTATATGCTCATGTGTACATTGCTAGATGCTTATGTGGTTTGTGAATAGTTTACATATACGTTTGCTCATATTTGGTTATGCACATTTTTATTAAATTAATCAATATCTTTTCTTTCAAATATTTAAACGGAATTCACTCGCCAACTTTTGTTGACCTAAACCTCTATTTTTACACATGATACATGTGAACATGTTGAAGCATGGAACACATAGGATTGGGCCTTAGAGGATAAATAAAGCATTATTTGAATGTCTTGTTTAGAACATTTGGTGCTTGTACGGTTTATGCGTTTGTTGGAATTTTCCCTTTTAATTTGGAATAATAAATATGAAATTTTATAATAGTAAATGTCATGAGCTTTGATGAAAACCAATCATGCCCCGACTACCATTTTCCGCTAGCGGGTCAGGGTGTGACAGATTGGTATCAGAGCTTTTGACTATAGGGATATAGGATAGGTTATTAGACCCTTAGAGCCTATAACCCTATAGTCAAAAGCTTTGATACCAATCTGTCACACCCTGACCCGCAGCGGAAATGGTAGTAGGGGCATGATTGGGTTTTCATCAAAGCTAATGACATTTACTATAAAGTTTCATATTTATTATTTCTTTTTAAAGAAGAAATTACAATAAACATACAAGCACAACATGTTCAAATACATTTTTCATGACTTCTTTATTTTTCTTCTAAGGCAATTTCCTATGTGTTCCTTGCTTCAACCTGTCCACCTGTATCATGGTAAAAATAGGGTTTTGGGTCAACAAAAGTTGGCGAGTGAATCTTATTTAAATGTTTGAAAGAATTAGTTATATTGGTTATTTGAATAAAAATGTGCATAACCAAATATGAGTATACGTATATGTAAATTAAACAAAAAAACACATAATATCAATTAATGCACACACACATACAAATGATGAACAATGAGATCAAGGCTCAATCAAACGGAGCCGATCTAATGAGGCACCTGATGCTCAACTCGTCTCCAACGAGGAACTGATGGGCCTAATGAATGATTTGCACGCAACTTGACAAAAATGTAAACTCGCAATACAACAAACAACATTTACATCACACGATAGTTCATATAATGGTAATAGCACAAGGGTTTGAATAAACGAAATGTAATAATGACACATGATACACCCCAAAGCATGAATAAAAAGGGGAAGTTTGTAAGAATTCACTCACAGTGGGTGCGTTTTTCTTGATTGATGAAGAGTGCGCACGAATTGAGGATATAACCGACGAAGAAGACTAACCTAGATAATAACGCAATAATTCGATAAAAATTAATATTTTGATTTAATACTTTTTGTTAGATTTTTAGGTTATTTTTGTGGTTTTTATTGAGATTTTTAATCCTAAGAAATCTTGTTTTTTTAAGTGTTTCAAATTGATTTTTAATTAAAAATATATATACAAAAATATGAAATGAAATGAAATAAGAAATAAAAAAATAAAAATAAAAATAAAAACCTTGTCAGACTGACAAGGTGGGAGTCTGACCGGTTTTATCAAGATATTGGCAGCGTATAACAGGATTCGAACTTGTGACCTTACGTACGTGTGCACACAGCTCTTCCAACTGAGCTACGTGTCTAACCCGTAAGGATTCCAATTTTAATTATTCTTATACACTTATTAAGTTATTTCAAAATTATTTTGAATAAAAGGTTTTAAAATAACTAACAGTGTTTACCACCCGCCTCGAACTCGCGACCTTAGTGATATTTTGCACCCAGCCCAACCAACTGGGCTGGGTGTCTAACCCGTTATGTTCTGTAATTATATTATATTTATCTACTTGTTGACCAGTGATCGCATTCAGTAAAAAAATGGGTTTATTTCCAGAAAACCGGGTATGCACCAGAATCGAACCAGGGACGTGTGGTTTAAAATTGCACACAGTCCACCACTGGACCGTGTGTCTAACCCGTTTAAAAATCCGTTTTAAATTATACTTATATATTAACAGAACTTCATCTTCTTCGCATGATTCATACAGTTTTGAAAAATTTCCAACGAACTTATTATATTATTTAGAATGATAACATAATGGAAAGATAATAAAGGATTCAGGATGTTATACCGAACAAAGGGGTGATTATATTTCACCGATGAACTTCCGGCGACAAGAACTTTCCGACGAATAACTCCGACGAAGTATAACTTCGAAAACAGAGTGCATGATGCGTTATGAGTGTTTAGATGAGCAAGTGAACGAGTTTCACCAATTATAGGACTTGGTATTTATAGTTGAAATGATTGATAATTTCACAAAAAAATCGATTAAACATATTTCAGTTATAGCTTGATTATCTCAATGATTTGTAACTAATTTTGAATTACACACATGATTGAGGATCGGTTTTCTTTAAATTGATTCGTAACTGAATGAGATATCCGAAATTACAGTCGCTGAGATTTGAGCGGTTGAATTTTTTCTAAGCGAAGATTAAGGGAGGTTGATAAAGCATAAGTTTTATGTATTTTGAACTTAGACACATATGGTGTGTGTATCCTAGTGGTGTTTGGTGTATGCGGTTTGGTGAGAGTATCCGGGTTCGAATCCCGGCTACTGCTTATATATATATTTATTTTTTTTTCATTTACAAAAAGGTTTATTTATTATTATTATTATTAATTATTTAATTGGGTAATTTAATTATTGATCATGAGTAATAATAATGAAATAATTTATTTAAAACACAAGTAAATGCGTAACGAACTTTAACTGAATTTTTTTTATTATTATTAAAACGAAGCGGGTTTTAAAACCCGTTTTTACGTGAATGTTACAGCTAGTTTTGCAGATCAGTTTAAGTGAATTCACCCCGAAGAGTGAAGTGAAAGGACAACCCCTTCATGCAGAAATACCTTGGTTGTAATTTATATATCCCCGAACATCCCTAGGTTCAACCGGTGTTTCTTCAATATTATAAATATAATTAATATTATTTAAACATTAAATAATATTATAACATAGTCTATTAATTACTTCTTAAATAATTAACAAACAATTAATTAAATAATCATTTTATAAATAATTATTTCCATTAAATATATTACTAAATATTCAATATTGGCATTTGTTAAATCCTAAATCGTGAACATAATAACTAACGCGTAATTTAAATTATATTTACTTGTTTGTCGTTCAAGGTGTAACATTTTAGATCGTACATCATTAGAAACGTTAATTAATCGATTTAATTGGACATATCATATCTGAGGAGGTATGGTCCCAAATGACCATACCATTGGCTACATTTTACAAGGATAACCTTGCATGCAACATGCAATGGCGCGTGTTCTTCAACAACATCAGGTTATACAATGAGCCTTGCGCACTCAGTGCAACGGTGAATTGGACTAACAACATCAGGTCGTACAAAGAGCCTTACGCACTCAACGCAACGATGAATTAGACTAACGTCAATGGGTCATACGATGAGCCTTGCGCACTCAGCGCAACAGTGAATTAGACCAACACCAATAGGTCATACAATGAGCCTTGCGCACTCAGCGCAACGGTTAATTAGACCAATGCAATTAAACCAAACAATGAGCCTTGCGCACTCAGCGTAACGGCAAGTTAGACTAAACTATACAAGTCACACAACAAGCCTTGTGTACTTGGCACAACGGCAAGTTAAACTTATGCGCGCAGGCTACTAGACCCTACGCAGAACAACATCCCTCTGAGCTGCGAATCCTAAACCTTGCAAGGACAAGACACACATGAGAAGCGCCTCATAGTCTTGGGAAAAAATGATATATCCCTGACACCTTACGCTGGCGGGAAAAACACTAACAGCCTCGCAGAAGGGGTAAGCACTAAGAGGTGTTGACCATACTCAAGGGTACAAAGTAGCAGAACTGTGACCAAGGGTTGCTCGGCATGTTGCGTGTGACAGTGTCGCATGAGCAGTAATGTAGACGTCAGACTGCACACCAACCATATCTCTGCCAGTGACTGTTCTACATTCTCCACTTTCGGTTGGCAGCAGGCCTGACACCAGAGACGGTGGCCTTTACACGTGGCACCACTTAACACCCGACAAAACACGCCTCATGGCAGTGGACATTAATTCTCCTGCAAGGAACATTAATGTCTGACACAGAGGACAAAACGGATGTCTCTGGCTGTATGGGCCGGGCCCAAGGCCACCAGTCCATCTCCTGAACATACCTTTTCTGCTATAAATAAGTATCGGATCTCCAGGTAAAAACACGCTTACGCTTACACTGATACCTACATACACACTTGCAACTTACTTGCTACCTTAATTATCATCCTCAAATACTTATTCTCACTCCGGAGTGTGGTCACGGAGAAAACCACCTTTTCCCCGTGGCGAGACTAACGGCGTTGCTAGTTTTGCAGATCAATTTAAGTGAGCTCACACCGGAGAGTGAAGTGAAAGGACAACCCTTTATGCAGATACACCCTGGTTGTAACTTATATATCCCCAGATATCCCTAAGTTCAACCGGTGCTTCTTCAATATCCAACATTCTTCACACTCTATATGGGTAAGAGTCATTGATTCAATTTATGGTTCTATTGATGTTTTCGATAAAATTCAGTTGCCAAAGGGAACACAATATGGAGTCGGATAGTTAGAAGTATTCATTGTAGGAATTAGGTTCACTTTTTAATACAGTATATTACGAAATATATAATAACGAGACTCTCGTTATTCGTAGAAAATATGATAGTACAATTCGGTTACAAAACTATATGACAAATAAATGAGACACAAATGCATTGTACCAATCTTGATTCAGGTGGACGTCTTTGGAAAACTTCAACCGCACCTTCTTGTTCGAAGCTCCGGTACAAGACAAGCAATAATTTGTTGATGGTTTTAGTTGAGGATCGTGTTTGACACAGGGCCCTTAAAACAGATTCTGCGCCTTCTCTCAGACGGCCTGTTTCCATGACAAATTAGACGAGTTGTAACAAATCGTGCGCAATGTAGGTAATAGGCGCCTCTAATTATGCCCGTATTTATAGTATTGTAATTAGTGTTTATTGAATCAATTATCTCCAAAATTAGATCCCTTGTACCATTATATATTGATCATATTATGAATGAAAGAGGCAAGGAATTTATCACAATTCTACATGGTATCACCCTAAAGATCCTACATATCCCTCCCGCCACCTCCAAAACCTAAGATCCTACCTATCCCTCCTGCCACCTCCAAACCCTTGCTGCCGGCCCTAATTTTTTTTCTTTCAATGGCTGATCACAAGTTGCACCCTGCTGTCACCGTTTCCAAACATCCGAACCTTCGTCCCCATCACCTTAGACAATGAAGCCGCCGATTATAACACATGGTCGGAAGTATTTCGAATCCATTGTAAGGCGTTTCTAGTGGCTGACCACCTTGAGCTTCGTTCCTCACCCATTGTTTAAGGAAACAATATAGGTTAGGGTCCCTCTAGTGTTTGCCTTTTAAGGAAACAATATACAAGGAGTGTTCCTCCTTATAAATCACTTCAAGTTTTGTCATCCCACCTATATGGGACAAGCTGACAAAGCTCAATCCAATTTTCTCACTTTTGTTTGTTCCAAACATACCACTTTAAGCTTCGATATCTCATTCATCTTAGCTCAATTTTGAACATAGTTTGGTTCGTTATGAATCTTTCAAACGTAGAACACAAATCCACAAAATAATTATTTATACAACATTGATGTCTAAAACATTTAGTGAAAAATTTCCAACATTCATTACTTACAAGAAGAGAAAATGGTGTATGGAAACAAATAAAGATTTCAAAATCAAAGATTCATTGGAAAATGGTGTATGGAAATAGGAATGGAGGCGTAATGTTCTTGGATGAGTGGAACTGGAGCAATTCAGAGTGCTTATAAATCAAGTTCAGATCGATGAACTTGATAAATGATAGTGGGATTTTGAAAGAAAAAAGGAAATTGTGGTTAAACAAGTTAGAAGTTCAATCGGAAAGAAAATACCTCGAGAAGTAACTTGGTAAACTAAATAGAATAATAGTCTCCCGGTGAGGCCTTTTCTTGATAGATTATTAAATCGGAAGAATCTTTTGAATAAAAGGGATTGATATGTCATTTATTATGTGCCCTTTTTGTTCAAGGGAAATGGAATCGTCTCATCATCACGCATTAGATCGTTAAGAAGGCTTGGAACTCGGTTACAAAATGTCTACAATTCTTGGGGACGGTTCCATTGGATAATAAGGAGGTCTATATGTGGCTTCAACAAAGTCATCTAAAGAAGAAGAAAAAGGTGGTTGAAGACATATTTTTCACAACTTAGTGAGCTATTCAAAAGACAAAGAAAGAATGAGATGATTTTCAAAGGCTAGTAATCTGATTTTTTATAATATTGTTCATTATTCTTTTCTTTGAATTGCAAGGAACTATAAGATTAGTTTGTCTTGGATTAAGTGGTTTAAAAATCCACTCATGCACTTGTAATTTCTCCTTTTAGTTGTTTGGTAAATCTTTTCTAACCATCAACTTTTTATTCATGCAACTCTTTTTTCCGTTCATCAACAACAACAATAAAAAAGAGTTCTTGATTTCATGATATAACTTTTTAAATAAACTAATAAACCATATATAAGCTATTTGTGTCTAAAAAGATTTTGAAACTAGATTTAAACAAAAAAATCAACAATGACAGCTAATTACTTACTTACCCTTTCAATTGTTTCTTACTACTTATTATATACTTTCTTACCCTTTCAGTCATTTCTTACTACTAATTATATACAATTTTGTCACCATCTTATCAAAACCATTGAAAAATTAACATTACTTCCTACACTTTATAGAATTAATTAACTTTACATATGATCCAACTTATTCATTTAAGAACCCCAAAAAAAAATATTAAGGCTTAATGAACCAATTTGAGTTCTTAGATAGAAAGATGAAGAGCAAGAATGAGAGTGTTATATGTGATAGTAATTGTGCATATGAAGGCTTAAAATCATGAAAGCTCAAGCAACTGTATTAAATAACTTATTTGTTTATTATAGGGCCGTCGCAGACATTCGCCGCTTGCTCAAAAGTTGTTCGGAAAATGCTCGTTCGATTTGATGCTTGGTTGTAAACGAGCCATTCTGCTCGGTTAGGTCTGTAAATGAGCCAACCATGAGCAAATGCCTGCTCGGTTCGGCTTGAATTATTATTTTTAATTAGTGTGTGTATATATATATATACATATACACATACACATATAAACACGTATATACACAAATATAAATTATACATATACATATATATAGAGAGAGAGAGAGACACACACACACACACATACACACCTATATATACACACATACATATATACATAAATATAAATTAAATTTATAGTTTTATATATACCACTCTATTAGATTTTGGTCTACTATATACAAATTTACAACTATATCTATATGTATTAGCCCAATCACGCCAATAAAAAAGCTTACACAAAATCTAAAAGTTAAACCCTAAAATTCTAAATGACATTCTGCTCATCGCCTCAATGTCTCAAGTTGTTACCCTAAGTTGATCGTCTCCTACTCTCAACGTCATTTGTTCATGCAATATGATCATCGCATCATTATTATTCATAAGAATAATATTATGCCATTAAATGTGCTATTTTTAAGACATAAAATTTGAGGCACAAGATTATCACTATTTCTCTCAGCAAATTTAAATTGGGCGACACACTAATCGCTCGAAGTTTGCTTGACGCTCGTTCGGAATATTCCTTGCTCAGAAATGTTCGTTTGATTTGAGGTTTGGTTTTAAATGAGTTGTTTCGCTCGGTTCACTTTGTAAACGAGCCAAGCATGAGTAAAGATCCGCTCAGTTTCGACTTAGCTCGTGAACAACCCTAGTTTATTCCCCCTCCTTTTCAAATCTTTTTGGTGACTAAAACAAGAATGATTATGGTTAAAATCATGGATAATCTATAAACTTGTATGTTGTTGCTTGTTAGATAATACTAATATTTTTTAATAACCGGGTTAATAAATAGTACATACTACATATATGAATTTATCATATTGAAACAACATTATAAGGTTCTTGAATCTTGATTGCTTCTAATACCATAACAACCTATATCGATTTTGTAGACACCAATTTATTGGACATAGTTTTTGCTGGACAACAAACAATGTCATCATTTCTTGTAAATTACTCAGAACCAACCTCGAAAAACGTAGGATTAATACTATCATCATCCAATACATCTATCTAATTAATGTTGAAAGTAATATATTCGTAAGTAACCTAATATCTAAATTTTTGTTTAAACAACAATTTTGAGTAGCAAATTTTCAACAACCAATAATGGTTTACAGGGGCGGCCCTGGGTGGGCGGGGAGACCACCGGCCAGGGCCTGATATTTCGAATGACAAGTTATTTAAAAAAAACCAATATGTATATCTAAACTTTTTTTCTTCAATAGGGTATACCCATACAAACACCAACATAGGTCCATTTATAAAACTATTCTTACGATTTAGATTAGTTATTAGCTTATTGACATCAGGTTTAGACCTTTAGTGAGCCCAATACTCAATTTCGTTAAAGACCTAAAGACACGTATATTTGAGCTTGAACAGAGTATACGAATTCTCAGCGCCAGCCCTGATGATTTATATTCAAAGGTAAACCTATGATACGTCTATAAGATAGCAAAAACATATACTCGATTAATCAGATACCACAACCTGGCCTTCACTACAAATAACTTTTTGGCATGCATATTAGATTTCAGTTTTGTACGATAATATATAGAGTATTGAATTTTTAAAGTGAAAAGAAATAAATATGGATAGTAGGTAGAGTAAATAGGATATAAAAATTATAGATGAATACATTTATAACGCTACGTGAATTTAATAAGATACACAACAATGTTTTGCCTAGTATTCTAATTTTTTAGAAGGGAGATAGGTTGATAAAGTAGATGCAAGAATATTACTATATATCTTAAAAAGGCATGTCGATGGTTCTGACCATGCCTTTTTCATATCTTAAAAGGCATGGTCGGTTGTCTGACCATGTCTTTTTCATGTGACATCAAAGCCCATCGTCACCTGTCCGTTTCAAAATTGTTTTTAGAGTTAAATGCTTGGTTGGTCCCTGTGGTTTGCAAATCTTGCAGACTTGGTCCCAGTGGTTCACTAATTACACACTTGGTCCCAGTAGTTTCAAATTTTGCACTCGGGTGGTCCTTACCACTAACCTTTGTTAGATTTCTCAGTTAAGTATATGCAAAATTACTATATTACCCTTGAAATGCAAAATGCACTCGGGTGGTCCCTTCTCCGGTCATCCCCTCCGACTATATACCACTTACACCGACACCCATGTTCTTCCGGCGACACCACCCTGCAACCTACCTCTCCTCTTGAACATTCAACCCACAACAGCATACAGGTGAGAGAGAGACTGCAGGAGAGAGAGAGAGAGAGACAGTGAGAGAGAGGGGAGCTGCAGCGGCGCAGCTCACGGCGGCGGCGGCGAACCCCACGGCCCGGAGCGGTAAAAGACGACAGGAGCGAGGATTTGGTTCGTAATGTTTTCAGATCAGTTTGGGTGCTCCAGTTTGGGTTATCGGGTTGGGGGTTTCAACGAAGGCGGTTCTTGTAGCGACGGTAGTGGTGGTGGTTCACGGTTGGGCGGTAGGGTTGGGCGGTAGGGTTGACGACAGCAGCGGGGTAGCCGCGGTTTTGCGACTCACCGGCGGCGGAGAGGTTTGGTTCACATTCGAATCGAGACTCGGTTCAGTGATGGTTCAGCATGCTTCAAGATGTGTTCGATTCGACTCGATCATAAACAGTCAACGGAACCTGAACCGGAAATCTGGACTGAACCGGGTTCCGTTGACTGTTTATGATCGAGTCGAATCGAACACATCTTGAAGTATGCTGAACCATCACTGAACCGAGTCTCGATTCGAATGTGAACCAAACCTCTCCGCCGCCGGTGAGTCGCAAAACCGCGGCTACCCCGCTGCTGTCGTCTACCCCGACCCAACCCTACCGCCCAACCCGTGAACCACCACCACTACCGTCGCTACAAGAACCGCCGTCGTTGAAACCCCCAACCCGATAACCCAAACTGGAGCACCCAAACTGATCTGAAAACATTACGAACCAAATCCTCGCTCCTGTCGTCTTTTACCGCTCCGGGCCGTGGGGTTCGCCGCCGCCGCCGTGAGCTGCGCCGCTGCAGCTCCCCTCTCTCTCACTTCTCTCTCTCTCTCCTCCTGCAGTCTCTCTCTCACCTGTATGCTGTTGTGGGTTGAATGTTCAAGAGGAGAGGTAGATTGCAGGGTGGTGTCGCCGGAAGAACATGGGTGTCGGTGTAAGTGGTATATAGTCGGAGGGGATGACCGGAGAAGGGACCACCCGAGTGCATTTTGCATTTCAAGGGTAATATAGTAATTTTGCATATACTTAACTGAGAAATCTAACAAAGGTTAGTGGTAAGGACCACCCGAGTGCAAAATTTGAAACTACTGGGACCAAGTGTGTAATTAGTGAACCACTGGGACCAAGTCTGCAAGATTTGCAAACCACAGGGACCAACCAAGCATTTAACTCTTGTTTTTATGAAATAGAAGGCACAAGGTGGATGTTGTGTGGTGGAACAAGACAACATGTGTTCATTTATTAAAATTTCTGTTTTTTACTTCTTCACACATGTAAATTCAATGGGATTAAACACTTAAATACTTAGAAACATAGACTAAAATATTTGACAAATGATTAAAAAAAAAAAAAATTGTGATTTTATTGTTTTTACTACTTTTTTTTATAAGAAAAAGTAAATTAGTCTTTTTCCTTAAAATATATATTATCATGATCACAATTTCTTAATTAAACGTAACTCAATGATACATGCAGTTTTCAGTTAACATTTTTGTGCGTACGAAAAAAAATCAATATCTTTGTGAAACACTAACTTTGACCCTTATTTTTTTTACTTCATAAATTCACACCTTATCTTCTCCAACATTTCAATTCTTTTGTGTAAATTACTTTTACAACTTTATACTGTAACATTTGAGACGTTATATGTTTATTTATCAATGTTTAACTACGTTAATGTCACAAACGTAAGGTGTGTGACAAATTAAAAAACAAGTCATGTCACGCACAAGCATAGCACGTTAATGTCATTAGCGTAACATGTGTAACAACTTTGCAAGCATGACATCGCCGCCATAATGCGTGGCACAGGTAAGAATCTAGTTAATAATATATACGATGGAGTTTTGAGCAAAATGGTTTTGTGTCTATTTTAAAGGAAGTGAAGGTTATATGCAATGTTACAAAAAAAATACATGATAATAGAGTCAATATCTTTTTAGGCGAAAGCATAGAATATAAATACATGATAATAGAGTCAATATGTTTTTAGGTGAAAGCATAGAATATATAAAAACGAACATTATCATGACCAAGGGTGTAGCCAGGATTCTTTTCCTATGAGCTCGAAAATTTTCAAAGGACAGACGACATGTTGTCCATTACTAAGTTTCAGCTTTTTCTACGAGTTCGATGTTGAAATTTGTACGGATGCGAAGTCAAAACACACAAACACATATATAACACTATTTTTTTTTTTGTATGGGTTCGGCCGAACCCGTACCCTTTTATGTAGCCACGCCTCTAATGAAAGCGCTAGTAGCCAAGGTAGAATTGGAAGGTTAAAAGCTAAAAATAACACCCAAAATTCCAATTTAAGAAATGCATATTCGCTTATGTTTGACCCAAACGAAAGAATTTGTTTTTATAGACTCCATAATCTTCATTGAACCTTTGGATACGTTGTTAAAAACACAATCATTTCTAGTTTTCCGTAAGACTTAAGAGAAGCCATGAGATGGACCAAATATCCATTCTTACTGCTATTAACGTATGTTTTAACTTCTAACATACTCATTATCGTATAAATATAATATATTTATTTTTATGAATTTCTTTTCAAACAAACACACCTAATTTGTAGTTTTTAGTTACTCTTTCATCTACTAATATAAATTTTCAACCTTGTAAGTTAATTTATTCAAACAAGTTACAACTTATGGTTTATATCTTTTTAAGTGTTTATTTTATATTGCTTTAAAAAAAACCAACAAAAATTGTCGAATCAAACCACCCGCGCCCTCGAATAAAAAAATTACAAATTCCTTTGCTTTCCATCACTAACTATTTATGCCTTTTTAATAAAAGAAACGTACATTATTAAATATCCAATAATAACTATATAAAATAGTAACGTACACTTATTATATCTTAACAGCAAAATTGTATTAGACACCAAAAAACACACTACATCCAAAACACTTTCACTCACACCTGCCTGCAAACCTGCATATATATTGTCACCACATATATGACTATAACTATTCCTTCATTTCTCTCCATTGTTTCAGCTGGCCATGCCTGCTAACATACGCTCCCCAACTATCGCTAACCTATTCCCCATGCCAACGGCTAATTTCCTCTTCCTCACACTCATCACTACCCTGCTATACTACGCCACCATCTCCGCCACCACACCAGAAGTTGAATCTCTAGTATCCTTCAAAGCTAACGTACGCGACCCCCTTGGCGCATTGGACACGTGGAACACATCCACTCCATCAGCGCCGTGTGATTGGCGCGGCGTAGTTTGTAGCGCCGGCAGAGTTCATGAGCTCCGGCTACCTCGGCTCGCTCTATCCGGCCGGCTCACCAGCCGGATATCCGAGCTGAGCCGGTTACGTAAGCTGAGCCTTCATAACAATAATTTCAACGGCTCGATTCCAGTAACTCTTTCGCAATGTACTCTTTTACGAGTTGTTTATTTGCAGAATAACTACTTCACCGGCGTTTTACCTCCCGCGATCGGAAACCTAACTAACTTATTACTCCTCAACGTCGCTAATAACCTCCTCTCCGGCGAAATCACCGGAAATGTGTTTTCTACGGTTCGATTTCTCGATGTTTCTTCAAATGCATTGTCCGGAAACACTCCGGCGAATCTCTCGGCAGCGTCGCAGCTCCAGGTGTTAAACTTATCGTTCAATTCGTTCTCCGGTGAGATTCCGCCGGTCATCGGAAGCTTCCAGAAGCTAGAATACTTGTTTCTGGACTCGAATCGGTTATACGGCACGTTACCGTCGGCGATTGCTAACTGTTCGTCGCTGATTCAATTAACCGCCGATGATAACCTACTCGAAGGACTAATTCCAGCGAGTATCGGCGATTTGCCGAATCTGGAAGTGTTATCTCTTTCCGGCAATGCGTTTTCAGGTTCAATTCCGGCATCGTTGTTGTTAAATTCTGTTAAAATTGTGAAGCTAGGGTTTAATGCGTTCACGAGGTTAGTAAAACCCCCAAATTCAGCAACATTCTCTAGGTCTATTCAAGTGTTCGACCTTCACGAGAATCACATTAATGAAATGTTTCCTTTATGGTTAACTAATTTGCACACGCTTACAAGTTTGGATCTATCTGGAAATTTAATTTCTGGTAACTTGCCAGCTGAAATTGGAAATTTGTTGAATTTAGTGGAGCTTAAAGTGGCTAACAATTTGATATCTGGTGTTGTTCCAAATGAAATTGAGAAATGTAGCTTGTTAAATGTGCTTGATCTTGAAGGAAATAAGTTTTCAGGTCCAGTTCCTGATATTTTTGGGGGATTAACTAACTTAAAGTTCCTCTCACTTGGAAGAAACCGTTTCGTTGGGAGTATACCGTCGAGTATTGCAAGCCTCTCGGAGCTGGAATCCTTAAATTTGAGTAACAATAAGTTAGAGGGAGCTTTGCCAAGTGAACTAGCACAGCTTAGAAACTTAACTTCTTTGAATTTGAGTAATAATAACTTTTCGGCTAATTTTTCGATCATCGTTGGGGTTTATCGGGTTTAACTGAGTTAAACATGAGTGGTTGTCGGTTTTCGGGAGAGTTTCCAGCTGCTGTAGTGAATTTGAGAAGTTTAAGTGTCCTTGATTTAAGTAAGCAGAAGTTATCCGGTGAATTACCGGTTGAACTCTTTGGTTTACCGAATTTGAAAGTTGTTGCTTTGGAAGAAAATGAGTTATCCGGTGATGTTCCTGAAGGGTTTAGTATTTTGACAAGTTTGCAACATTTGAATCTGTCATACAACTCGTTTTCAGGCGATATACCGGCGGAGTATGGTTTCCTTTCGTCCCTGATTGTGCTTTCGCTTTCAGATAACAGAATTACTAATTCCATTCCAGCAGCATTGGGGAATCTTACCAATCTTGAAGTTCTAGAGCTTGGTGGGAATCTTTTAACCGGTTCAATTCCGGTGACTGTTTCACAACTCTCACATTTGAAAAGGCTTTATCTGAATCATAACAGATTAACCGGTGAAATCCCGGAATCACTATCGAAACTCTCGAACTTAACCGACTTGGATCTCTCTTCAAATAAGTTAACCGGTGAAATTCCAGCTAGTCTTTCCATGATTCCTAACATGAAACATTTAAACCTTTCAAGGAATGATCTTGAAGGTGAGATACCAAAGACGTTAGGTTCTCGATTTACTGATCCATCGGTGTTTGAATTGAACAATCGTTTATGCGGGAGGCCATCTAAAAGGAGCTGCAAGAAGAAAATGTCATCAAGGAAGAAGAAACTGATTCTATTGATTTGTTTGGCAGCTGGTGGTGGTTTGCTTTTGTTAATTTCGTGTTGCGGGTATGTTTTCTTGCTTTTACGGTGGCGAAGTAAGTTGTCGAAGATGGGTAAATCCGGTGAAGGGAAGAAACCAAGCCCGACCCGTGGAAGCTCTGGGAGAGACACTAGTAGCGGAGGCGAAAACGGGCCACCAAAATTAGTGTTTTTCAAGAACAAAATCACTTACTCTGATGCCCTTGAGGCAACGAGACAATTCGATGAAGAAAATGTATTGAGTCGTGGGACATTCGGTCTTCTTTTCAAAGCCTCGTTTGTGGATGGAACAGTTCTTTCCATTCGCAGGCTTCCGGACACTTCAGTTCCGGAACCAACGTTCCAAAGAGAAGCTGAGTCACTCGGGAAGGTCAAACACCGAAATTTGACCGTTCTTCGCGGGTATTTCGCAAGCCGGTCCGATAACGTGCGGTTACTCGTTTACGACTACATGCCAAACGGAAACTTAGCCACATTGCTTCAAGAAGCATCGCATCAAGATGGGCACGTTTTGAACTGGCCGATGAGGCATCTGATCGCGTTAGGCATTGCTAGTGGACTAGCTTTCATACATTCAATACCGATGGTCCACGGGGATATCAAACCACAAAACATCCTATTCGATGCTGACTTCGAAGCACACATATCCGATTTCGGGCTTAACAAGCTAACCGTACCCACACAAGCCGAACCATCGACATCCACAACCACAAGCCCAGTCGGGACACTCGGGTACGTAGCCCCGGAAGCCACATTAGCCGGTGAAATGACAAAAGAAGCTGACGTGTACAGTTACGGTGTGGTTTTGCTAGAGATCCTAACCGGCAAAAACCCGGTAATGTTTAACCATGATGAGGATATAGTGAAATGGGTCAAGAGACAGTTACAAAGAGGCCAGATTTCTGAACTTTTGGAACCGGGTCTGCTGGAGCTTGACCCGGAATCATCAGAGTGGGAAGAGTTCTTGTTGGGATTAAAGGTCGGGTTACTATGCACAACATCCGACCCGAATGATAGACCATCAATGTCTGATGTGGTATTCATGCTTGAAGGGTGTCGGGTCGGGCCGGATATGCCGTCCTCAGCTGACCCGACTTCACTTCCTTCACCTATTTAGTTTCGTTTTGTGTGTAATTATTGTATTTTTGTTATTGGTGGAATTAAAATTAAAATGTGTTGGTTTGTAACGAGGCTTTCTTCCTGGTTTTTATGCTGATTTGGCGGAGTCAAACAAAAAGAAGGAAAAAAGAAAGGTTTCTTTGGCGCCAAATTGATGTATAGAAATGATTATTTATTTGTATAAAATATAAGAAAGAAAATGATCAAGTGATAATAAAAGTAGCCGTTAATGTGCATGAGGATGAACAGGTTTTAATATGTCTAGGGAAACGGCGAAAAGGGCACTTGTTTTCGTGAATTTGTCGGGACTTCATTGCCTTTTTTGTTCTTTGTGAGTCCACGTGGCGGTCTTCCACGTCAGATATCCGGGAGGAATCTAGTTGAGGCTGGTGGATCCCACGCTGTTATATAATACATCGGATAGTTTTTTTATTTATTTATTTTTTAACCATAGCAATTTTTTATTTTATGTGAGACTTACACGTAGTGTGGAAGGGGTCCTCTCTACATAGGGTGGTAAACTCTCAACCTAGTCAATTATTTCATAACTCATAGAGTAAATTGCACAAAACGTCCTTTAAGTTTCACCAATCTTCTGGTTTCAGCCTTAATCTTTAAAAGTTGTCAAAATCAGCCTTTAAGATTAATTTTGTTGCAGGTTTCATAATTTATCACTAACCCAGTTACTAATCCATGTTAAATGGCCTCACATGCATAGCATGTGAGGGTAAAACCGTCTTTTCAAAATGGAGTTTTGGAGTATCAACGATCTTCAACAGTTGAACAACGGTGGTAACCTCATGGACGCCTTAGAGCCTTTTATCAACTCAAATTACCAAATTACCCTTCCTTCTTCTACCCAACAAGAATCCGGGTTGTACCCGGCCCATGGATACCCGTCTGGGTTAAACCGCTTGACCCCATCTCAGATCCATCAGATCCAAGCTCAGATCAATCTCCCCAACCATAATACCTACCTAAGTCAGAATCCTATACCCATGAAGCAAGTCGGGTCACCTCCAAAACCCATGAAGCTGTACAGGGGTGTGAGACAAAGGCACTGGGGAAAATGGGTGGCGGAGATCCGTTTACCCAAAAACCGGACCCGCCTTTGGTTAGGTACGTTTGATAAAGCCGAGGAAGCCGCCTTGGCCTACGACATAGCCGCATACAAGCTGCGTGGGGACTACGCGCGGCTCAACTTCCCCCACTTGCGTCATAACGGTTCTCACATCGGGTGTGAGTCCGGCGTGTACAAGCCGCTTCACTCTTCAGTGGACGCCAAGCTGCAGGAGATTTGCCGGAATCTGGCGGAGGGGAAGAGTATTGAAAGCGGGAAGAAGAAAGGTTCGCGGCGGTCAAAGGTGGTGGAGCAGCCGGAAGTGGTGAAGGTTGAGTCATCGGAGAGTGAAGGATCTTCGCCGTCGTTCCTGGAGTTCACGGAAGAAGAAAGCGCGTGGGGTGGGTTGGATCTGTTGGAAAAGTAGCCGTCGTATGAAATTGATTAGGCAGCTATTTATTTTGTGTATTTAAAGTGGGGCCTACTTCATAAATTATTCTTTTTATTTAATGCTTAATTATAGTTTTATTAAGGTAATAGAGAGGTTTTACCCTCACATGCTATGCATGTGAGGCCATTTAACATGGATTAGTAACTGGGTTAGTGATAAAGAATGAAACCTGCAACAAAATTAATCTTAAAGGCTGGTTTTGACAACTTTTAAAGATTAAGGCTGAAACCAGCAAGATTGGTGAAACTTAAAGGACGTTTTGTGCAATTTACTCTAACTCATATCATGTCAACTCTCTTCTTATTTTGAACTTCAAACACTAGGGGTGTTTCACCCAAACAAATTTTTTTCTTAAAAAATGTTAAATGTGTGATTGGTTAAAAGTGGGCGGGGCCCACCAGTAACCATCTCTCTCCTCTTCCCCACCTCGGTAACTACTCCCCGATAACGGCCATTCACCACACACCGATAGGTAGGCCTGTAAAAGAACCGAACGTTCATAAATTATTTGTGAACTTGTTCGGCGGGAAGTTCGTTTGCATTCGTTTATTTAATAAACGAACGAACACGAACAAAAAAAATTTATTCGTTTAATTAAATGAACGAACATGAACACACCTTGTGTTCGTTCATTAATGTTCGTGAAAATTCGTTTATGTTTGTTTATTTATGTCCGTGATAGTTCGTTTATGTTCGTTTAAATTTTAGTAAATACATAAATAGTTATATTTATAGAGTAAATTGCACAAAACATCCTTTATGTTTCCTCAAACTTGCAGGTTCCAGCCTTAATGTTTAAAAGTTGCTAAAAACAGCCTTTAAGTTTATTTTTGTTGCGGGTTCAATCCTTTACAGCTAACCATGTTATTTTCTTCAGTTAAGTTCCCTCACATGCATAACATGTGAGGGTATATTCGTCATTTTGGTTGATCATGTGAGGGAACTTAACTGAAGAAAATAACGTGGTTAGCTGTAAAGGATTGAACCCGCAACAAAAATAAACTTAAAGGTTGTTTTTAGCAACTTTTAAACATTAAGGCTGGAACCTGCAAGTTTGAGGAAACATAAAGGATGTTTTGTGCAATTTACTCATATTTATATGAATATTAGGTTTTCTAACTATTTATATAAAATATAACTACTAGTAATTGAGTTTTCTAGTAAAAAAATGAAATTTTAAATTTTTTCTTAGATCGTAACTAATCACTTACTTAATATTTATATAAAACTTACTTAATTTCAGTATCTATGAACCCTAATTTAGATGTGTTTCCGAATAAACTGTAATATATTAGACTTGTTTGTTTGTGTTCACTAATGTAAAATTGTGTTTGTTTATATTTGTTCAATTACGTTAATTTGTGTTCGATCTGTTCGTTTATGTTCGTGAACTGTTCATTTAGGCTTTAAACGAACGAACATAAACGAACACGAACAAGCCCGATTTCTTAATGAACAAACATAAACAAAAAAATGTGTTCGATTATACGTTCGTGTTCGGTTAAGTTAAATGAGCGAACACGAATATGCCTATGTTCGTGTCCGTTCGGTTCGTTTAAAGGCTTACCGATAGGGGCCGGCGGCGTTATGCCCTTGCAGTGTACCCCATCTCCGCACCAACTCACCGATTGCACCCGTCCCCCCTTAAGTGTATTAAAAGGTTCTACTTTGCAATTGAACCATCAACAAAATACATTAGCTAGATTAATGCTTGTATTACACGGGTTAAAATAATATAATTAAATGATTAGTAATAAAATTACACGGGTTAAAAAAATTATAATTATATGATTAGTAATAAAAGTTTAAAAGTTGGGATATTGGATTTAAATAAACCCAACTTTTATCTGTTGGTCGATAACACTCCCAATTTTCGATTTTTACACCAGCACTTCCAACTTTCATATTATGCTGATAACACTCCCTAATTAATTGAACTATAACCCAGTTAGTTTTTGTTGATATGGCAGATGACATGGCATTTTTACGATATAACAGCTGACATGACATTTTTTTATGATGTGACAGCTGACATCAGCTAACTGGGTTATGGTTTAGTTAGTTAGGGAGTGTTATCAGCCAATAAGTTGAAAGTTGGGAGTGCTAATGTACAAATCGAAAGTTGGGAGTGTTATCGGCTAAATGGTGAAAGCTAAGGTTATTTAAATCTAATATCCTTAAAAGTTATGAAATTATATTTTAATATAAAATATGATTGAAATTATGTATAAATGGTCACTTTAGTTAATATTATAAATGAATTATGAAGTAAGATAATTGGGAAAAAAAATCTTGACGTCGGCAGTCATTTACTTGTTTATCAAGTATACAGATAAGCTGTTAATTTCCCTTGGGTAGAGGGGCCACTCCTAACTTAATCTACAAGTACTCACACTACCATCCAATAATGTTTTACCACCTATATTCAACCCATTAAAACTCAAATCTACCCAAAAGAGAAGAGGTACTATACTAGTCAGTCAACTCACCACCTTAGTTCATATCTTGTTCTCAATGGTTAGTTTTTCACCACTATCGGTTTGTAGAGCTCGAAAAAGAACTTACCACCTTAGTTCATCTCTTGTTGTTGTCAATGGTTAGTTTTTCACCACTATCGGATTGTAGAGCTTGAAAAAGAACTCACTCCCCTTACTCGCTTTGGTTTGGGCAGCGTACCCAGAGGAACCAACTCAACCCTCATCTATCCGAGTAATGTGCCCCCTCCACCTTACTAATTGTAGGGCACGTTTATATTAACATCGTTGTATTAACAAAACTCGTAACTTTTTTTAGCAATTTTAGACCTAAATACCATCTAACTTTACATTTATAAGAAGTTGAACCCAGGAGCAACTTGGCAAGCATCATACCAATAGGTCAAGGATAATACGTAGAACTCTTAGTAAATTAGTCTCCAAGTCCAACTTAAACCAACGAAGTGATGAAAGTGTCTGTACTGTGTAGTTTAATAGTTCTATTTAACATCATTTTTTTTGTTTGTTCCTAGTAAAAATATTTTAATATTTATATGTTACTCAATTAAATTATATAACTAAAGTAGTCGATGATTGAAAGACTATGCCCGTGACCGTCAGGAGGAGATTCTGCCATCTCGCCAGTTCTTCTGGTACTTTTGCTGCAGAAGAACACATCGTGACGGGAATCTTTTTACTATACACGCAAAAACAAGTTTTCATATTTTTATATAAGAAACTTGAATTTGAAAATAATATAAAATCTTAGATTTACTGTTCTTTTTTTTTCTAAGAAAAAAAAATATACAAAATAATTAGAAAGATGGATAATATTAATGTAAGGTGACTGTTGTTGTTTGTTGATAATATAATATAATATAATATAACTGTAACTATTTAGTTGATACTTGATAGTTAACTGATTTCAAAATGAAAATTTTTAGAAACTTAAGTTTGTTTTATGTCTCCATTCGTTCATTTTCTGTCTCTTCTCTCGGTTAGGTCATTTTTGTGACACGCACCGTAGTGTATTTAATTATTTATAAACAAAACGACGCCAAATATTATATTCATAAAAGCATGTGTATATATAATAATTTTTGTGGTTTGCTTTATTTTCACGTATAGTCCCTATATTTCTAAAATTACAGCTACACTCCTCAATTTTTATATATTCGTTCTCGGATAGTCCCTAAAATAGATGAAGGTTAGTTTTTGATGTTAAGTCGTTGTGAAATGATTAAAAGCCTTACTGTTAAATTAATACCTAAAAAGTTAAAAAAAATTAATTATATTCAATAATTTATGTGAGACCCACCACCCACTTCAACTTCACCACTCTTCACCACTCTTCACCACCACCACCACCACCACCATCTCCACCACACCACAATCCACCTTTAACCACCACCATAACACCTCCACACCACATAACACCACCATGTATAATAAACAAAGTGCATTACTATGTTTTATAATATATAATTTTATACTGTGAAAATCACAAAGCCAATATTATTAAAATATGAATTCATATGACTTAACCAGCATTACTAAAGATAAGATCCATATAGACACATAAATCTATCCTACAAGCCACTGTGAGCTCTATTGCTTCATTATCAGGTGTAGATGATAGAGACAAGAAGCAGAGATTGAGGGTTTAGGGAATCTGAAAAGAGGGTGGCAGTGGCAAGAGGTGGCATATTGGTTATGTGAGAACTGTAGATGTGCTTGTGTTATAGGTTCACAGTGTTCATTTGTTTGGCAAGTGGAAGAGTGGCTATTGAATGGTTGTGGTCATGGTGGGGTGACAACGACAAGGGAGAGAACATGTGGATTGTGAGAGCAAGAGAAAATGAGATGCCATTCTCGAGAGGATAATTCGATGGTAGGGATGTAGATGAGGTGATGAACCAGGCAGGCTAAACTTGACTTGTTAGTTGTTAGTAATGTTACAAACTTGAGCACGGCTCAGCCTCAGCTGGTTTATATACACACAATTATACTTGTATACATATCATATTTAATTTAATAGTTATTAGTATGTGATTATATATTATATTATATTATATTATATTATATCACAATAGTTATATAATAACAGGCTTGCGAGCCTAATCAAACTCGAGTTTTCACGAGCTTCAACACAAACATCAAGCTCATTTGCACCCCTATTTCTAAACATATAGAAGAGTAAATTTATTATCTATAGCCATCTTTACCGGTGTGCTCTAGTAGGAATTTATGGAACGAACAACAGTATGACGAACTGCATTCATTATTCACCTATGGACTGTCCCACCTTTACTGTTAAAAAAAAAGACTTCCCATCTATGCAACACACCTGCAGACTCCAGTGGTGGGGGGGTCTGTTCAAGCAGCTTATATTTACCCCTATAGTTGAAATTCAATTCAATATAACTTGAAAAAAATTATCAAAAAAATACAACAATTAAAGATGTATGCAATATAAAGTAATGAGTAGTTGTTCAAGCATATATGATCTTCCAAAAGCTTATACCATATTCACCATATATATCTATATAGTTAAAACGGTTGAAACATGAGCTAGATTGTGATCCGTTGCAAAGCAATCTGATTGTGATTCCACTTATTAATCGACTCACGAGTTACAAACATATTCTGATAACATATTTAATTGTTACTCGATCAAGTAAATGGAATCCTGTACATAATCTAAATGAATGGTACTAAATGGAAATAACACCTTCCGATAGAGAATAACTATTAGGATCTGATGAAAGAAACCTGCGACAAGCGTATAGTACAGCCGAGTGAAATCCGTTTGCATTGTCTAGAAACACGAAATGACCAGCCTGCAATCACATATTAGTCACATCCACGTTAATATACCATTATACGACGTTAATGGTCAAACACAAAAGGTCAACTTTCCATGAAGATGATTTTGGAGGGATACCTGTGGGACTCTTATGATTTCACAGGGGACAGGCATGTTTTTTCGTGCATCTACCGCCCCTTGATAATTCATCCAATCTTGAAAGCCATATATAAAGGTAGTTGGCACTTTCCACTCTGAAGCTCTGCAAACATTTTTATCTATTTATTTACACATAAAAATAAAAGACGCTATTCTTAATAAGAACTTCAACAATATAAGAAATTAAACCTTTGTAATAGAGGGCTTCGGGCAAATGCACCAAATGAAAAGATGTATTTCAAACAAAGCTCTCCACTTGCCTTAGCAGCCAAAGTGTGGTATATGTAATCTTCACAGAAACCGTTACCAATTACAAAAATCAAAACGTGGAGACTAAATCAAGATATGGTTGACTTTAAGTTTTAAGTTTCAACTACCTGTAAGTAATTTTGCCTCTTCCTCATTCAACATATCACCTTCACCAAATCTAGCACTTGTATATTTGCGGACCAAATTTGGACCCCACGGGCCTAAACCTCTACAACATAGAATCCCATGTCACATTTAATTAATTAACTCATATAACTAAAAGCCTATTGCTGATGAGTAAACATAAGCGATAATGAAGATCATGTTACCTAAGAACTTTCATAGGTGTAAAATTAGACTCCCATAAGTGGTTCATAACGGCCCCTTTCCATGTCGCTCTGAATTTGGTAAGCCATTCTGATTTATGATCCGTTTCTGAAGTAAATCCGGCAGATCCCACCAAAATTAGATGTTCCACATGCTCAGGATGTTTTAAGGCGTATTTAGTTGCAATATATCCTCCAAAAGAATGTCCGAGCAGAACAAACTTGTCAAGGTTTTTGGCTTTGCGCCATTCCTCAAGGGAATCAATGAACCAAGCCTCGGTTTCTGCATTACCGTATCATATTAAACAATATGCAAAACACACAAAAGGTAATCCTCTACACAATATACTCGATAGACAGCTAACCTTCAGTACTTTTGCAAGTAAAGTCGGGCCTGCTTGATCCACCCCAACTGCCCATCAACATAAATAAAACGAGTGTAAGATATAACCCCAAAGGACTGAACGCTTTACTATTATCATTCTGTCAAATATGTCTGATCATGTTTCAATGTATTTCATATCTCAACGAAATGAAACATCACATAGTATCTCAACATTGTATGAAGCAACAAACATTAAAACATACGACACTCACCCAAGTTGATCGATCGCAATGACCCTAAAATGTTTAGCAAGAGCATCAAAATTCCTAAAGAAAAACCCCTGAGCAGCTGCATACCCATGTACCATTACAAGTGTGGGCGAGTCCTTGTTACTTTCGAATGTAACGGTGTTAATACACCTCGGCTCATTGCTAGCAGACCGAAACCACCTGACTTTCGACCCTGGCGGTCCAGTGCCAATATTAACATGCTCTTGAGTATATGGAGTCCTAATATTCAATCCAAAACAATTCTAATCAACACTTTACACCAACAATGCTATACAAATCCATAAAATCTAACAACCCAATTTCTAATTTCAATAACATAATTTGTCCCATGAACATAAAAATTAGTTAAAATTTACGGATAAAAGCGGTTACTTGACAATAGAGAGAAGCCGTTTTTCAGCGTTAATTATGTGATCGGTGGAGCTTGGTATCCAACGGAGAACAGAAGGCCATAAGGGCTTCTTGGATCTTGATGTGGCGGATGTCGCCGCCGCCGCCGCGGGTGAGTTGAATTCTTCTGCCATGGTGTTTGTAGTGAAAGTTGAAATTGAGCGGTTCAGGTGACGTGTAAAGCGCATACAGGGAACTGGATTAACAGAAATTGGTTAAGAGAGGAAACACGTAAAGAAGGATTGGAAATGGGGGAAATGGGTTGAATGGTTTTTATGGGGCGGAATCGTTAGCCGACAGAGAACGTCAACGATTGATGGCGGTGATTAGTATGCCTTTTTTTATTATTATTTAAACTTTAAACCGAGTGAAAAAAAGAATTGTGACGTATGTAATGACCTTACATTTTCGTCTCTCGATACAAGGTGGAAGGAAGGTGACGTATGTGGTCACCAGACGGTTTATTGTGACCTTGTGACGAAATTTTTTATTAACTGTAAATTTAAATTACTGGAGTATTATTGTGTTATCAGCAATAATCTATGATGTCTATATAAAAAATCAATAAAAATCTAATAGATTTTGGAAAAACTTCATTGCATAAAAGAAAATATGTACACAAGTCGTTGAAATTTAATTGTAGAATATCTTTTCTTTTTCTGGTAAATGTTATGGGTATATTTATTATTATTATTATTATTATTATTATTATTATTATTATTATTATTATTATTATTATTATTATTATTATTATTCTTATTATTATAAGTTACAATTACGCAAACATTCTTATTAGCCTTTTCTTTTTAAGTTAATATAATTGAGTTAGTACATAATCACTAAGGATGTGTAATATTGGTTCATGTAGTGGATACGAGATATATTAATTATATGAGAAAGAAATGGTCTGATTTATAGAATGGGTTCATGGTGTGTGAACCACGCCTAAGTAGCGTGGAATGTGGACCTCGGATTAGATGGAGTGGTGTGGTTCACGGCGGTGGAAAACTCCATGGAGAGGAAGCATGTTTGTGTATTTTATAAGCGATAATACGTGTTTCATAAATTATAGTACGTTAGAAAAACTGTTTGAACCATATAATACACTTTTACATAGTGTATACGAGATACCATAAGTAAAAATAAATTCATCACACAAGGATGAGAGAAGAGGAACCACAACCAATCAACATTTGAATATTTAATGTGGGAGACGAAAGAACTCGAGAAGGAAAGAATCCTAATATATAATATATAGATATATATGAGATAATGAAAAACCTATTAAAGTATTGCGGTTAACTATTTATAATAATATAAATAAATAAGGATAATCACGAAAATAGCCTAAGAAATGGTCAACTTTACTAAAATAGCCCACTGACACGGCTTTATGAGCCGTTTCAATATGTAGACACGGCTTAAAAAAATCCTTTCAAGTCAATCAACTCATGATTGCCACGTGTCCCAGTTGAGCCTTTTCAGTGTGGCTTGAACCGTTAGTGTGGCTTAAGCCCTTTCAGTGTGGCTTGAGATCTTTCAGTGTGGCTTAAGCCCTTTCAACCATAGACTTAAGCCCTTTCAATGTGGCTTGAGATCTTTCAGTGTAGCGGTTTGGCTTGGCTTAAGATCTTTCAAAACGGCTTGAAATCTTTCAACATAGTTTAAATATAAACGGAAAATTAAAAACATAAACGAATAATTAAAAATATAAACGAATAATTTAAAATATCTCAATAAAATTTGAGAACTTGAAAATCTCAATTAAAAAAATCTGAAAGTTTTAACTTGAAAATAAAGAATATTTCACTTGAAAATAAAAAAATACTAGGTTAAAAGCCTGTGTATTACACGGGTTAAATAAATGTAATTTTTATACTAAATAATAAAAATATAACTTTAAAAATCTCGTTTATTACATGACTCGAATAAATGTAATTTATATATTAAGTAATTAAAAAGTTATATATTTAAGAGTCTTGTGTATTGTACGAGTTGAATAAATGTAATTGTATATACCAAATAATTAAAAAAGTTATACCTTTAAAAACTCTGTGTATTACACGGGTTAAATAAAATGTAATTTTGTATACTAAATAATAAAAATGTAATATCTTTAAAAAAACTCGTGTATTGTAAAAAAGTAATATCTTTAAAAAACTCGTGTATTGTACCCGTGTAATACATTTATTCAACTCGTACAATACACGGGGTTTTAAAGTTATATTTTTTTTATTATTTAGTATAAAAATTACATTTATAAAATTACATTTATTTTCAAGTTAAAACTTTCAGATTTTTTTAATTGAGATTTTCAAGTTCTCACATTTTGTTGAGATTTTTTTTTAAATTATTCGTTTATATTTTTAATTATTCGTTTATGTTTTTAATTTTCCGTTTATATTTAAACTATGTTGAAAGATCTCAAGCCGTGTTGCAAGTTTTCAAGCCGTGTTGAAAGATCTTAAGCCAAGCCAAGCCAAGCCAAACCGCTACACTGAAAGATCTCAAGCCACATTGAAAGGGCTTAAGTCTATGGTTGAAAGGCTTAAGCCACACTGAAAGGGCTTAAGCCACACTGAAAGATCTCAAGCCACACCGAAAAGGCTTAAGCCACACTGAAAGGGCTTAAGCCACATTGAAACGGCTTAAATCTATTGGTTGAAGCCACACTGAAAGGGCTTAAGCCACATTGAAACGGCTCAAGCCACACTGAAAAGGCTCAAGTCACACTGAAACGGCTCAACTGGACACGTGGCAATCATGAGTTGGTTGACTTGAAAAGATTTTTTTAAGCCGTGTCAGTAGGCTATTTTGGTAAAGTTGACCATTCCAAGGTTATTTTCGTGATTATCCTTAATAAATATAACTGATCGTAATTTAATTAGAAACTCCTATGTATATAAAAATACTAATGCAAATACCAACAACCAACTAATGTAATATATGCAAATCTAACTTATAATATTATAATATATCAGTCAATAAATTATGATGTCAATTGTCATGTACATGATTGTACTTGATCGTAAGATACAATTGATAACCGATTGCAATGAAAATAGACTTAAAAGTAAACCTTCTAAATACCTATCTTCTAGGTGATATTTTTTTTGTTTGGTTAACACAACAAAAATTTATTCGCATTGCCGAGGGAGAAAAGGATCTGGAATACATTTTGTTGGTTTGGTATTTAAGTCATTTGTCAATAAGCTATTGCATACCTTTTTTTCTTTTCATATAACAATATCAAATTTGATGTATTTTTTTTTTCAAATGTAAACTTCTTAGTGGTGATTAATAACTTTGCTTGAAAAGTAGTTTTTTGAATGAGACTTTTTGTTGACAACTTTTCTAAAGGAAATGGATTTGAAATTGACCAACTAAATCCGATTTCGGCTAAGGTTAACCGCCTTTGATTGATTTCAAGTAATTAGATAGAGTTGAAGAAAGTCGTCTCGGCACCGTACCTTACAACGATTAGTAGATGAGTACTCAACCTTCGAGACCTACTTTTATTCAAAGTTTTAGTTTTTGGCATTTAGACGAGTACTCGGGGTTCGAGACCTACTTGCAAGGCTACTGCTTCAAGCATAATCATAGGGTAAAGATGATCACTACTCGTATACTGATATCTCCATTCCGTTGGGCAATTCTTTCAAGCCTAATTTGTACAATCATTGTTCCCTAACATTCAACGAATCCATGTTTGAATGGATTTCACTCCCAATCGGTCTGCACAAATATTTTCATCCAAACATCTGAATAATACTTTCACAAAAGAGGTCTAGACTTTCATGTGAAACTCTTGTAGACATCTTCAAGTTGACAAATTATGCATGTGCATTTCCGTAATGAAGTAAAAGAACTTTTACCTCTGCCAACTCATCCTCTTATGAAAAACGGGTATTGTCTTTCTATATATCGACAATTCTCACAATGAGTTCTCATCCCCTCGAAACCTTGTATTGAACATCCGACATCATATAAAGGATTGTCAACGAAGTAATCTTTGATGAGTTGGTCATGAGCATATTCACAATCTCCATCAATATATGTTCTTGAATTTGATCATTTGTAGTTGTCGCATCATCAAGAATGGTTGTTATGTTCAAACAAACAGATTGAGGACTCGTCAAGGCTCAACGATGAACACTCGAAAGTTGTTAAGGAACCATTGGTGAAATTGTATGAAAGAGGGACGTGTTGGTGAAATTGTATGAATGAGGGACGTGGTATTGTATGAGAAAAAGAGATGAAAGTGTATGGGATTATCATAAGATTAGTTTAAAAAAATGAATAAGTTAAATAGGATTTTATAGATTAATTTTCTTTTAATAAAATATACTAGCCGTCGAACAACTATCTTCCTTCAATACGATTCACAAGTCAATCCCCACAAAGCTTCATCCCTCGCCACACCACAACACCATGGGGCGGCGTTCCCACAAGGGCCACATGGCCACATCGACCACCCCTTGCCATGCCTTCTCCACACCCACCGGCCTTTATTTCTTATAAAACTCCGTTATAACTAAGTTTCAAACTGCTTAATTATCCGAGCACGATTAACACAACTCATCCTGGTGCCAACACGTTTGCAATCGACAAGAGTTTTGAAACACCAAACAAGATATAGGTCTACAATCATCATCATCATCATCATTATACTCGATAAATCCCACCAAACAAGATGTACACAGCTTTACCTCTACTCCGTAGAAATAGAGATGCTGCTTCTAGCGAGACCCGCGGCTTGATAGTAGTTTTTCATTAAGCCTTGGACATTGGGCTCATAACACTCAGCAATTAAGACAAATGCCGCTTAGTGCATGTACTCCCTTGTCTTTCGGCTATCAACGCCACCACATGATGCATGATTAACCATCCCCTCTTTTAAAACGTTAAAATTAATGCACTTTTACTTTTGTCCCCCAAGCACCCACACATATATTTATATGTGCATACCGCAAACGGAGCGTTAAGATATAGGTCTCCAGTCTCAAATCTAAATAGATTGAAACAACAATATACAAAATTCGATACACTTGCCATACGCATGTTCGTATACAAGATTGATAAACCAAGGTTAACAATCTAACATTCATACCAAACAACTTTTAATGAACAAATTGCAAGTCCTATTAACAACACTTTACTCGACCACTTCAACTCAAGTAAAGGTACCCCTAATAGCGAAAATATACTTTACATGAATCAAATGAAATCAAAATTTGAAGCATACGAGCTTCAACTCATATTTAGAACCTTAAATACATGCCCCCCCCCCCCCCCCCCCCCCCCCCCCCAAACACACCCTCAACCAAAAAAAATTCAAAAGGATAGTGCAGAAACCAAACATGTGGCATAGCTCCAAATGATTTCCATGTCTCATGTTTCTCCTGACAAAATTCATATAACCAGCAAGCACATGAAAACTTCACACATTTTTAATGATTTCATCATGATTTCTAGGATGAAAACAAACCTCCAAAGTAACTTTCTGATCATTCTATGTACCACTTCCTCAGACAGCCAAGAACAGCTTCATGGTACTCAACGCCGCCGTTACATTTCTGCAGAAACAAGCGATGCAGAAAAAAAACAAGAGACAGGAGACGTAAAAAGGTTTAAAGTCTCGCTCTTTTTTGCAGACCCGCAACATAAAAGGGAGTTGGTTTGAAAAGATCACCAAAAAGAAGAAAAATGAAGACCGAAATGGTACTTTGTTTTCAAAGACAATTGTCTTGTATAATCTTGTTGCAACAAGGTCAACCCTAACATGTACAGATTTCAAGAAAGATATGGTAAAAAAATTTCCTACTGCTTCTGTAACGGACAGAAATGGGTTTTTCAGTTCCTAACTAAATTACAGTTTTCAAATGAAAAAAAAACCCCATATCAAAACTAAAGTAATTTCAATAATTGATGTTGTCTGTAAGCATATCTCTAACTCCATGATCCTTACATATAACATATCTCTTGTGTACTTTTGTTTACTTTCTTTTAGTTTTTGATAGCAAAAAGAGCAATTGAATCAACATAAAGACTGATCTTCAGGAGCCTGCTGATTTTGCATCAGTCTTCATAGCCATATACCTCTCAATTAAGTCGTCCACAAATGTTCGAATCTGCCAAATAAAAGCACAAATCAAGTGATCAATTTAAGGGAGTGTTTGTTTTTCAAATACAAGTACTTATTGACCTAAAATGTCTAATTTGATCAGACAAATTAGTTATTACTTATAGCATACCTTGTTTTTGCGCTTATTATCAAGAAACTCAAATACAGCCATCGCTTTCTCTGCATCTGTAATATGCACCGTGACCTGAAATTCAAGTATTCAACTATTGACTTGTCAAACAGATATCTTTTAACCTTATAGAACTTTATTTTATTTTATCACTGACCTTTGTGGATGTTTCTTCATTATGGACTTGTAACTTTCTTTGTCAATTTTTCTTGTCTTATAAAGAGGCATAAGAAGAGATGCCACATAATCAACAACTGATTGTTTAGTTTTGTCCACACTGCGAGTTTGGTTACCCATCAACTCTCGGTTCACAGTAACTTGAGAAGCTGAGCCGTCATTTGCCAAACCGTCATGCCTGTGAGTTAACGGTTTTAAACTCATATTCGAATCCTCTTCATTCATTGCATGCATACTCCTATTATAGAAATCAAAATCAGCAGCAGCGGCTTGCGATTGCCATCGTTCAATGGCACTATGGTCTTTTATCCCTTCACTACCCGCGCTATCAATCCACGCTTTTGTAAATATGTTGCCGACACATGTACTTTCATGTTCACCCGAGTGCTCACTGTAACCTAGAGGCCCTGCGTTTTCATTTGAGTGGCTCCGTTGTGAGCGGTTTGAACTCTCAAGGTTGACCCCCGCAGCAGAAATGTCAACTGACCAATCCTGCACTCTACAGTTTCTAGACTCTATTTCGGATATGCACTCTTGACGACCCGTAACGCCACCGGCCCATTTCTTTTGCAGCTCAGATTCGTCCATTTGTGCGTATTGTTCCCGTCTTGCAAACTTGTGGAAAGATGGTATCTTCGGAAGCTGCAAGGGTGTGATGCTTTTGGCACCCGATGACGCATATGCCTGCAAATTAATATCGAGATTGCCAATTAGTCTTCATTTTTATTTTAATGAAAACGTGGAAATAATAAGAAAGCGCACCTCAGCAGCTGCTATAGCAGCAGCACGGGCTGCTTCTGCAGCATCGATCGCAGCTTGTTCTTCTTCAGTCATGGGTAAATCTTTGTCATCTTCTTCCTTGCAGTTTTGTTTTCGATTGTGTGAATCTAAAGATGAGGTATGATGGGCCCGCAATGGCGGTTTCCCAGAAGCTGAATGAGATTTGCTTCTAGAAGCATCTGCAGCACCTGCTTGTCTTAATAACTTCAATCCGCCATTAGAAGCCTTCTCTTTTCTAAAAATCTCAACCCACACGCTAACAAGCTGGCTTGCTATAGCACGTATATATCGGCTTGTATGCACACAAACCTTTTCTTTCACCGTTTTCCCAATACCTAGATTCATAATAACACCATAATTTGATCATATACCCACAAAGTTGGTATTTAAATACAAACACAAATTTGAAATATTAAGGTGAGCAGAAAACTGAGAAAACCGATTTAACCGAACTGAAAAAAACCAAACCGCACGAAAAATCGAAAAAAACCAAACCGAAATTTACGATTCGGTTACGGTTTTGGATTTTTTGGAAACCGAAAAAAAACGAACAGAACAACCTAAAAAGTGTTTTTTTCATGTTTGTTATATATTGATTTAGGAATTATTAGTTATATTCTTGAACGTTAGGTATTTATAAATATCTTTGAAATGATTTATCCATTGCCTACAAAAAATAACAAAATTTAACATAAAACTTAAATGATTTTCAAAGTCTTATAAAAGAAAATATCTTAATAAAAACGTTGGAGAAACATAAAAATAGATTAGAAGTTAGGTTTATGTGAACAATATTCATTAAAAAGATTAAACATAATAACTTAAATGTTAACATCTAAGAAAGATTATTAAATTTTGGATTATACTTTCTATTTTTGAATTTTACGTAATTTTGTTCCAAAAACCGAACCGTTGCTAAAACCGAAACCGAGTGGTTTTCAACACCCGTAAACCGAACATTTTGGTTACGGTTTCGGTTTTACCATAAAACTGAACCGAACCGAACCTTGCACATCCCTATGAAATATACCTGAAAGACGGAATACAAGCAGATCTGTAGATACAAGCACGAGAAGACGAACGCACTGACGCAACAGCTGAGTCCCGTTCTTCCCCATTGAATCGAGTATCCATGAGTTGAGAATGCCAAGCCCTTCTTTAGTTCCGGCAAAAAACTCTTTAGAAAGATGCAACCGGCCGGCTCTACTCTTTGCATTACAAAACATATTTTGCAACAAAGAGCTCTTATGCGCATTGGTGAGCTCAATAGCGTCAAGTCTTTTAATTATATTTCTAACTTCACTCCTTTCACTGTTCGAATGCCTCTTGGCAGCAGCGATTGCTTCTACTTCTGCGGTAAAATCATTTCCGGTAGTCAGAATATCAACTATACGAACAGCTTCGCGTAACCCGCTCATCATTGTTCGCGTAACCCGCTCATCATTGCCCCACCGACAGTATCCGGGTGTTCCTTACACGTGGCTTCACCCGCAAAGAATAAACAGTTGTCAACGGGCCGGCCCAATGTATCGTAATCTTCACCGGATGCCCCAACTGCAACATACGAGTAAGCACCGTAGCTAAACGGGTCCCCTCCCCAGTCTGTCACTACAGATGCAACTGGATCACGCACTGCACTCTCGCCGAAAAGTTTTTGAAGCACCGCTAAAGCGTGATTTACATGATCAGACGGGGTTAAATCTCGGTCGTTGATTGCTGCTTTCCCGACTATTAATGCTATAAGAACGGGCGCGTTAACTGTTTTTTTAACGTTCCAAAACATAAAACACCACCCCCTTTGATATGTTTCTTCTGCGGTAGTCCGAAGTAATCAACGAATCATCCCAAAACACTTCGGGAAATTCCAAAATAACTTTGTTAAGCACACCAAAACCGAGTCGTTTAATAGAAGAATATTTCCATTCGGGTAATGACGGAGAAAACTTTATAGTTTCCGCTTTTAGACATCCGAGTGGGACTGTGATTAAAATCGCATCTCCTGTAAAAATCTTGCCGTTTTGCGTACAAACTTTGACTTTCTTTTGTGATTCATCTTCTTGTTGACGATAAACATCAGCAACTATACAGTTAAGGTGGATATGAAGACCGTCTTTAAGAGAATCAACAATAGCACCGTAACCGCCTTTGATCATGCAGTGGGCTCCACCGAATCCTCCGTAAATGTCATCTTGATTCCAATACGAGTGATACGTGTTGAAGTGAAGCAGCACAACCGTATTCCAAATGAGCAAGATGCCAATCCATCACTCTCCTTTCAAGCGGACTCAAGATCTCCTCTTCAGTACCCGTTTTATCGGATACGGGTCCGGCCCGTCGGATCTTAAGCCCGTAATCTAAGCCCTCTTCGAGTGACACTTGCATTGCATGATCACCTTTCTGGGCCACAACCAATTGCATGTCATCAAGCAGGCTATTGTATTCAGCCTCCACAGCTTCATCCAATTCAGGAGGAACTTTTTGGCCCGTGACAGTATCATAAAGAGGACAGTCACTATTCAAAACCGTTAACTCTAGGCCCAATTGTGCACAAACTAAAGATGACGGGTCAGGCCTTCTTTGAGAAGTGATGTCAGCCTCGACCCCTGTAATAATGCTAGCACCAAGATCAACCGGCACTGAAAGAGATGAACGGTCTGTAAAAACCCGACCCCCGACTCTATCACGGGCCTCTAACACAGTTACATGAAAACCCAGACGACTCAAGTGCCGAGCAGCAGTTAAACCAGCAGGACCCCCTCCAATTACGATGATTTCTTTCTTGTTTCGGAATCATTACACTGTATACACACAGTCGGCTCCTTTGGTTAATCGGATCCACCGTTTGAACATAAGGACCGTTTGATTCACAAAGTGGATCCAATAATAATACTGTCTGGACATTCGGTTACCGTATCGGTTTCATCGGTCAAATTATATTTTAAACTATCATTTTCTTCTCCTGAAAGCGTAAAATTGGGCTTTATACCGCTGTCTGATATCTCCTTCTTAGACGCAACTCCGAAGTTTATGTAACATGTTAGAAACCAAAATGCATAAACAACTTTTTAGTAGAATCTATAAACGAGTAACATGACTTCCGTAACTTACATATTGATCCAGAAATGAGTAGATATCCCTTATTAAAGAAGCCTGTGGATGTTCATCTGTGACAGCGGTTTCAGATATTCCACATTCTGACAACGGTAATATACGAGTTACATCTTTATTCCAAAGATGTAAAATATGGTTCCTGCAATGAGCAAAGTCAATTTACTAGAACATACTCAAAAGAATTTTAAAGGGCATATATATATATATATATATAAAGACGCACCTGCAGTCTATATATTCTTGAAGCCCGCCTTTACGTTTAAGTAATTCCTTAAACTTCATCTTCTCGACGGGACCCGCAGCACGAGCTTTAAGTCCAACTGAGACGGCTGCAACGCCACCACTTTCTGCCTCCGTAGCAATTGTTTGCAAGAAATCTAGTTTCCCTTTCGTTTTAACTGACTGAACCTTTTCTCTATCTTCATGATCCACATAAAAGTTCTGTTCATGAATCAATGTGTCCCAATAAGCATCCCCCTCATACGCCATGTCATCATGCCTATGTCTTTTAGCTTGCCTCATAATTCGCTTGACACCTGACTTGTTATTAAATTTTGTTTCGGGATCAGGCATAGATCCGTTTTCACTTGCATAAGCTTCATTTTCATCTGCGAATTTATTACATTCGGGTAATGAAACTGGAGATAACCTACCATCTGATGTTGATGCATTCTCTTTACATGAAGAAACTTAAACAATTTCGTTCTTTGGACTATCACAGTCACTGCGCGAACCGGTTTGAAGCTGGTCTGATACAACCCCATCAACAGTGTTTGGGATCAAACCCTGGTTCACATTCTCGTGTGAACTAACGAAATTGGAGAATTCTTCTGGTCTGCGGGTGATGTGGCGTTAGTTATGAACCCTGCAATTGGCGCACTCTCAGGGATAGCGCAGGTGGGGTCCGTCTTTTTTTCTTGAACTTCAATCTCGGAAACACCATTGGTCGACTTTGTTATCTCAGGGGATGAATGATTCAAAACATCATTAATAACTTCATTTCCAGTAGGATCAAATCTTTAATGTGCTCCAATCTCAACTGTAGCTGGATCATTAGGCTTTTGTTCCGATCCATCATGACAAGCTTGAGTTGTCTTGTCTTGCTCATGTTTCAATGCTTTTCTAGATTTCCAAAGTGAACCAGATTGCGCCTTGAGGAGAAAAGCCGATAAAGAATCCTCTAGATCGTTTTGTGTCAAATTCTCACCCACAGTCTTCTTTGTTGACTTACTTTTCGATCTCTTCTTTTTCTCTTTATCACCGCCTTTAACCTCTAAACCACCCTCTTTGTCTTCTTCGGTCAAATTCTCACCCAACGACTTCTTCACAGATGTTTTCTTTTTCTCTTTACCACTATTTTTTAACCCCTTCTTGACACACTCAACGGTCCCATCTTCACACACATTCGGTTCTTTCGCTACAGTCACTGTTTTCTTCACAACGGGATCCAAACGCCCTCCTTTTGGTGCACAAACCCTAGGCCCTTTTTTCAACTTCTTTCTAAAAGCAGCCAATGTATCATCCAAACTACCATCAACTTCCACCTTCTCGAACCCTAAACCACCATCACATTCCACTTTAACCTTCTTAGCATTCTTTCTACATTTTACAACCTTAAACGTCGCCCCGATCGGTTCATCATCATCCGACTCAATGCCATCTTTAACTTCAGCCGATCTTTTCTTTTTCCCCAATTCCTCCACACCCATCTTCTCAACCCTAATTTCACCAACACCACTAATCACATCAAAACCTAGCCCAATTTCCTTATCTACCCCTTTATTTGATCCACAATCATCACCATCACATTCCATTTATCAAACAACAATCAAACACACACTCACATTCCACATAAAGCCTGCAACTTTTCCAACAATTCAAGATTATACAACTATCTGTCAATCAAAACCCCTAACAATTCAATACTTCTGCATCATGCAACGTACAAATAACATATAAATACATACAAAAATCACCAAAAGTTCAAAGATTTATAATTGTTAAGTGAAATAGCAGCAATCAGACCTGTAGGATGCCCAGAAGTGGCGTAGATTAGCAATCACCGCTTGCCCCAAGCAAAAATACGCTATTAATAGACAAATTTTTGAAAAACGGAAGCAGGTGTTTCACAGATATAAAAACTTGAAGAGGGTCGCTGCCGATATATATGCCCGACCCGAAGAGGGAGATGGGCGTTAGGGTAATTTGGGCCAAATGGGGTGGGGTTTTAAGGCATTTGCTTGTAGATTTGTTTCATGAACTTCAAGAATATGTTTTGATATATGTTATGTTAAGTAATATAACTCTTTTTTTTGTGAGTTTTACTAATATATTCATCACAGATTCACAGATGAGATAAGTAGAAAGATTGTATATTATGTCTATATCCAAAAAGGAAATATTATAATTGTTGTAATTGTTTTTTCTCCCGCGGAATTTTAGATTATCGTTAACTTGATAATTGGTTTTGTGGCGCATGTCTTTAAATTACCGTTAAGAAGACAGATGATCTGTCAAGTAACGTGACTTCTTAAATCTTGATGGATTGTATGGAAATGATTATAATTCCTTTTTTCTATTTCTGTATGGTCTTTTTCAGTGTTGTAAAAATCGCGACTAGGCAGCGATTAATCGCTAGTCGGCCAGTAATTGAGTAATTTTTCGTTAGCCACTCCATTAATCGCTAGTCGGGCTTAGTCGGCCAGTAAAAAATCAGCGATTCTGGCAAAAAACCTGTATATTTGTAAAACCTTATCTTAATTTATTGAATTTCTATTAAAATTTCGCATTTAAATGTGTAAATGCGAATACACGTCCATACATATTTTCTAACTTATTAAAACTTCATAAACATTAATCAATTTAACATTTTATCATTGAATAGTTTCCTAATAACAAAACCATGTGCGGAAGCTTGAGCTTTGAACGTGTTCGGTTCTTTATAGTGCTTGGTCCTCCTCCGGTGCTCACAATCATTACCTATATTTCATAATTTATGAAATACGTTAGTTATAAATAGATTATAACGTAACCGAATAAGCCCGAAGGCCCAAAACATTAAAAACAACATTTTTAGAAATCACCCGCCGTAAGCTACGGTTCCGGACCGTAGCTTACGGTATGTTGATTCTGTTCTGATCAGCAGCTATCAACCGTAAGTACGGTAGGACACCGTAGCTTACGGTGGGCTGCTACAGAGCTTTTTAAGTTTGTCGTTTTAGTTACGAAAACTTCCGTAACTTACTCAATTTTTATCCGTTTTACTTGAAACTTGTTTCTAAATGTCCGTAAATTGTTTGCCGATATATTTAACTAGAAATCCTTAACCGGGATTCCTAATTCTTATGAATTACGCATCCACTCTTGGTTTATGCGCATATTCATATTTACTCATTTAGAGATTAAGCCCATAAACTTAAATCTCACTTCCTCTTATCCTGTTTCTTATTTTAATACTAAAATATCTATTTATCTTCCACCATAACTATACTTGTGGTGGATTTGTTATAGAAAATATTTTATTTCAATTTCTACCATTTGGTTGACATTTTACGAAAAAGACCCAATGTTAGGCATTAAGCCAAATCGACTTATGTCATTTGCTAATACACTAGCGCAAAGGTGAACCTTCTTATGAAACACAATTTTAAACTACCCTCAAGGTCGTTTACTTGTTTTATCACCTGAGGGCATTTTGGTCAACTTAGATCCCTCTCTTACTACGTAGGACTATTAATCGCATGATTTGACCAAAGAACACATTTTAATCGTAATTTTATTTAAAATAATTAGGTTCCTATGAACATGATGTCTACCATTAAGGTTATGAGATTTTAGGTAATCTGATATTCATTTATGACTCGTTTAACTCTCATCGGACCTTAAATTCATAAATGAGAGTTTGACCCATTACACATACCTGGCTCAAGTCATTGCATTCACCCGTTTAAATACCTTATGCTATTAATCATTAATTAATAGCGACGCAAACCAAACGCCAATTTCCCTGTGAACACAAAACTCGACAAGCGTTCATTAGATATTATTGTCAAATGGTGATGACTACACCATTTGACCCATTTGGTCTAAATGACCATTTTATTATTACGAGATGGTATTTATTTACCATCCATCATTTATCCGTTTCAGTTTACACCTCATGATCATATTCTTAATTGTTTTAACCTATTACAGTTTACGCCATAGAATGCCCTTATTTTAGAGTTTAATATTTATTCATCAAACTGACTGAATTACCATATTACCCTTCTATTCTTATGTTACACAAAGTATCCTTTCAAATACTTATTTTGTTAACACATGACAATATTACCATTTTCTCCTTTTTACCATCAAATATGGTTTAATACCATATTTGCTTATTCCGACCCGTATCAATACACGTCGGAACCTTGTATTTCGAAATCTTGTTCCGAATACTAAATCACTTATTCATATTCAAATACATAAGTACATTTACTATTTTAAGGATGTAAACTTTACTTACCTTGAGTTCCAATTATGACCTTATTCCGCATACTTGTTCCGTTTGACCCGCTTCTTCCCAAGCCTCCGCCTAGCTTGTCAAGCGTCAAACTATCATTTATCATTCGTAAGATGGTTAGGTTAGTCATCATCTAACACGACTATTCCACCTTACGGATTTATATCAAATTTATCATTCGATCCTAATATAGGTCAGTTTGACTTTTAAAAGTCAACTGCCTATTTACTCATACTAATCCACAAACAAGTTTGATAACTCATTTAGGCATTTCGTTAATTATCTGGCAAGCGCTATTCTTAGGCCACCATTCTAGCTACGTTTCCCAAACCAAGTTCATGTCGTTTCTTTCACTTAACAAATTCAAGCGATTGTTAACATCAAGTTAACTTAGCGTTTGATTAACAATGCTAATTTATCCATTAGCTAGGTTTTCATCTTTATGTAGCAACCTATTATCATATTATTAGACATTCATCCGAATACCTAATATTACCAAATTTTTACACACTAACTAGTAGACAACATGATCTTATACACTTATTAACATTAACATCTATTTCATCATTTCATACAAAACTATTCCATAGCAAGTATGAATATGTACTCAAACTCATAATTTGTTCAAGTATCTTCCTACTATTATCATGCATGATGATTCTAAACATAGATATATCATCAACTTCATCATATTATTAAAATTCACTTTATAATCTACTTGTTAATCACTAACAAGTAATCTTATATCAACTTGTGCATAATTTCTTTAAGTTTAACGAAATCAATCATACACATACACTTAATATATCTTTGGATCATAATCCAACTATCTAATTGCAAGTAATCTACTTATCTCAAATCGCAACTTTCACCAATCTAGGTTTTAAGACATACCTTATGATCCCTAATCAAGGTGATCAATAATTCATGTTCATGCACTGATTTGTGTCTCGAATTGGTCTTTAATTTGGTGGATTAAGATTGAACAAGGGTTTGCCCATGTTCTTTCTCCTGAGGGTCGACATGTACACACTAAATGTTTGTATTATGTGACTTGTTTTAATAAAACAAGTTTCCTTTCTTAGCAACTTTGGTCCCTCAAGTTTAGTTTTGATTTTAAATGAGACTACAACTCATTGTCTTGTTATTAATATACATGTTATTAACTAGGTTATTTTGTTTCTAGTTATTTCGTATACGGTTTTACTTTTACCTCTAACGGTCTTTTATCCGCTCTTTACTATTAACGTGGTTTGATTACCAAACCCGTTTTTGGGATGTTACAAATCTACCCCCCTTAAAGGGGTTTCGTCCCCGAAACCTTTCTTACCTAGTTCCTTGGGTTCAACCCGACGAACTTGGTTTCATTTTCGCCTAAGCGTTGCTCATATTTTAATTATTCAGAAATCTTACCAGAAGATGTGACAATGTCCTCCGGACTCCCTAATGGTGTCTGACTCCTTTCTTGTTCTTTTTCTTGATTAATGTTTTGTATTCAGGGCATTTTCTCTTTCGACCAAAGGTTGTCATATACCTTGCCGCGTGCGCCTTTCTTTGTACGGGCTTCTTGGCCATCAAATCCGATTAGCATTCCTCTTCCTCATAATTCGCTAGAGTGAGTCACCATTTGGCTACTCGGTCGTATGAATCTGTCATCACATTTATTTCATGCTAATCATATAATGATAAGCATATTAAACAAGTTTTAAAATTTAATTTGACCTTCACCGGTTAGACTTATTAGTCACCGGTTACCTTATACCTCAGACTTTAGGTACAATCATATTGCTTTCGCAAGGCTTTTACAAACCTTCGAGACCCTAGTCTCATAGCTCGTGTTACTAGGTAATCATATACCATGTTATATAATATATATATATATATATATATATTGACCGTGATTGCATCACGTCATGTTAAATTTTATATCTATCCTTTTCGTTTTCGAGAATTTTCTTTTACTTAGCCTCTTAAGATGAGGTCTTTTAATGCATCATTCCTCTAACTCGAAGGTCGTGGTGATCCTTAGATCATTCTTTTACCCGTGTCGTTCTTTAAATATATTTGGTGTCAATGCACCTCTTTTATACTTGAAAGGAAAAATTATTTACGTTGTCCTTTCTTTTTCCGCCAAATCATGGCTCCCTTTTATTATGAAGGCTTATTTATTTTACTTCAATTATGGTCTCAGACCATGGTTGATCCGGTTTGTTAACATTCATTTTCTATGTATCCGCGATTCTTTTATGAATTACATTCTCTTATTGGATCTATTAGTCGTTTCATGATCACTTGCGTCTAAGCCTAGCGCAAGATCAAATAGCGTTGACCACTTGTCGCCACCGAGTCACAACTACCATCTTTAGTGGCAACAACAGCATTTTGTGTATGTTGCCCCAAACATTTATTCAGATCAGACACTGTCTGTTGGTAGTCGTGCGTGCCTGCGCGATCGTAGTCCATGACTAGATTACTTTTCGTTCTGACAATTCTTCCGACTCTATGACTTCATATGTCATTGATGCGTCGGTTTGTCTCACCCTTACCGTTATCCGGTTTAAGCCTATATTTTCTTTACAACCCGTTACCTGGGTTCTTTATCTTAATGTTTTAACGCTACCGTTATCCATTTTGCGTCTTCATTTATATTCATTCACGACCCATTTTATGGGTTCATTTCTATTTCACGCTCCCATTATTCGGTTTGCGTCTACAGTATATTTAATCACGTCCATTACCCGGGCTCATTATTCTTTTGCTTTAACGCTCCCATTACCTGGTTTGCGTTTACTTTTAAATTCAATCACTATACTTCTTTTGACTTGTTTGGCTTGCTCGTGTGAAATCCATCACTTATGAGCGACCGAATCTAATTCTTTATTTAACCCGTTTGATTTGTTTTTGTGAGATTCATCACTTATGAACTGTCACACTTTATTCATTATCTGACCCGTTTGACTTATTCGTGTGAAGTACATCACTCTTGAACAATCAAACTTTATTCTTTTTCTAATCCGTTTGACTTGTTCGTGTGAAATCCATCACTTTTGAACAGTCAAACTTTATCCTTTATCCGATCATTCTTTATGGCCTCACGGACCATGAATGATGATTTCATCATTATTTCTTTCTTTTCTCTTTTTATCTTTTCTACGATCATAGTCATCGACTTTGATCATTTCCCGTGTGGGCACTATCTCCGTTTCTATGACCTCGCGGGTCATTTATACTTTGGTTTTACGTGCCCTTTTGTCAACCATGGCTCTTTTGTCCATAATGACTTACTCCATGAATTTCCTTGGGTCATTTATTTCTATGTGCGCCTATTACCGTTTTTATGGTTTCCACGAAAACCATTTATACAAGTACACCTGTAAGTTTCTTGACCCTAAGGATCTTTTAACTTTTCCCATTCACCTCGATTTTACCACATTGAATGTATATGTGTTTATTATAACAAGTTCATGGTATCATGTGTTTATTATTTACTTGGCCAGAGTAAGCGATCAACACATGGTACACATGACCTTATTATAACTAACACATTACTTCCCATGTAAGTAAATACTCGGTTCATGTCCATATTTCTGATTTATTTGGTAAGACTTTGTTTAATTGTCATTTAACAATTATTAGTTTTTATCTTTCTTATCTTAAAACGTATGGAATGTTTTTCCTTTTTATAAATTTATTTATATAACCACATTTATCCATGTGATCGTTACTTTTCCTTAATAGGATCTTATTGAAAATTTCTACTTGGATGGTCGATTCCATTCAAGTTTCTAAATTTGAATTCTTTTATTGTTTTGTTATTCACAATTGTGAATAACGCATAATTCCCACCCAATATCCCTTGGAAACGTTATTCTGAAAGGGTATCCCATTTGGATTTCCCAATCCTTAAATTTTGTATGCAACCGTTATTCGTTGCTCATCTATCGCATACTACTATTCGTACAATAATTTAAAATGTGCACCTGGGTGATATTTGCCTCATGGGCTTTCATTGTCTTTCACCTTTATTCCGTATCCATATTTGATTTAAGTCCTGGTGAGCATGTCCTACTTGTCATATTTTGAACCATTTCTTCATCATATCGGTAGATCCTTAGACTCCCGTTGTAATGCCTCGCTTTTTCGTACTTTCCTAAATTAGAAAGTGTTGTCATATTTCTATTTTTGTAAACCTATATTCGTATTTCTTTTTCTTGTAAACCGAGACTTGAATCATAATGAAACTTATACTTGATACTTACTTGTCTTATATGCATTTAAATGTTGAATACACGCAAACTTATACTTATACGCGCATTCATACTCGATACTTATATGCATTAAAACATGCAAAAAATGGCAAAATAAACAAGTCAAAGGGCTAAAAGTGTTAAAAAATCAAAGAACCTTCTGGAATAGCTTGCCTCGCGCCCCGCGGCTGAAACATCGGAAGTCTCTCGCGGCCCGCGAGAGGGGCGCGATCCGAAAATGTCCGTTTAAAGCTCATGGATTGGCCAATTTTGTGTTTTTTTCAGTAATTACCCCAACTAACAACCCCCCAATCTTTACCTATAAATACCCCACTCCATTTCACTCTCAACTCATACCTCAATCTTCTCTTCTCTTCTCTAAAAGCTCTAAGAGCTCTCTTCTCCTCTCAAAGATCAAGGCTCCCAAAAGTGAGTTCTAACTCATCTCTCTCTTTTGATCTTTCCTTTTTTCTTACTACTTGGAAATACCTTTTGGAATGTCTCCATAAGTCTTCCATGGAAGACTAACTTGGAACATCACCATGTCTAAGAGTATGAGTTGTCTTTAGTTTTATTAGGATCTTACCCACAAGTGTTGTATCCTTCCAAGCTTGTTCTCGAAACAAGACTTGAGTTGGTAGAGTGTGATCACTAAGCCTTGGTTATCCTAATTTCGATCCACCACCTCACTTGATGTTTTCATTTACTTTGTATCTTTACTTTTTATGTTCAAACATACTCATGACCATCATTGTCGTCCTCTTGACGACTCGTGCATTGGTATACTATACGAAAGAGGTTTTAAAAGGAAGGTTATCCTCCTACCTCTATGGATGACTTCTATGAAATTACATGATGTTTATGAATTACCTATTGTTAACTATATATATATATATATATATATATATATATATATATATATATATATAAGTACTTACCGAACTCTTGATGGTAATCGAATGATTATCCGTCATGGTATTAGGTTACATCACCTAAGTATTTAAGCTCTCGTTACGATTCTAATGGGTATCCTAACCCATGAAAACACATCAACCCGAATGGGTATCATAGTGTCAAGAACGAGTATTAAGTCTAGGCGATTACTTTCCGTATACATACTTTATCGCATTTAAATTCCCAAATCCTCCGTTATTGTTCGAATACTTACCAACCTACGTTTCCTCTTGTAGGATAACTCGACGCTCACTCCATCCATCAAACCTTCCTTCGAGGACTAATCAAGTTTGAAGATTTCAGAAAAACCGTGAGTACACTCGACCCATTTTTCGTATACAACACTTTTGGGTGTAACATGTTTACTTATACCAAAACCACAACACTTAAACTTTATGAAATGCACAAACAATCCTATACACATGAATGCTTGATACGCTTACGTGATGCTTATATCTTGGACATTCTTTATGTGATACTTTAGTCATTAACTTATTTTAAGCCTTCGTTTACATGTAAAGCGCTATAGGAAGTAATTCATCCCCCTCCATCACGTAAACTTGAGGCCATGTTAAAACATCGCGGTTGCGTTAAGGGTTTGACTAGTAGGTGTTGCATGCCTTGTATATGCTCGTGTAAAATCATAGTTGCCATGAGGATTCGTTTAAACTTTAATCGTATACGTATGCTATGCTTAAACTTGTGTACTCGCCTTTGCTTTTGCATTGAATTGTATTTTAAAACATGTTACAGGTTGATGAAGAGGATACTATGAAATCAAATAGCAAGGATTTAGATACACACAATTAGACGTTTAGGTTAAATTTGTTGTATCAATTTTGTTGTATTTTGTTTATCGTATTTGCTTCGATGTTGTACTTGACAATTTTTATTGAAATGAAATTCGACTTTAATTAAATATTGTCATTATTAGCGTTGTGAGCAATGAGCAATTCGTTATCGTCTCACTCCAATATTTCCGCCATCGGTTGGGGTGTGACACCCGTCATCTTCAGATGCGAGGGTCCTTCAACTTGAAATTTCATTATAAAATATTAGTAGCGTTGACATTAATAGGCACTCGTATTATAATACAAGGCTCTCTACGATACGTGTTAACACACATAATTTGTTAACTGTATCGGTCTTTTACCAATCTGGTTGGGGTAATGCACATTTGAACAATAACCCTTGTGTTGTTTTCAACACTTTAACATGCTAGACCGTTAATATTCATAATGACTTACCGGATCATGCGACCAAGCCTCGAATCGAACACATTGATCATTAACCTTGAGCTCTGATTACCAACTTGTAAAACCCTATCTTAATTTATTGAATTTCTATTAAAATTTCGCATTTAAATGTGTAAATGCGAATACACGTCCATAGATATTTTCAAACTTATTAAAACTTCATAAACATTAATCAGTTTAACATATTATCATTGAATAGTTTCATAATAACAAAACCAAGTGCGGAAGCTTGAGATTTGAACGTGTACGGTTCTTCATAGTGCTTGGTCCTCCTCCACTGCTCACAATCATTACCTATATTTCATAATTTATGAAATACGTTAGTCATAAATTGTCACACCCCGGATTTCCAACCCCGAAATCCATACACAGGTGGGCCCGGGTGGGGAGTATCGTGACAACAGTTGATAATCTTCATAGTCAATTAAACACGGCACAGCGGAAGTTTTGGAGTAAAATTACAAATACAAACTGAATGTTCGAAAATACAAAATAATATACAAGCTTGTAATAGAAGATCCACAGGCGGATCATAAAATGTACAAGAAAGAATACAAATCAGACTTTAGGCAAATCTAAGGATTTGCAAGATCCTCTTATTCTCTACCGAGCAGCTTCCGGCCTATTTCGTATTATACCTGCAGATTAGCCTTTGGACGATACGTTAGCTTACGCTGGTAAATATACCCAACTGACTCATTTTGAAAACATTAAAATGGTTTTAAGTGCAAATGACACCAAAATCTTTTATTAACTTGGGAAAGTTGACCTTGCAACCTTGTATCAGATTTACATGTTTGTCAATACATTCAGGGCCCAGTACAGAAACCGAGATATGATTAAATACACACCACTCAGGACTCACGAAGGAGTCATCCCCAACGTCTTGGGAACATTGCATATGAGCATCAAAAGGTGTATGCCTAGACCCCGTGCTAAGGTCGTGGCCAATAACTAAAGTATTGAGCCTAGGATATCCAGGACATGGTTATAACATTTGTGTAAATCGGGTTTCGAAAACCCGCCCCAGTTTATTAATCAAAGTGTATTTATTTACGTCGTTTGGTTATTAATTTATTGTTTACAATATTACTTATATATAGTGATGAAAAGCAATGTTTAAAAAAAATATAAATACATAAATAAATGAAGTTTAAAGAATTTATGTAATAATATAATCAATTAAATAAATAAAATAAATCAACTAAATAATAAATACTTATAATAATTCAAAAGGCTTAATAAAAACAATTAAAGAAAATCAATATCAAAAACATGGGTGAACCGGGAATCGAACCCAGGTTCCCCCGGATGCACACACACCACCAACACCACTGGACTACACGCACTCGTTGTATCTGATTCTGCATAACAACATATATATCTACACATACACTCGGGCGGGAAAACCTGCAGATAACCAGAATCCTCGCAACACGCTTTCCTTTTCTTTTGAATCTCTCCGTCAACTAACCACGCTTATTTTTGGCAAATTGAAAACTGACCAGCTGTCATCTTCACGGCAATTGCCAACACAGAATTCGGTTTCCTAAACCAAATCCAAATTCACCCTATAAATACCAGTCGTATTCATCAATCAGAACTCGCTCATATCTTCTATTCACTCTCTAAAACTCGGTCGTCGGAAAACCTTGTTCCACCGGAGAGCCACCGAACCCGTCGGGATTCACCCACCAGAAATCATGCCACCATCTCCGATAAACGGTAGACTCTTACTGCTTTTCTTTGAAAAAAATTTCCTAATTAATATAGCATACTGATGGTGATCCGAGGTGTATCGGATTTAAATTTCAGGCGGGTGCAGGTTTAGGTTAATTTTTAGAATGAAGAAGACGATGGCAGAAAGTGTTTAAGTATAATAAAATACGGATCTTAATCGGGTTAAGCACCCCGCCCAACTGGTTGGGCCGGGTGCAAATCAATCACGGGATCACCGGTTCGAGTCCAAGCATCCACCGGCCTGACCGCCTTAAACCCTTTTTAAATCTATCTTTTCTGTATCAATATATATTTAGTATATAAATATCATTAAAATTCAAGTATTATCGGGTTAGACACCCAGCCCAGTTGGTTGGGCTGGGTGCATAACATCACCAAGGTCCCTGGTTCGAGTCCCTTGACTCACACCTGTCGGACCATTTAAAATTCTTTTTAAATTTAATCAAATTTGAAAAACCTAAAATGTGTATAAGAATAATTAAAATCAGGTTTCTTTCGGGTTAGACACGTAGCTCAGTTGGAAGAGCTGCGTGCACGCAACCGAGAGGTCACGGGTTCGAGTTTCAACACACGCATGCTAATTCCACATCGAACCGGTCTGACAGCTTGTCAGACTGACATTTTTTTATTTATTTTATTTTATTATTATTTATTTTATTTTTTTATTATTTATTTTATTTCTTTTGTTTTAAATTTCTTTTAGGGATCATATTAAAATCAATTAAATGCTTAAAAATGTATAGTTTTAAAGGGTTTATTTATATTAATAAAAATCACAAAAAAATAACCTAAAAATCTAAACGAAGGTTTTTAATCTAAATATTAAATTATTTATTTATCGAGTTATCGCGTTATTATTTTAGGTTAGTACTCTTTGATCGGTCAAATTCTCAACTCGTGCACTCTCATCTTCAATCAAGAATACGCACCCACGGTGAGTGAATCTCTATATATTCCCCGTTTTAATCACGTTTTGGGGTGTATCATGTGTCGTATCATTTCTTTATTTTATTTAAACATTTGTGCTTATATCATTTCGTGATCAAATGTGTATTGCTTGTGATGTGGTTTATATTTGGATTCATTTTATCATTTCAGTGCACTCATTTCATTAGGCCCATCAGTTCCTCGTGGGATACGGGTTGAGCATCAGGTGCCTCATTAGATCGGCTCCGTTTGATTGAGCCTTGATCTCAGATACATCATCATTCATGTCATATATTCATTCAATGTGGTTTGTGATTGGTTACATATATATATATATTTGCCCACATGTGATTTATGCACAATTTTCTTTAATAAACATAATAAGCAATCATTTAAATGTTTTTATCAAGGTTCACTCGCCAACTTTTGTTGACCCAAAATTTCCTCTGTTTTACACATGATACAGGTAATCAAGTTGAGGAAAGAAACACTTAGGATGGACTAGAAGAATAAACAAGTTATTGCGTTGGAACAAACATTTAGATTTTTATTGTGTTTGTATGAAATTTTTGTTGGATATTTAAATTTTAATTTGAAATTAATAAATATGAAACTTCTTAGTAAATATCATGAGCTTTGGTGATAACCCAATCATCCCCGACTTTTATTCCGCTGCGGGTCGGGGTGTGACAGATTGGTATCAGAGCTTGTGACTATAGGGATATAGGATATGTTATTAGACCTTTAGAGCCTATACTATAGTTGACTAGATTTAAAATTGTCTATGTGTTACATGCAAAATTCATGATGTTTATATGTTTCACGTTTATATTCACACACAACATTATGCAAACATTCTCATAAGTACATGTAATATGCAATGCTCATCATAGATCATACCCTCATATCATATCATATCTATGGAAGCACACACCTCACAATTTCACAATTTCCGTTATTTCTTTTCGAAGATTTTTGCAATGTTTTCATATTTTTCAATTCACATCAAAGTGAGTTTTCACGACGGGCATGTAGTAACTGGAAGGGTACGAGTACCTGTAGTCGGAACGTCCTGTCTAGGCTTGGCAATCGTATAAATCCAAAATAAAGGACCAGTTTGCCTACCTGGGGACTAACGATGAGAGTACGAAAGACCTATTAGGCCAAAGCATGCTATACCAAACGTCGTGTGAACTAACCCCACTTTGAGCTGTCATTGTGTCCACACCTGGACACCCTCCGACCATACATCTCGCAATCATGTCTTACGATTTTCATTCGGGTAGTGCGAGTGTTAACCCGCCGACACCAATGTGAATCCTACCAAGCCCAATAGTCATGGGGGCCCACATGACTACACAGGCAATGGTATGGGGGACATTTGGAGGCCCAAACATGAGCAAACCCAAGACATCCTATGGATGTAGTTAAATTATTTTCAGTTATGTTGTTTTCATTCTTTTTACGACACATGACACCTAGGAAATTCTTGAACTCACAATCTTCCTACTTATATTCCTGTAGATGTCGGCTAGGCAATTACGTGGAGGTAGAAGGTCAGGAAAGTCAAACGAACGCTTGGCCACGCAAATTGCTAAACAAATGGCCGCAGTGCTTCCTGACATCGTGCTACAAGTTCAGCAAGCCCTCACCGCTAATCCCATCAACCCTCCCAACCAAGAAAACCAAAGCGTCGTCAACCCTCCTCCCAAAACCCCCAAATGCACCCATAAACACTTCAAGTCTTGCGATCCCCCAAAATATGAAGGGACTGAAGGTGTCACCGCTCTCCTTCACTGGTTTGAGGAGATGGAAAACACCTTTCTCAATTGCGACTGTCCTGAGGACCGAAAGGTACGTTACGCGACTGGGAGATTGTTTGGGGTAGCCCTTACCTGGTGGAACACGGAAAAGGGTAAGCGAGGTGTTGAAGATGCCATGGCCTTAACATGGGAAGAGTTAAGGGAAATCATGACGAGACGCTTCTGTCCAAGAAGCGAAATCAAAAAGCTAGAAGACGAGTTTCACGCATTGAAACAAAAGGAAGGAAACCACACTTCATACAATAAGAGATTTCTCGAGTTGAACCAGATGGTCCCCAATCTGTTCACCCCATTATACCACCCAATAGAACACTACATTCGAGGCCTCCCCTCGAAAATCCAAGATTCGGTTTTAAGCACTTCGCCTGCAACACTTGAAGCCGCAATGGAGTTAGCTACGGAACTCACTGAAAATCGCATTCGAAACGGCAAATTTAAAGATGAAAAGAAGAAAACACCCGTTGAGACCCCAATTCCAAACCACCCAGGTTCATCCTCGAAGTTTGCTAGTAAGAGGAAGCGAAATGGTAATAACTTTGCTGTCACCCAAACCAACCCTCCCATCACTGCTGCTCCAATCACCCAAGTTGCCCCTCCAGCTGCACCGTTCAAAAGGCCATACACTGGCCCACACCAAAGTGTAACCGTTGCCAATACCATCACCCTCCTGAAAACCCTTGTCAACATTGCACAAGTTGTGGCCATGCGGGTCACACCATCCAAACCTGCCGTACCCTTCAGCGATTGAACCGCAGTCAACCTCCAACCCAAACCCAAAATCAAATGGTGGGCCAAGCCCCACAACCCTTACTTCTACCACCTGCACAACTCGCAGCTCAACCTTACTACCAACCCAACTACCCCATGATGCAACCATGCGGGCCTGTTTAAATTGTGGGGACCCAAACCACTTCAGGAACACTTGCCCACGCCTAGTGAACATCATCCATCCCAAGCTCAAGCAAACCCGGTAAACCAATCTTATCAAGCTCCTCCACCTGCTAGAGGAAGAACTTTCAATATCAACGCCAACCAAGCCAGGGCTGACAACAATATGGTCAATGATACGTTTCTCATCAATGGTAGTTATGCATCCATATTATTCGATAGTGTTGCGGATAAGAGCTTTGTGTCTTTAGAATTCAAATCTATCCTCGACCAACCTCGTGATAATCTCATTGAATCTCTGACGGTGGAAGTTGCTGACGAAAACCCACTTCATTACATTCTATTATACGCGATTGTACTCTCACCCTAAATGATCATGATTTTTCAAATGACTCATTCCTATGAAATTGGGAAGTTTCGATGTATCGGCATGGACTGGCTCACCCAGCATCACGCTGAAGTGGTGTGCCATGAAAAGTTCATTCGTGTTCCTCTCACCGACGGTCAGACACTACGTATCTTTGGGGAAACTCCTTCGAAAGGGCTCAAATTGATGTCCTGCCTTCAAGCCCGAAGTTATCTTCGCAAGAATTACGTCGCATTTCTAGCTCACGTCGTCAAGAAGGAAGGCTAGGAGAGGAAGCTCGAAGATATTCCAATTGTGAAAGAATTCCCGCAAGTTTTTCCCGACGACGTTTCAGGACTTCCTCCTGTGAGAGAAGTCGAATTCCGAATCGATCTTGTGCCTGGCGCTACACCGGTCGCAAAATCTCCTTATAGGTTAGCCCCATCTGAGATGCAAGAGCTGGCCAGTCAACTGCAAGAGCTGACTGACAAAGGATTCATACGTCCTAACTCATCGCCTTGGGGTGCGCCTGTTCTTTTTGTGAAGAAGAAAGATGGAATGTTTCGCATGTGCATTGATTATAGAGAACTCAACAAGTTGACGGTTAAGAATCGCTATCCACTGCCTCGTATTGATGACCTTCTAGACCAACTTCAAGGCGCCACCTGTTGTTCCAAAATCGACCTTCGTTCTGGTTATCATCAGCTTAGAGTGCGCGAAGAAGATATTCCAAAAACTGCCTTCCGAACTCGTTATGGTCATTATGAGTTCATGGTTATGTCCTTCGGTTTAACCAACGCCCCCGCTGTCTTCATGGATTTAATGAATAGGGTTTGCAAACCCTACCTCGACCGTTTCGTCATAGTCTTCATCGACGACATTCTTATCTACTCCAAGTCAAAATCCGATCATGAACGACACCTTCGACTCATTCTTACACTCTTAAGGACTGAAAAACTTTACGCTAAGTTCTCAAAATGCGAATTCTGGTTAGGAGAAGTACAATTCTTTGGTCATGTCGTCAATGTCACACCCCGACCCGCAGCAGAAAAGGTGATCGGGGCATGATTGGGTTTTCATCAAAGCTCATGACATTTATTATAACGTTTCATATTTATTATTACAATTTAAAGGGAAATCATACAATCATAATTACAACATGTTCTACACATCTTTCTAGACTTCATTATTTTCTTCTAAGGCATTTCCTATGTTTTCCTTGCTTCATCCTGTTCACCTGTATCATGTGTAAAAATGGTTTTTGGATTAACAAAAAGTTGGCGAGTGAATCCTATGAAAAACATTTGAACAAGTTTATTGAATTGATTATAAAATAAAGTGCATAACCACATATGAGTAAATATAGATGTAAACTTATTCACAAAACACTTAATTATTAAATAATGCACACACATACAATAATAGATTGTTTTGAGGCACGCGTTGCTCAACCCGTCTCCCACGAGGAACTGATGGGCTAATGAATGAGTTTTGAGGCACGCGTTGTTCTACGAACTGATGGGCCTAATGAATGATTTGCATACAACTAGACAATATGTAATACATAACTACAAACAATATTTACATTCTAAGTTTAAATCATAATATGGTATGGCACGAGTTTGAATAAACGAATTAGTTTAAGTGACACATGATACACCCCAAAACGTGTAATTAAAAGGGGAGTTGTAAGATTCACTCACATTGGGTGCGTTCGGTTGATGATGTTGAATGCGCACGAAGTTGGATTTAACCACGAGTGAAACTAACTTAGATAATAACATAATGGTTCGGTAAATAAGCGGATTTCATTAATCAATTTTTAGTAGGATTATTGGATATATTTTTGTGAGTTCAATGCTATTTTCTAACTTTAAAAATGTTATTTTTAAGTATTTTTAATTTAAATAAATAAATAAAAGTAATAAAAAAATGTTGATTTTTGACCGTTGACCATTGACTTGTTGACCGTTGACTTATTGACCGGTTCGGTCGGTTATATGTGTGCGCTGGGTGAGACTCGAACCCGTGACCTCTCGTACGCGTGCACGCAGCTCTACCAACTGAGCTACGTGTCTAACCCGAAATATTTCTGTTTTTAATTATATTTATATACTAATTAAATTAATCCGAAAATCATTTATTTTAAAAAGGATTTAATGTATCGACTCGGTGCTCTCCACAAGTCTCGAACCCGGGACCTGTGGTTTAGTTTGGCACACAGTCCACCGCTGGACTGTGTGTCTGACTTGGTAAATATTCTGGTTTTTATTATACTTAACATCTTACTGAGTTAACCTGGTTCGGTTTCAAAAAAAATCATTTTTATTACAGAGGTTAAGGTTGTGATAGGAATCGAACTCGCGTCGTGTATGTAATTGTTTGCACACAGTCCACCGCTGGACTGTGTGTCTAACCCGTTCAATATACTAATTTTAATTAGTCTTATAATATATCTGAACTTCGTCTTCTTCGCTTAAGATTACAGATAATGTTAATTCAACTTATTTATGTCTAATTCGATTAACAAGCTTTATAATTAATTGAAAGGTAAAGAACGGAGAGAGTTTGGGGGAAGGATGTACCGATCAGCATCTTTCACAGAACTCCGGCAAAGATTCGTCGGCTCTGTTTGTGAACTTCGGCTGTTAGAATCAATTAACAGTTCTGTTCGATTAGTTATGAAATTGAGGTACTTAAAGAAGGATTAACAGAAGTTTGGATGATTATACCGATTCCCAGCGTAAGATCAGAAATTTCAGAGGTTTTCCGGCGAGAGCTGAATATTCCGGCTACGTTGTCTGGGATTGATTCTGATGGTTGGATTGAAGTTAGTAACAGTCTAACAACGGATTGAAACGGAAAGAGTCGAGGTATTTACCGTTTTGAGGTGAGTCTCGGTTTTCCGGCGAAAGTCCGGTGATGGCAGGTTATTTCCGGCGAGTGAAATTTCTTCGAGAAAAGGTGCGATTTTGAGCGAAAAGGCTACCAGAGACTTGTGGGTGTATTTATAGGGAAGAACATCGATGAATTGGGTCCGATTACCGTCTTGATTCGTCGGTCAATAATTTTTCTGGCGGTTATGACTGATGTCGCGGACTGGACATCGGTTATAACCGATGTAATAGTTATTATACGCGTTAAGATACAAGAAACCGACAGTGAAAGGCGAAATCTCGGGATTTCCGACGACTGCGAATTGGGCGCGTCAGTTGACTGATTTGAAATTGAGATTTTGATATTTGAATTAATTGTTTTGACATATTCCTAAAGAACACAAGTGGCGGAGTGGTTTGGTGAATGAGAGTCAAGACTTTGGCTGACCCGGCTGACCCAGGTTCGAATCCCGGCAGCCTTGTTTTATTTTTATTTCACTATTTTTAATACATTTTCAAATATAAATTTTATATTCTAATATAATTATTAATTATGTATCGTTTAAAATTAATTTGAGCATTAAATACGCAACGAAATTTTTAACTGGTTGTTCGGTTAATAAACGAAGCGGGTTTGGTTAACCCGGTTTTTTGACGGATGTTACAGTCAATGACAAAGGGATTCATGTCGATCCTTCAAAAATCAAGGCAGTACAGGAATGGTAAGCGCCACGTACCCCTACCGAAGTTAGGTCATTTCTTGGGTTGGCTGGTTACTACCGACGCTTCATTGCCAATTTTTCCCGTATCGCCGTTCCGCTCACGGCCTTGACTCACAAAGGAAAACCCTTCATTTGGGGACCTAAGCAAGAGGAGGGCTTCCAAACTTTAAAGCAAAGGCTTTGTGACGCACCTATCCTTACACTCCCTGAGGGTTGTGATGACTTTGTGGTTTATTGCGACGTATCAGGGCAAGGACTAGGCTGTGTATTGATGCAAAGAGGAAAAGTGATAGCCTATGCCTCTAGGCAACTCAAAGTTCATGAGAAGAATTACACCACCCACGACCTGGAACTTGGAGCCGTCATGTTCGCTCTCAAGATATGGAGACATTACCTCTACGGTACCAAGTGTGAAATATACATTGACCACAAGAGTCTCCAACATATCTTCAACCAGAAAGAGTTGAATATGAGGCAACGAAGATGGGTCGAACTTCTTAACGATTACGACTGCGAAATTCGGTACCATCCTGGCAAGGCAAACGTGGTGGCCGATGCGCTCAGTCGAAAGGGATATGCGAACTCTATTCGTCTTTTATGTTCGCAAATCATAACCGATATCAAGGATCGAATCCGGGCAGCTCAACATATCTCTGTAACGGAAAATGACATACGCGATGAGCTGTCATGTGGAGCTGAACTCAAAATTGAAACCAAATCCGACGGTATTCTATATTATTTAAACCGCATATGGATTCCCGATCGCGACAACCTTCGTGATTTCCTCATGAAAGAGCACAAAACACGATACTCTGTACACCCAGGAGCCGATAAGATGTATCAAGACCTATGATACACCTACTGGTGGCCTGGCATGAAAAAGGATATCGCTGTTTTTGTTTCCAAGTGCCTTACATGTTCCAATGTGAAAGCTGAACATCAAAGACCTTCAGGACTTCTAGTCCAACCCGAAATACCTATATGGAAGTGGGAAAACATAACCATGGACTTCATTACCGGGTTACCTCGCACCTCTAGTGGGTATGACACCATATGGGTAATAATCGATCGTCTCACAAAATCATCTCACTTCATTCCGATTCGCGAGGACTTCAAGAACGAGAAGTTAGCTCGTATCTACATTAATGAGATCATAAGCCGTCATGGTGTACCGTTAAGCATCATTTCAGACCGTGATGGTCGTTTCACTTCACGAACATGGCGAGCCGTACAAACCGCTTTGGATACACGGTTAGACCTCAGTACCGCCTTTCACCCTCAAACTGATGGTCAATCTGAACGCACCATCCAAACCCTTGAAGACATGCTTTGAGCATGTGTCATAGACTTCAAAGGGAACTGGGACGCTCATCTACCGTTAGTCGAGTTTTCGTACAACAATAGCTATCATTCAAGTATCGGCATGCTCCTTTCGAAGCTTTATATGGTCGTAAATGCCGATCTCCGGTATGTTGGCACGAAATTGGTGAAGCGCAAATCACTGGACCTAAATTGATTCAAGAAGCAACCGACAAAATCATTCAAATACGAAACAATCTTCTAGCGGCTCAAAGTAGTCAAAAGAGTTATGCTGACAAACGACGAAAGCCCTTGGAGTTTGACATTGGTGATCAAGTACTTTTAAAAGTATCACCGTGGTTCGTTTTGGCCAGAAGGGCAAGCTAGCACCACGCTACGTAGGACCTTTCAAGATACTCAAAAGAGTAGGTCCTGTAGACTACAAGCTTGACCTACCAGAAGAACTCAACATAATACATCCCACGTTCCACGTATCAAACCTGAAAAAGTGCCTCGCCGACAAAAACCTCCATATCCCTCTAGAAGACATTCAAGTCCATGAATCAATGCACTTCGTTGAAAGACCAGTGGAAATCATGGATTTCGGTGAGAAGCGTTTAAGGCGAAGTCGTATTCCAATCGTCCGGGTGCGTTGGGAGTCAAAACGAGGACCCGATTTTACTTGGAAACGTGAAGACTCAATGCGCGAAAAGTACCCGCATTTTTTTCCAGTTACAACTACTACTTAAATTTCGGGACGAAATTTTTAAAAGTAGGGGATACTATAACATTTTTGTAAATCGGGTTTCGAAAACCCGCCCCAATTTATCAATCAAAGTGTATTTATTTACGTCGTTCGGTTATTAATTTATTGTTTACAATGTTACTTATATATAATGATGAAAAGCAATGTTTAAAAAAAATATAAATACATAAATAAATGAAGTTTAAAGAATTTATGTAATAATATAATCAATTAAATAAATAAAATAAATCAACTAAATAATAAATACTTATAATAATTCAAAAGGCTTAATAAAAACAATTAAAGAAAATCAATATAAAAAACATGGGTGAACCGGGAATCGAACCGGGTTGCCCCGGATGCACACACACCACCAACACCACTGGACTACACGCACTCGTTGTATCTGATTCCGCATAACAACATATATCTACACATACACTCGGGCGGGAAAACCTGGAGATAACCAGAATCCTCTCAACGCGCTTTCCTTTTCTTTTGAATCTCTCCGTCAACTAACCACGCTTATTTTTGGCAAATTGAAAACTGACCAGCTGTCATCTTCACGGCAATTGCCAACATAGAATTCGGTTTCCTAAACCAAATCCAAATTCACCCTATAAATACCAGTCGTATTCATCAATCAGAACTCGCTCATATCTTCTATTCACTCTCTAAAACTCGGTCGTCGGAAAACCTTGTTCCACCGGAGAACCACCGAACCCGTCGGGATTCACCCACCAGAAATCGTGCCACCATCTCCGATAAACGGTAGACTCTTACTGCCTTTCTTTGAAAAAAATTTCCTAATTAATATAGCATACTGATGGTGATCCGAGGTGTATCGGATTTAAATTTCAGGCGGGTGCAGGTTTAGGTTAATTTTTAAAATGAAGAAGACGATGGCAGAAAGTGTTTAAGTATAATAAAATACGGATCTTAATCGGGTTAAGCACCCCGCCCAACTGGTTGGGCCGGGTGCAAATCAATCACGGGATCACCGGTTCGAGTCCAAGCATCCACCGGCCTGACCGCCTTAAACCCTTTTTAAATCTATCTTTTCTGTATCAATATATATTTAGTATATAAATATAATTAAAATTCAAGTATTATCGGGTTAGACACCCAGCCCAGTTGGTTGGGCTGGGTGCATAACATCACCAAGGTCCCTGGTTCGAGTCCCTTGACTCACACCTGTCGGACAATTCAAAATTCTTTTTAAATTTAATCAAATTTGAAAGAACCTAAAATGTGTATAAGAATAATTAAAATCAGGTTTCTTTCGGGTTAGACACGTAGCTCAGTTGGAAGAGCTGCGTGCACGCAACCGAGAGGTCACGGGTTCGAGTCTCAACACACGCATGCTAATTCCACATCGAACCGGTCTGACAGCTTGTCAGACTGGCATTTTTTTATTTATTTTTTATTTATTTTATTTCTTTTTTTTTAATTTCTTTTAGGGATCATATTAAAATCAATTAAATGCTTAAAAATGTATAGTTTTAAAGGGTTTATTTATATTAACAAAAATCACAAAAAATAACCTAAAAATCTAAAAGAAGGTTTTTAATCTAAATATTAAATTATTTATTTATCGAGTTATCGCGTTATTATTTTAGGTTAGTACTCTTTGATCGGTCAAATTCTCAACTCGTGCGCTCTCATCTTCAATCAAGAATACGCACCCACGGTGAGTGAATCTCTATAAATTCCCTGTTTTAATCACGTTTTGGGGTGTATCATGTGTCGTATCATTTCTTTATTTCATTTAAATACTTGTGCTTATATCATTTCGTGATCAGATGTGTAATGCTTGTGATGTGGTTTATATGTGGATTCATTTTATCATTTCAGTGCACTCATTTCATTAGGCCCATCAGTTCCTCGTGGGATACGGGTTGAGTATCAGGTGCCTCATTAGATCGGCTCCGTTTGATTGAGCCTTGATCTCAGATACATCATCATTCATGTCATATATTCATTCAATGTGGTTTGTGATTGGTTACATATATATATATATATTTGCCCACATGTGATTTATGCACAATTTTCTTTAATAAACATAATAAGCAATCGTTTAAATGTTTTTATCAAGGTTCACTCGCCAACTTTTGTTGACCAAAATTTCCTCTGTTTTACACATGATACAGGTAATCAAGTTGAGAAAAGAAACACTTAGGATGGCCTAGAAGAATAAACAAGTTATTGCGTTGGAACAAACATTTAGATTTTTATTGTGTTTGTATGAAATTTTTGTTGGATATTTAAATTTTAATTTGAAATTAATATATATGAAACTTCTTAGTAATATCATGAGCTTTGGTGATAACCCAATCATACCCCGACTTTTATTCCGCTGCGGGTCGGGGTGTGACAGATTGGTATCAGAGCTTGTGACTATAGGGATATAGGATATGTTATTAGACCTTTAGAGCCTATACTATAGTTGACTAGATTTAAAATTGTCTATGTGTTACATGCAAAATTCATGATGTTTATATGTTTCACGTTTATATTCACACACAACATTATGCAAACATTCTCATAAGTACATGTAATATGCAATGCTCATCATAGATCATACCCTCATATCATATCATATCTATGGAAGCACACACCTCACAATTTCACAATTTCCGTTATTTCTTTTCGAAGATTTTTGCAATGTTTTTATATTTTTCAATTCACATCAAAGTGAGTTTTCACGACGGGCATGTAGTAACTGGAAGGGTACGAGTACCGGTAGTCGGAACGTCTTGTCTAGGCTTGGCAATCGTATAAATCCAAAATAAAGGACCAGTTTGCCTACCTGGGGACTAACGATGAGAGTACGAAGGACCTATTAGGCCAAAGCATGCTATACCAAACGTCGTGTGAACTAACCCACTTTGAGCTGTCATTGTGTCTACACCTGGACACCCTCCGACCATACATCTCGCAATCATGTCTTACGATTTTCATTCAGGTGGTGCGAGTGTTAACCCGCCGACACCAATGTGAATCCTACCAAGCTCAATAGTCATGGGGGCCCACATGACTACACAGGCAATGGTATGGGGGACATTTGGAGGCCCAAACATGAGCAAAACCAAGACATCCTATGGATGTAGTTAAATTATTTTCAGTTATGTTGTTTTCATTCTTTTTACGACACATGACACCTAGGAAATTCTTGAACTCACAATCTTCCTACTTATATTCCTGTAGATGTCGGCTAGGCAATTACGTGGAGGTAGAACGGTTGAGCATCAGGTGCCTCATTAGATCGGCTCCGTTTGATTGAGCCTTGATCTCAGATACATCATCATTCATGTCATATATTCATTCAACGTGGTTTGTGATTGGTTACATATATATATTTGCCCACATGTGATTTATGCACAATTTTCTTTAATAAACATAATAAGCAATCATTTAAATGTTTTTATCAAGGTTCACTCGCCAACTTTTGTTGACCCAAAATTTCCTCTGTTTTACACATGATACAGGTAATCAAGTTGAGGAAAGAAACACTTAGGATGGCCTAGAAGAATAAACAAGTTATTGCTTTGAAACAAACATTTAGATTTTTATTGTGTTTGTATGAAATTTTTGTTGGATATTTAAATTTTAATTTGAAATTAATAAATATGAAACTTCTTAGTAAATATCATGAGCTTTGGTGATAACCCAATCATGCCCCGACTTTTATTCCGCTGCGAGTCGGGGTGTGACAATGGTAGTTTAACCCCCGATGTTTAAGTTATCAAACAAAATTGATTAAAACGAAATATGGGGTTTACTAGCCACAAGCGGGCATTCGATTGACCCCATTTTGGACCAAGCGGTAATAATTTACCGTATCCCAAGCCCGTATAGGGAAAATAAGTCGAGGGTATTTACCTGACCTAGTCTTCTTCTTTTATTTTTAAATAACTCAGCCGTATACAAAAGTACCAAGTGCAGATAGCATTTACCGGAAGGCTCTAGTTTGGATTATGGCATAAGCTAGCCAATTAAATACTAACGGTCTTATAAACCGAATAGTGTACATGATCATTACGTATGACGCTTGATTAAATGATGATCGGATAGAATGTAGTTTAAACTCGACAAGTGCTTGACTTGTATAATATGGGTAAACTATATACATTCTGGATTTTGAAACTTAAATGATAAGGTTAAACCCGTTTCGGTTAATTTCCGAAAAATTAGTTTCATATGCGTAACTGTGTGCATTTTAGCGATATCGGGTAACCAAATAAGTTATGTACAAGTTCTATATACCATTATACTTTAAATATGTTAAGATATCAGTAGGATATCAACTTATATGCCCGTTAAGGTTTAAAACGAAATTATGTCTCATAAGGGCGTTTTGGTAATTTCATATCATATAAAAGAAACGTGAATATCATTTAATGTTAGGATTATAAGTATTCTGGAAAAATACTTTATTTATGATATAATATCAGTAGGATACCAATTATACGTGTATTTTACCTTTTATGACCAAACTATGCGCCGAAGGGGCATTTTGGTCATATTACATATAATTTATAAATTATTTAGGATTCTGAGTTTATAACATGTACCTACTGTAAATATATTTAAGATAAGTTTTAAAATCAATAGGTAACAAGTCTTGGTCCATTAATATGGTTTAAAACCATACTATGCGCCGAAACAACGCTTATGTCGTAATATGACGTCTTTAAGTGATGTTTATGAAAACTGATGTTATAGTCAGTTAAAAATGTTAAAATATGTTATTTAGTATAAAATATCAGTAGGCAAATGATTACCTTGAAAAGATTGATTAAAAATCATTTTATGAGTCATAAGGACTAAAACCGTCATTTATCGACATAGTTTAAGTACTTTCTTAAAAGCTCAGTTTATAACTTGGTTTAACATCCTAAATGATCCTATTTATAATATTACATCAGTAGGAAACTCATTTTTAAGTTTTTTATCATTTAAAACCTTGTTTTATGCAAAAAGGTCATTTTGGTCAAAGATGGCATAATTATGGAACTTGTGCATAAACTTGGATTCTGATTATGATCATGTAATATAACCTCGGACGGTTATGCTACATTATATTATGATCATAATACAACTTTAGATCAGTAGGTACCTAATCTAAATTGGGTCAAAATCGAAAGTTAAAGCAGAAGTCAAACTTTGCGACTTTCGGTTGCGAACCGACCCTAGAACTGAAATTGACGAGCCAAACATGTTTATACATGTTCTAATAATTATTACCAACTTGTTGAAGTGTCAAAAAAGGTTTCATAACATATATAAGATCAATTTATGATTTTTCCGAAAAATGGCCTGTTTGACTTTTTAATAACATAACTTTGACCCGTCAATTGGTCTAGCAAACGTAATCTTCAGGAGGTGCCCTTTATAGGGACTAATACCTACCTTGATACGATCACTTATCCATGTTCATTTTGAACAATGGCTGGACCATAATGGTCTTAACCGAAAGTCAAAGCGTTTGCTGTAAAACGCTTGACTTTTGGCTATAGAAGCCTAAAAACGAAAATGCAAGAGCAAGGAACACTTACAAGAGGTTCCTATAATGCAAGAGAACTAAGGAACTTCTAAAGGAGGGAGAAGAGTGATTTAATGAGCAAGGTGCAAGTTGGAATGAGAACTTGTGCACCTATTTATAGTTGGAAAGCTCAAAGGAGGTGAAGCCAGGTGTTTAGGGGTATAAGAAGAAGCTTACAAGTGTCCCAAAACGTGGCATAGCAGTTTACAAGTCCATGGTTTTGAATTTAAATGGTTTTGGAGTTTTGCTTGGAGACCAAACAATTTATCTGCAGCAGAGCCTGTCTCGCGGCGCGAGAGACACAGGCCATGTCTCTTGCGGCCCGCGACCGCCCCATGGCCATTTTCAAGCTTTGACACTTTTGCCCCCTGAACTATATAAAGCCTCTAAAGGCCTTCTAAAACACCCTTTTGGCACTTTTAGCCCTCCGTAGCCAATACTTGGCATACCCGCGATTATGCCCGGACATTGGCGAGCTCTCGGTTCGTTAAAAGGTCACTCAAGGGTATAAATTAACATGTTGACACTTTTGATCCCTCCATTATCCAACTTTCACATTCTTACAAAACTGAACTCTCTCGTCCAACAAACGGCACGTATGAGAGTTAGGACTTCACAAAGGATCACTCAGAGGCTTATCACAAGCATGTTGATTCCGATGTCACTCAGAGGCTAGGCATGTTGACATATCACTCACTCAGAGGCCAAGTTTTAAGCAAGTTGACGTATAAGTCACTCAGAGGCTGTTATTTATGCATGTTGACATCGGTTCGTCACTCAGAGGCTCAACTTGAGCATGTTGACGCCTTTAGTCCTTATTGATCTTTAACATACTATATTTAAAATACAACACGTGTCACTATATTATTGGACATGATTTTTACAGGGTGTTACATCCTCACCCCCTTAAAGAAATCTCGACCTTCAGATTTTATTCAAAAAGATGGGGGTACTTTTGTCGCATATTGGACTCAACCTCCCATGTATACTCAGGACCTCTAAAAGCGTCCCACTTAACCTTTACAATAGGTATCATCTTTCTTCGGAGCTTCTTAACATGTCGATTCTCGATCCTAATTGGTTTCTTAATGAACCTCAGGTTTTCATCAATTTGCACCTCATTGTGCGACATTGCTAGCGACTCATCGGCTAGACATTTCTTAAGATTAGATATGTGGAATACATCATGGATTCCATTAAGCTCCTCTGCCAATCTGAACTTATAAGCCACAGTGCCTACACATTCGACTATCTCGAATGGTCCAATATTTCTTGGGCTTAACTTGACCTTCTTTCCAAAACGCATCACACCTTTCCAGGGTGATACCTTTAGCATGACCTTGTTCCCTACTTGGAACTTAAGAGGTTTATTCCTCTTGTCAGCATAGCTCTTCTGCCTATCCCTGACAGCTTTGAGACGATCATGGATTTTCACAATCTTTTCCGTGGTCTCCAGGACAATCTCTGGTCCTGATAATTGGGACTCCCCAACTTCCTCCAGCATACGGGCGTTCGACATTTTCTCCCATATAAGGCCTCAAAAGGAGCAGCCTTAATGCTAGTATGATAGCTATTATTGTAGGACAATTCTATTAGGGGTAAGTGGTCATCCCAACTTCCACCTAAATCAATCACACATGCCCTGAGCATGTCTTCCAGAGTCTGAATAGTATAGACCATCAGTCTGTGGATGGTAAGCCGTACTAAAATTTAATCGTGTGCCAAACGATTGTCGGAAACTTTTTCAAAAGTGAGATGTGTATCTGGTATCTCTATCGGATACAATAGATACTGGCACACCGTGTAGGGACACTATCTTGTCCACATACAACTTAGCCAATTTATAAGAACTATAAGTCTCTTTAATTAGCAAGAAATGAGCTGACTTAGTCAGCCTATCCACTATGACCCAAATAGTGTCATTACCACATTTGGTCTTAGGTAACTTGGTAATCAAATCCATAGTTACCATTTCCCATTTCCAAGTGGGAATCTCTAATTGTTTTAGTAGTCCTGACGTTTTCTGATGTTCGGCCATAACTTGCGAACACGTCAGACACTTTGCTACATAAGTGGCTATAGATTTCTTCAATCCCATCCACTAATAATTCTTCTTCAAATCTTGATACATCTTGTCACCACCCGGGTGAACAGAGTATCTTGAATTATGCACTTCTTGGAGGATTAGATCCCTAAGTCCTCCAAAGATCGGAACCCAAATTCTATCATTAAATCTTAGGATTCCATCCTTTCCAGGCGTTAATTGATCATCGGTTCCACCTAATCCCTCATTAGGGATATTACCCTCTAACAAGGCTTGTTTCTGCGCATCTAATAGCCTCTCACTCAAGCTATTTCTGAGCTCAATGCTCTTAGCGTAATCCTTATAGGTTTGACCTTTTCCTTGCGACTTAAGGCATTGGCAGCTACATTTTCCTTGCCTGGATGGCAGCGAATCTCGCAATCATAATCATTAAGAGTTTCCATCCCACGGCGTTGTCGCATGTTCAATTCTTTCTGATTGAACAGATGCTGGAGACTTTTATGGTCTGTGTATATAACACACTTTGTGCCATAAAAGTAATGTCTCCACAGTTTTAGTGCAAATACAAGGGCACCCAATTCCAAATCGTGGGTGGTGTAATTATTTTCATGCACCTTCAATTGTCGTGATGCATAGGCAATCACCTTGCCTTTTTGCATTAGCACACAACCCAAGCCAGTGTGCGATGCATCACAGTAGACTACAAATTCCTCAATACCCTCAGGTAGAGATAATACAGGAGCGTTGCTCAACTTGTGGTTAAGAATCTCAAAAGATTCCTGTTGCTTTGGACCCCAATTATACTTAATATTCTTATGGGTCAAGGAAGTTAAAGGAGTGGCTATTCTTAAAAAGTTCTCAATGAACCTCCTATAGTATCCAGCCAATCCTAAGAAACTACGAACCTCCGTTGGGGTCTTGGGCACTTCCCAATTTATGATGGCTTCAATTTTGGCCGGATCCACTTGGATACCACGCTCACTTACCATATGTCCAAGGAATTGGACCTCTTTAAGCCAAAATTCACATTTAGAGAACTTAGCATAAAGTTTCTCCTACCTTAATAATTCTAGGATGCATCGAAGATATTTCTCGTGATCAGCTTGATTACGAGAATAAATAAGTATGTCGTCTATGAAGACAATGACAAACTTATCTAGATATGGCTTGCAGACTCTATTCATGAGATCCATGAACGCTGCTGGTGCATTTGTGAGCCCAAAAGGCATCGCTAAGAATTCAAAATGACCATAGCGGGTCCTGAAGGCTGTCTTACGAACATCTTCATTTCTAACCTTCAGTTGATGATATCCTGATCTCAAATCTATCTTAGAAAAGTGACTGGCCCCTTGAAGTTGGTCAAACAAATCATCAATCCTGGGCAGAGGATATCTATTCTTGATTGTTAACTTGTTCAGCTCCCAGTAGTCGATGCACATTCGCATCGAACCGTCTTTCTTCTTTACGAAAAGGATATGAGCTCCCCAAGGCGAGGAACTAGGCTGAATAAAGCCTTTTTCTAAGAGTTCGTCTAGTTGCGTCCTCAATTCCTTCATCTCTGTTGGTGCTAGCCTATATGGAGTTCTAGCCACTGTTTCTGATCCTGGGAGGATATCTATTCTGAACTCCACTTGTCTGTCTGGAGGTAGGCCTGGTAATTCTTCAGGGAAAACATCAGGATACTCCGAGATAACTGATTGATCTTAAAGGTTCGGCTTAGGTTCGTTTATGGTTATTTGTGCCAAGTATATGACACAACCTCTTCTCAGACACTTAGATGACTTAAATAGCGACACCTTGTCTGGCAGTCCATGGTGTGAGTCTCCGGGGATGGTGATCACTTCACCAGATGGGGTTTTAATTTCAATGAGCTTCTTATCGCAGGCAATGCGGCCTTGGGTATGAGATAACCAATCCATGCCTAAGACTACATCGAACCCCGCCAATTTCATTGGCAAAAGAGAGATAGGGATGGAATGATCCTTAATGGATATAGAGCATACATCAAGAATGGAAGAAGCAGTTTCTAAGGTTCCATCGGCAAGTTCTATCTCATAAATTTTATCTAGAGTTCTTATGGGTAAATTTAATAGTTTACTAAACTTATGATCAACAAATGATTATCCGCACCTGAATCGAAAAGAACTCTAGCATAAATATCGTTAATGGGGAAAGTACCTGTTATGACGTTATTGTCAGTAACAGCTTCCTTAGCAGTCAGTCGAAAGGCGCGTGCATTCCCCTTTTTGGCCTCTCCAGGCTTCGAATTATTATTCTTTGAACTCTTAGGGCAGTTAGTTGCAATGTGCCCTTTTTGTTGCAGATGTAGCATACAACATCCTTAAGGTCCTTGCACTCGAGGGTCTTATGCCCTCTTCTTTTACAAATGCCACAAGGTCTAGCTTGTGGATCAGAAGTACACTGTCCCCAGTGTTTGCGGTTGCAAGTCTTGCGAATGGCATCACAGCCGACTTGCCTTGGTTCCCTTTGAACCTAAATCTCCCTTTATTTTTCTTATTAAACTTATGGGAGTTGTCATCTTCCCTCTTTCTTTTCCAGTCAGTTTCAGACTTAACTGACTTTTGCCTTACTATATCAAGGGTGAGAAAGGGAGATAGGTCTACAACAGACCTATAGGTACTAGGCTGAGCAGCCTTTACCATGCCCTTTATTTTGGATGCTAACCATTAATAAAACGCACAATGCGTTTGGATTCAGGGGTAATTAAATAGGAAACTAACCTAGATAGGGAATTGAAATCGGAAACATGCTTCCGACAGTCTTGGTTTTTCATAGAAAGAGACAAGAAGTCTGTCTCTATTTTCTCCACCTCATGAGGTGGGCAGTAAGTTTCCTTAATAAAGTCCACAAACTTGGACCATCCTAGATTATACAGGTATACCTTACCTGTTGACTGAATCATGGCCTTCCACCATGTTAGGGTATCGCCCTTAAAGGACAATGATACGTACTTGACCACATCCTTTTCAGCATAGCTGCTGATGCCTACAATAGTCTCCATCTCGTCCAGCCATTTTAGGGCTTCTACGGCTCCTTTTTCCCCATTTAAGTCTCGGGGTTTACAGGAGACAAAGTACTTGTAGGTGCATCCGTCTTTAGAAGAACGGGACCTATCAGCATAGTCTATCCTCTTAGGTTCACTTTTCGCATTTGATGAGTGAACATAGCTATCCTTATGAGCTGAGGATGGTGGAATTGATAATGGCTTAGAGCGAGTAGCACTCGACTCTCTTAACTTCTCTTTGGCCTTTCCCATGGCCTTTTCCACAGCCGCATCAATGCGAGCTTGGAAATCATTATCATTTATGGCTACATTTTCGGCGTCTTTGACGTTCCGATGACTACTTTGTGCCTCATTAGAATTAGCCATTCTTCAAAGCTTTGGTTCTATATACCAAATAAAATTTCTCTTAGCCATGGTATAATAACCATATCGGCTTTTAAACATTGGATATAAGAAAAATCCACCGCCTATACTAGTGTGAATAACATCACAACTCTTAGGCTTAATATAACTATATTTGGCCTAGGTCTTAATAGGACCATCATAGGCAAATTACAATTTGGACATAGTCCTTTTATTACTAGACAGGGGATCGCAATGTCACAACTGTCATTGTCATATTTGAAAATTTTATAGCACATAGGCTTGTCACAAAGGACACTAGATATGGCACACAGGCCTGTCACAAATGGACATAAAATACGGTGCATAGGCCTGTCATTACTAATGGATGTTTAGTCACCGCACTAGTGGTATTAGCCGGGATCAGAATAGATCCCATAGGCTATATAGAATAGATCATAACCCGAAAGGGTAATACATCACTTATTGGATGTTTTATTTATCACCGCACTGATGATATTAGCCGGGATCAAACAGATCACATGAGCTATTTAAAATACATCTCTAATGGATGTTTTATCACCGCACTAGTGGTGTTTAGCCGAAATCAAACAGATTACAAGAGCTATTTAGCCGGGATCAAATAGATCACAAGGGCTATTTAAAATACATCTCTAATGGATGTTTTATCAGCGCACTGGTGATATTAGCCGGAATCAAATAGATTACAAAGGCTAATTAGCCGAGATCAAAATAGATCACAAGGGCTATTTAACCGGGATCAAATAGATAACAAGGGTTATATAAAATACATCTCTAATGGATGTTTTATCACCGCACTGGTAATACTAGCCGGAATCAAATAGAATACAAAGGCTATTTAGCCGGGATCAAAATAGATCACAAGGGCTTATTTAGCCGAGATCAAACAGATCACAAGGGCTTTATTTAGCCGGGATCAAACAGATCACAAGGGCTATTTAACCGGGATAAACAGATCACAAGGGTTATATAAAATACATCTCTAATGGATGTTTTATCACCGCACTGGTGATATTAGCCGGAATCAAATAGATTACAAAGGCTATTTAGCCGGGATCAAAATAGATCACAAGGGCTTATTTAGCCGGGATCAAACAGATCACAAGGGCTTTATTTAGCCGGGATCAAATAGATCACAAGGGCTATATAAGGTTAGGACATAGTCCATTACCTTGAAGGCTAGCGTGATTCCTCAAGTCACACTATCAAGAGTATGCACATTACTTGAATGTTAACATAAGAGGATCTTAATGGTTGATTAATAGTCCCGGTCGCATTGACCTTAAATGACTTGGAGGCTTGAACTTAGTCCACCACCTCTAGATAGAAGGATAACTTCCCTTAACTATCCTAATAGAAGACCCTTCCATTCTTAACTATCATTTATATATTTGGCCAAATATGTGGTCTGTGGCACTTGGCAAAAATCAAAACCATTAAGATCAATTTAGAATTATATCGCAGAGCATAAATTTCGAGTAAAATCGAGACGCTCGTTTTCAAGAGGTGAATACATATATATATATATATAATTCCAAAGTACCTCATTAAATTTTCATAAGAAATTACAATACTTGAAAAATGAAATGAACTTGTCCATGCAAGGACTTAAAGGAATAAAATGTCCACGCAGGGACTAAAGAAACAACAATGTCCTCGCATGGACTACATATTATTAGAAAAGACTTCACTCGTCCTTCTTTCCCTTGACCAACTTGGAGAGTTTCTTGAATAATTTATTCGTCTTCTTCTCCGTTTTCTCCGCATGTTGCTGCATTTCTTTCATCCTTTCTAAGGCCTCATTAATGGCCTCAAGTGATGGCAGAGGTTGTGGTTGTGGCATAACCAGATACTGGTACCCATAAGTTGGATATCCAGTCGGCGGATAAGTAGGTGGGAAAGGAGACGGGTAAAGTGCGTTGTGCATAACCGCCTGCATGTATGGGTCTTGCGACCATGCTTGATAGTCTACCGGTGTAGACGGGTTAAAAGGATCATAACTAGATGTGTCTGGATACGTGGGAATTGGGTTAGTATAACCCGTTGGTAGTGGTTGAACAGCATGTGTTGGTGTTGGTTCCACTATAGGTGGAACATTAAAGGGTCCACCCATTTGTGGGTCCTCTGTATTGTGGGGTAAGAGTTGGGTAAAGGTGGTAGCGATCTCGACCTTTGTCCGGCACGCACCGACATATGTGCTCCCCGCTTCCTTCTTGGTGGTTCAGGTGGTGGTTGAGGTTGGTCCACGGGTTCCATGTGGACATCTTCTTGAACAAGAGGTGGTTGAGAGTGATGGGAAGGTGTGTGGGCAAAAGTAAATTGGTTCCAGTATTGGTCCCACTCATTAGGACCTTGGTAGGGCGATCCGACATACGAGTTTGAATCGCTCGAAATTTCAATGGGATGCACATTTGATCCCGACGGTGGCATCTCCGGGTCGGAGTCCTCGTCCAAAGGATGTGGCTGGTCCAACTGATTTTGGTCAGCTGGAGGCGTGTTTAAGTAATGGTTGGGGTTAAACTCTTCATGGTAGGAGTGATGAGAATGGGAATGGTGAGAATGGTAGGAGTGGTAAGAATTTTGGGAATGTGAGGGCGAATGTCTATTAGAGACCGAACGTCTCACTGGTTTCCATGGAGACGAATTTCCTGATTCTTGATATGCATCTGAATTATGAGGTTGAGGAATACGCCCCGATGGTCCTCCCCTCATTAAACCTTTTCCTTGTCCACTTTGTCCTCGTACACGTGGCGGCATTTTCCTGTTAGAAATCAATTTAAAAACAATACTAATAACTTAATAATGAAATGAGTAATCCTAGGTCAATGCCTAGACTCGGAAGTCTAAGGAATGTGATCGTGTAAGTTTGAGACTAAACACAAAAGACTAGTGTTTAATTCTCTCAAACGTTGTCTCTGGTAAGAACCCTGTCACACCCCGGATTTCCAACCCCGAAATCCATACACCGGTGGGCCTGGGTGGGGAGTATCGTGACAACAGTTGATAATCTTCATAGTCAATTAAACATGACACAGTGGAAGTTTTGGAGTAAAATTACTATTACAAACCGAATGTTCGAAAATACAAAATAATATACAAGCTTGTAATAGAAGATCCACAGGCGGAACATAAAATGTACAAGAAAGAATACAAAACAGACTTTAGGCAGATCTAAGGATTTGCAAGATCCTCTTATTCTCTACCGAACAGCTTCCGGCCTATTTCATATTGTACCTGCAGATTAGCCTTTGGACGATACGACAACTTACGCTAGTAAATACACCCAACTGACTCATTTTGAAAACACTAAAATGGTTTTAAGTGCAAACGGCACCAAAATCTTTTATTAACTTGGGAAAGTTGACCTTGCAACCTTGTATCAGATTTACATGTTTGTCAATACATTCTGTAACATCCGTAAAAAACCGGATTTTACCAAACCCGCTCCGTTTATTTACCGAACAATCAGTTAAAAATTTCGTTGCGAATTTAATGCCAAAAATAATTTTAAACGATACATAATTAATAAATATATTGGAATATATAATTTATATTTGAAAAAGTCTTAAAAATAATGATTTAAAAATAAATTAGTGCTGCCGGGTTTCGAACCCGGATCAGCCAGCGTTTCAGCAAACAACTTATCTTTCAACCATCCAACCACTGCGCCACATATGATTCTTGTTCAATATTGAAGACAATTAATTCATATCATGAATATCGAATTCAAAAACCAACGCGCCCAGTTGCAGTCGTCGGAAATTCCGACTATCTCGCTAAGATTGGACGGTTACTTCAGTTATAACGTAAACTTTAATCACTACATCGGTTATAACCGACGCCTGAGTCCGCGACACAAGTTATAACCGTCGGAAAGTTTCTAACTGACGAATCAAGTCGGAAAACGGGCCAAATACGTCGATGTCCCGCCCTATAAATACCTCCTCGAACCTCTGCTAGCTTTTTCGCTCACAATCACACCTTTACCGGACGTAATTCCACTTGCCGGAAAAGTTCTGCACCTCGCCGGAAAACCGAGCCCTTCACTTCTGAGCCTTACTCAACACCCAGAACCCATACCGAAGCCACCCACATTCATCTCAAGCTCGTTGAAGACCCTCTGCCGCAAGACACACGTCGCCGGAATCATTTGCTGTCACCGGAGTTCTGCCGGAGAAACAGAGGAGTCCAGTTCGGTATACCTTACGCTTAACTCTTTCATTCTTTTTACTTATCTCACCTGTAATTAACTGAAACACACTAACGAACTTGATTAAAACTTCGAACCAGTCGGATTTCCGATTCTGGTTAAGATTAACGAAGAAGACGAAGATTCAGTAGAATATAAGTTTAATTTAAATCAAGATGTAACTCGGGTTAGACACACAGTCCAGCGGTGGACTGTGTGCACATTAAACACGCTTACGTCTCGAGTTCGAATCTTGTCCCACGCACCTTCGCCCTAATAAAAACGTTCGCTTTTTTAACCGAACTGGAGTCACTGCGTAAGATGTTAAGTTTAATAAAACCGGAATAATAACCAAGATAGACACACAGTCCAGTGGTGGACTGTGTGAATGTTTAACCAAACGTCACGAGTTCGAGTCCGGACTACCGCACCGGTCCGGACAATTATCAAACTTTTTATTTAAGACAGAAATAAAAATATTTAGTTTGTATATAAGTATAATAAAAATCAGTTTATTTAACAAGTTAGACACACAGTCCAGCGGTGGACTGTGTGTTAACTCAACCCACAGGTCCCGGGTTCGAGACCTGTGGAGCGCACCGAATCATTAGATTAAAATCGTTTTTAAAAATAAATGATTTTCTGTTTAAATCAATTAATATATAAATATAATTAAAAACAGAAATATTTCGGGTTAGACACGTAGCTCAGTTGGTAGAGCTGCGTGCTCGCTTACGGGAGGTCTCGGGTTCGAGCCTCACCCAGCGCATATATACACACATACGAACCGGTCAACAGTCAAGTCAAAGTCAACGGTCAACGGTCAACTGTAGCAAAAAAAGTCAATTTTTTTATTATTTTTTTTATTTATTTTATTTAAAAATCAATTAAAAATACTTAAAAATAACATTTTTAAGGTTAGAAAATAGCCTTAAACTCACAAAAATATATCCAATCATCCTACTAAAATTGATTAATAAAATCCCATTATTTACCAAACCATTATATTATTATCTAGGTTAGTTTCACTCGTGGTTAAATCCAACTTCGTGCGTATTCAACATCATCAACCGAACGCACCCAATGTGAGTGAATCTTACAACCGAACGCACCCAATGTGAGTGAATCTTACAACTCCCCTTTTTAATTACACGTTTTGGGGTGTGTCATGTGTCACAAAATTAACTCGTTTATTTAAACTCGTGCCATACCATATTGTGATCTAAACTTAGATTGTATATATTGCTTGTAGTTATGTATTTCATTTTGTCAATTTATATGCAATTCATTCATTAGGCCCATCAGTTCCTCGTGAGAGACGAGTTGAGTAACGCGCGCCTCAAAACAAATCCATTATTGTTCGTGTGTGTATTATTTAGTTTATGTTGTTTGTAGTTATATATTTTATATTGTCAAGTTTATGCAAATCATTCATTAGGCCCATCAGTTCCTCGTGAGAGACGAGTTGAGCAACGCGTGCCTCATAACGATCCACTATTTTTCATGTATGCATTATTTAATATTAAATGATTGGTGTATAAGTTTACATCTATTTTTACTCATGTGTGTTTGTGCACTTTATTTTATTATCAATTAAATAAACTTGCTCAAATGTTTTCCATAGGATTCACTCGCCAACTTTTGTTGATCCAAAAACCATTTTTACACATGATACAGGTGAACAGGATGAAGTAAGGAAAACATAGGAAATGCCTTAGAAGAAAATAAAGAAGCTTAGATTGATGTTAGGTCATGATGTAATTATGATTGTAAATTTCTCATTAAATTGTATAAATGTCATGAGCTTTGATGATAACCCAATCATGCCCCGGTCACCTTTTCCGCTGCGGGTCGGGGTGTGACAGATTGGTATCAGAGCCATGACTCTAGGGATATAGGATAGGTTATTAGACCCTTAGAGCCTATACTATAGTTTGCCTAAATTTTAATTGTTTAGGTGGTTACATACAAACTTATGATATTTATTTGTTTCATATTTGTTTATACTTACAGCCAAACATACATACTTACATACACATTCATTATACATATTTCAATATTCATATATTTAAATCATCTTCATGCTTTCATTATTCAAAGATTTTGTTGCAATTTTCGAATCTCATCAAAGTAAGTTCTGCGACGGGCATGTAGTAACTGGAAGGGTACAAGTACCGGTAGTCGGAACGTCCTGTCTAGGTTGGCATTCGTATAAATCCAATATAACGGACCAGTTTGCCTACCTGGGGACTAACGATGAGAGTACGAAGGACCTATTAGGCCAAAGCATGCCACACCAAACGTCATTCGAACTAACCCCACTTTGAGGTGTCACCGTGTCTACACCTGGACACATTCCGAATCTCATACGTTATATACATATTTCTCGATTTTCTCCGGGTTTTAGTGTACGTAACCAGGCTAACACATGCGAACCATATGAAAAACCCGGTATTCATGGGGGCCCACATGATTACGAAGGTGAAGTATGGCGGCATGCAGGGCCTAATGACGAGCAAAGCCCAAGACATCCTATAGATGTAGTAGATTTATTTTTCTATATTTATTTTATGAATGTTCATTCCTAAATACGACCCATGATCCCAAAAACATCCAACTCATACTCTTGACATGTATTCCTTGTAGATGTCTTCTAGCCTCACCCGTAGGAAGACGAGAGCAGAAAAAGCTCGCGAGCGCATGGCTGACCTAATCGCCCAACAAATGGCTGCCGTAATACCCAACATTGTAATCCAAGTTCAACAAGCACTTACCGCTAATCCTGTCAATCAAGAAGATCAACACATTGTCAATTCTCCCCCAAATACCACTAAATGCACCTACAAGCATTTCAAATCATGCGACCCTCCAAAATACGAAGGGACTGAAGGTGTCACCGCTCTCCTCCATTGGTTTGAAGAAATGGAGAACACTTTTCTAAATTGCAATTGCCCCGATGATCGCAAAGTGCGATATGCTACTGGTCGTTTATATAGAATAGCACTTACTTGGTGGAATACAGAGAAGGCTAAACGAGGCGTTGAAGATGCTATGACTTTGACTTGGGAAGAGTTGAAGGAAATCATGACAAGACGGTTTTGCCCAAGGAGCTAAATCAAGAAATTAGAGGATGAGTTCTATTCGTTGAAGCAAAAGGAAGGCGACCACACCACATACAACAAAAGATTCCTTGAGTTAAATCAAATGGTTCCCAACTTGTTCACTCCCCTCTACCGTTTGATCGAGCACTACATTCAAGGTCTTCCGTCAAAGATTCAAGACTCTGTGATAAGTACTACGCCTGCAACTTTGGAAACAGCAATGGAGTTAGCTACAGAGCTCACCGAGAACCGAATCCGGAACAAAGACTTCAAGGATGAGAAGAAGAAGGATAAAGCATCGACTGAAACCTCCGACTACACCCAAACCGAATCCCCTTCTCAACCCAATTCTAAGAGAAAAAGAGACGGGCAACTTTTCGCTGCTATCCAACGAAATCAACCAATTTCACACGCCATACCCATCCAAGCTATCCCAATCACTCAAGTGGCACCCAACTCAACTTATCCAATTAAGAAACCATACCTTGGACCTCACCCTCGATGTAACACCTGTTTTTATCACCATCCATCTACCTTACCTTGTCGACTATGTGCGAATTGTGGACGCTATGGTCATTTGAGCAAGGTTTGCCGCACCTTTCAAAACCAAATCTCTCCCCCTACTCAAAACATGATCCAAACCTATCATCAACCTCAATACCCCATGTTCCCATATGTTCGAGCTTGTTTCAATTGTGGCGACCCTACCCACTTTAGAAACACGTGCCCTCGATTGGTTAACATCATAAACGCTCAAGCCCAATCGAACCCAGTTAACCAAATAAATCAAGAAAACCCAATCACTAGGCCACCAGCAAGAGGAAGAATTTTTAACATCAACGCCAACCCTGTTGAAGATAATGACGGCCCAAACGAAACCACCCAACTAGTCCTCTTCACCGGAAATCAAGATTCAACTCCAATCGTTTAGTTTTATGTTTTTCTTTATGTTTTAGAATTACATAGAACCAATCATAACTTAAGGATAAAGCCAATGAGAATTTGACAAGAATATGGTGGATACGCCGCTGGTACTTCCTATATATAAGTATTCTTGTCAAAGGATCAGAGGCATTATCAGGCGGTTATGAAAGGTTCCATGTTTAGATTAAATTTATTATTTCAGTACATGCAATACGATCGGCTCCGTTTGATTGAGCCTTGATCGTACAGACATTTTTTCATTTTCAGTACATGCAATACGATCGGCTCCGTTTGATTGAGCCTTGATCGCACAGACATTTTTCATTATCAGTATCTTGTGGTTGTTGTGTTTGTTGTAGAGTCACATAGAACTAATCATAACTTGCGGATAAAGTCAATGAAAATTTGACGAGAATATGGTGGATACGCCGCTGGTACTTCCTATATATAAGTATTCTTGTCAAAGGATCGGAGGCATTATCAGGCGATTATGAGAGGTTCCATGTATAAACTGTTTGAGTGATTATTGTTTATTATTTTCAGTACATGCAATACGATCGGCTCCGTTTGATTGAGCCTTGATCGCACAGACATTTTTCATATTCAGTACATGCAATACGATCGGCTCCGTTTGATTGAGCCTTGATCGCACAGACATTTTTCATTATCAGTATCTTGTGGTCGTTGTGTTTATTGTAGAGTCACATAGAACTAATCATAACTTGCGGATAAAGTCAATGAAAATTTGACGAGAATATGGTGGATACGCCGCTGGTACTTCCTATATATAAGTATTCTTGTCAAAGGATTGGAGGCATTATCAGGCGATTATGAGAGGTTCCATGTATAAACTGTTTGAGTGATTATTGTTTATTATTTTCAGTACATGCAATACGATCGGCTTCATTTGATTGAGCCTTGATCGCACAGACATTTTTCATTTTCAGTACATGCAATACGATCGGCTCCGTTTGATTGAGCCTTGATCGCACAGACATTTTTCATTATCAGTATCTTGTGGTTGTTGTGTTTGTTGTAGAGTCACATAGAATTAATCATAACTTGTGGATAAAGTCAATGAAAATTTGACAAGAATATGGTGGATACGCCGCTGATACTTCCTATATATAAGTATTCTTGTCAAAGGATCAGAGGCATTGTCAGGCGGTTATGAGAAGTTCTATATAGGATTTAGTAGTTTCTTGGTAACTAATCATAACTTGCGGATAAAACCAATGAAAATTTGGCAAGAATATGGTGGATACGCCGCTGGTACTTCCTATATACAAGTATTCTTGCCAAAGGATCAGAGGCATTATCAGGCGGTTATGAGATGTTCCATGTAGGATTTAGTATTGCCTTGGTTGAAATTTGTGTTACATTTATATCATCTTGCTATTTAAAGAGATTGGATTGTGTTCCATTTCTACATAAACTAACCTCTCCATCATAACAAACGAGAGAGGAACTGCCACCATTCAAACATATATGCTATCAGAATGTGGATTCAAATGTTAGCTGTTGTGTTTATTTATGTTCAAATATTAGCTGTTGTGTTTATTTATGTTCCATGTAGGTTGTAGTATTAGAAGTTTTGCCTTAGGGTATAACCATACCCTTCCAAACATATTCAAACTTTTATGCATGATATCATAGTTAGCGAATAAATTCTGTCTATCAATACTTTTACAGTAGGCAACAAAAAGCGATTCCTGTAATAGGGTACTTAACCCTTACAAGGAACGTTACCGCCTCGAACAAAAACTTAAACCCTTACTTCTTCTAAGCATGTAACTGTCAAACTAAACAGCATCATTCTTTTAGTCAAATGTATCACTATTTAAATTTCGGGACGAAATTTCTAAAAAGCAGGGGATACTGTAACATCCGTCAAAAAACGGATTTTACCAAACCCGCTCCGTTTATTAATCGAACAATCAGTTAAAAATTTCGTTGCGAATTTAATGCCCAAAATAATTTTAAACGATACATAATTAATTATTATATGGGAATATATAATTAGTTTTTGAAAAACTGTTAAAAATAAGAAAATAAAAATAATTTGTCACTGCCGGGTTTCGAACCCGGGTCAGTAACCGGCCAGCAAAGACTTAACATTCAACACATAAACCACTGCGCCACTGATGTTCCTTGTTAAATGTTAGGATCATTTAGTTCATATCATGACTTTCCGAATTCAAAACCGGCGCCCAAAGTTCAGTCGTCGGAAATCCCGGCGATCTCGCGACATTTAACGACATCTTCAGTTATAACGTAAACATTTACTAGGACATCGGTTATAACCGACGCCTGAGTCTGCGACACAAGTCATAACCGCCGGAGATTTTATAACCGACGAATCAAGTCGGAAATTGGACCAAATTCATCGATGAACTACCCTATAAATACCCCCTCGAACCTCTGCAAACATTTTCGCTCAAAACCGCACCCTTTCTCGGCGAAAAATCACTCGCCGGAATATTTCTGCTCATCACCGGAAAACCGGGTTCTTCACTTCTAAGCCTTACTAAACCCCCTGAGCTTATACCGAAGTTACCCACATCCTTTGTAAGCTTTCTGAAGACTCGCTGCTGCAAGACACCCGACGCCGGAGCCTGTTGCTGTCGACGGAGTTCTGCCGGAAAACAGAGGAAGCCAGTCGGTATATCTCACGCCTAATTTCTTCATTCTTTTTATTTATATCTCACCTATGATTAATCATAAAACGTTAAAGAAACCTGAATAAAACTTCGAACCAGTCAGTCATCATTTCTGGATAAAACTCAACGAAGAAGACGAAGTTACGGTAACATATAAGTATAATTTAAATCAAGAAATAACTCGGGTTAGACACACAGTCCAGCGGTGGACTGTGTGCACATTAAACACACTAACGTCTCGAGTTCGAATCTTGTCCCACACACGCTGCCTTAATAAAAATGCCTCTTTTTTGTTAACCGAACCGGTCACCACTGTTATATGTTAAGTTTATTAATAATCGGAATAATAACCAAGTTAGACACACAGTCCAGTGGTGGACTGTGTGTATGTTTAAATCATAGGTCACGAGTTCGAGTCCGGGCTAACGCACCGGCCCGGATAATTATTAAACTTTTTATTCAAGACAGAAAAGGAAATGTTCAGTTTGTGTTTAAGTATAATAAAAATCAGTTAAGTTAACAAGTTGGACACACAGTCCAGCGGTGGATTGTGTGTTAGCATAAGCCACAGGTCCCGGGTTCGAGACCTGTGGAGCGCACCGGGTATTGAATTAAAATCGTTTTTAGAAAATAAAGGATTTTCTGTTTAATCTAATTAATATATATATGTAATTAAAAACAGAAATATTTCGGGTTAGACACGTAGCTCAGTTGGTAGAGCTGCGTGCACGCGTACGGGAGGTCTCGGGTTCGAGCCTCACTCAGCGCACAATTTCTCGTATACGAACCGGTCAAGGTCAAGGTCAACGGTCAAAGTCAAAGTCAAAGTCAACGGTCAAAAAAGTCAAAATTTTTTTTATTATTTTTATTTATTTATTTTAATTAAAAATCAATTAAAAATACTTAAAAATAACATTTTTAAGGTTAGAAAATAGCCTTAAACTCACAAAAATGCACCCAACAATCCTACTAAAATGGATTAATAAAATCCGTTTACTTACCGAACCATAATGCTATTTATCTAGGTTAATTTCACTCGTGGTTAAAAACCACTTCGCGTGCATTCAACATCATCAACCGAACGCACCCACTGTGAGTGAATCTTACAACTCCCCCTTTTAATTACACGTTTTGGGGTGTGTCATGTGTCACAAAATAATTAACTCGTTTATTTAAACTTGTGCCATACCATATCGTGATCTAAACTTAGATTGTTTATATTGTTGTGATTATGTAATTTCATATTGTCAATTTGTATGAAATTCATTCATTAAGCCCATCAGTTCCTCGTGGGAGACGAGTGAGCAACGCGTGCCTCAAAACCAATTCATTATTGTTCATATGTGTATTATTGAGTTTATATTGTTTGTAGTTATGTCTTTCATATTATCATGTTTATGCAATTCATTCATTAGGCCCATCAGTTCCTCGTGAGAGACGAGTTGAGCAACGCACGCCTCTAAACGTTCCATTATTGTTCATGTGTGCTTTATTTAATATCTAATGATTGTTGAGTAAGTTTACATCTATTTTTACTCATGTGTGGTTGTGCACTCATTTCATAATCAATTAAATAAACTTGTTAAAATGTTTTCCATAGGATTCACTCGCCAACTTTATGTTGATCCAAAAACCCTTTTACACATGATACAGGTGAACAGGTTGAAGCGAGGAAAACATAGGAAATGCCTTAGAAGAGAACAAAGAAGCTTAGATTGATAGTTAGAACATGTTGTAATTCTTATTGTAAACTTCCATTAAATTGTATTAATGAATATGAAACGTATAATAAATGTCATGAGCTTTGATGATAACCCAATCATGCCCCGATCACCTTTTCCGCTGCGGGTCGGGTGTGACACAGGAGGTGCCCTTTATAGGGACTAATACCTACCTTGATACAATCACTTATCCATGTTCATTTTGAACAATGGCTGGACCATAATGGTCTTAACCGAAAGTCAAAGCGTTTGCTGTAAAACGCTTGACTTTTGGCTATAGAAGCTTAAAAACGAAAATGCAAGAGCAAGGAACTCTTAAAAGAGGTTCCTATAATGCAAGAGAACTAAGTTGGATGCTCCTTTCAGCTAGGAACTTCTAGAGGAGGGAGAAGAGTGATTTAATGAGAAAGGTGCAAGTTGGAATGAGAACTTGTGCACCTATTTATAGTTGGAGAGCTCAAAGGAAGTGAAGCCAGGTGTTTAGGGGTATAAGAAGAAGCTTACAAGTGTCCCAAAACGTGGCATAGCAATTTACAAGTCCATGGTTTCGAATTTAAATGGTTTTGGAGTTTTGCATGGAGACCAAACAATTTTTCTGCAGCAGAGCCTATCTCGCGGGGCGTGAGAGACACATTTCATGTCTCTCGCGGCCCGCGACAGCCCCATGGCCATTTTCAAGCTTTGACACTTTTGACCCCTGAACTATATAAAGCCTCTAAAGGCCTTCTAAAACATCTTTTTGGCACTTTTAGCCCTCCGTAGCCAATACTTGGCATACCCGGGATTATGCCCGGACATTGTCGAGCTCTCGGTTCGTTAAAAGGTCACTCAGAGGTATAAATTAACATGTTGACACTTTTAATCCCTCCATTATCCAACTTTCACATTCTTACAAAACTGAACTCTCTCGTCTAACAAACGACACGTATGAGAGTTAGGACTTCACAAAGGATCACTTAGAGGCTTATTACAAGCATGTTGATTCCGATCTCACTCAGAGGCTAGGCATGTTGACATATCAGTCACTCAGATGCCAAGTTTTAAGCATGTTGACGTATCAGTCACTCAGAGGCTGTTATTTATGCATGTTGACATCGGTTCGTCCCTCAGAGGCTCAACTTGAGCATATTGACGCCTTTAGTCCTTATTGATATTTAACAGACTATATTTAAAATACAACACGTGTCACTATATTATTGGACACGATTTTAACAGGGTGTTACATAAATAGAATCAATAGACCGTAAGCTACGGTCCGGAGCCGTAGCTTACGGTGGGTGATTTCTAAAAATGTTGTTTTTAATGTTTTGGGCCTTCGGTCTTATTCGGTTACGTTACAATCTATTTATAACTAACGTATTTCATAAATTATGAAATATAGGTAATGATTGTGATCACGAAGGAGGACCAAGCACTATGAAGAACCGTACACGTTCAAAGCTCAAGCTTCCGCACTTGGTTTTGTTATTACGAAACTATTCAATGATAATATGTTAAATTGATTAATGTTTATGAAGTTTTAATAAGTTCGAAAATATGTATGGACGTGTATTCGCATTTACACATTTAAATGCGAAATTTTAATAGAAATTCAATAAATTAAGTAGGGTTTTACAATATTCCGGCCAGTTTTCAAACTAAACCATCTGAATTCCAATAATTAATCTTGTATACTTAAAAAACTGTGTTGAGTAAGAGTTAAAACCTAGCTACTTAAAATATTTACATATAAAAATGTGTATATGTATACATAAAAACTGAAAATTACATATAAAAAACCCGATCTGATTAATCCCGAGTAGTCTCTAGGCCTTACCTCACCGGCCGACTAACAAGTTCTCCAACCTTGGTTTTTTTAAATGTTTATTAACGCTTAGACCGATATAAAAGAAAATATACTATCTTGTTAACTGGTATATGATATAACTATAGATTCGACTTAAATAGATAGTATAGAAACACAAAAGGAGATACGAGGATAGTGTAATCACTAATCATCGACCAAAAATATTAAAAACCAATATATATATATATATATATATATATATATATATATATATATATATATATATATATATATTAGGGATGGGTTAAAATAAAAACCACCTTAAGTTCTGAGAACCATGAGAACTGCGATATCCAAAATGTTTTTTCGAATTTTTTTCTTCTAAAAAAAGATCACTTGTTTCAGCAAAAAAATAAAAAATAAAAAAATGCCGCATATCCACATTTACATGAGGCGTACAAAAAATATTTATCTTTCATGCAAAATTTACGCCAGCGCGTAAAAATAACTTGCATCAGTCAAAACTATTGACTCGACAATTTTTTAAACTTTTTTTTACAGATGTGTTTATAATATTTTCATCTACGTTTGTGCAAAAATTTTTGACCCAAGGTTCTTGTAACTCGTGGTGGTTCTTATTTGAACCGAGCCCTATATATATATATATATTGTATATATATATATAGGTGAAAGATAAAACGAAAACCTACTTGAGTTGAGAAAACTCAAGAAAACCCTATGTAACATTTTTATTCTTTTCTAAAAATAATAGGAGAATGTAACATTAATGTAATTGAACATTTATATAAAAAAATGTAAAAAGTGACTACTTGTTTTTTTTTAAATGTTCAAAATTTGTATGTTACATTTTTTTGGACATATATATTATGTAAAATGAAACTTTTAACATTTAAAAAAAATAAACTACTCAGCGTTTTTTTTGTGTTTCTTGTACAAAAATGTTCAAATATATGTATGTTACATTTCCTATTTTTTTTGAAAAAAATAAAAATTTTACATGGGATTTTTTCAAAGGTTTTTAAGTTTTCTCAACTCAAATGGGTTTTTGTTTTATCCTTCCCTTATATACATATATATTAAATAAGTTGACTGCAAATTCTTATTGACCAACATTATACTGGTGATGGGTAGAATGATGGTGGTATTTTAAGTGGCATGAAGCCATTTGGGTCAACAGGATTTATATAAAGACCAAATAATAGATTACAATAAACACTACAATAAACACTGATACAAGTTAGAACGTAGTACACTAATCATGATTGTTCCAACTTTTAGTACCATGGAGCCTTTGTGATTTTAAGGGGTGAAACCCTAGTGTCCGTTTGGTGGAGTCTTGGGCGGTGCAATGACCGGTCTAGAGAGTAAAGATAAAAAGTTGTTGATTCATGAAAACTTACATGTAAAATATTTTTAAGTAAATAAAATTTATTTATATTCTTCTTTTATTTTTTAAATATCATTAGAGTAACATCGAAACTAACCATTTTCTTACCTAGAGAAACTAACATACTCCCAAATGAAATGTTTATAATTTCGTTACAATTAAAAAAAAGTAACGAAAAATCCATCAACTATCTATTATTGTTATACTCCAAGACACAGACACGTATATCATAAAATATAATTTAAGAATACAACTTAATATAAGTTAATCACAACTTACTTTTTAAATCAACTTTCCACAAATTTTTAACAAACATAACTTTTTTATACGTTAGTAACTTTTTTAAGAGAAAAATTACACAATAAAATCTAGCATTTTATTCTTTTTTAATTTAATATAGTATTTCTATAAGTTTTCTAACAAGTTACGTGATTACCGGTGTTTATGTTTTCCACCATATCATACAGGCACATCTAGTGCGTGTACTAGTATTACCTTATTAGTTTACTCGATAATAATTACTAATTTTAAATGGTTATTAATGATGTAACTCTAAAAGCAACTAAAAAAGGTTATTATTTTTGTAATTATATTCTAATAAAATTAAAAAAATTAAAAATCAGTGTTATTAACTAAATTATGACATGATTTAAAAAAATTAGTTTTAATGGGTTTAGTTTGTGAATCAAATGGAATGCTTATTTAGTTTTAAAAATAGTGGTTGTCATATCGATTTTGTTTCTTCAACTTTTAATTAGGTCTCATTAACAAATATCACCTATTTGATTTGTAGGAAAAAGTATTATATTGGTTTTTTTATATAAGGTATTATATTGTATTATATCATATTATATAATAAATATGTTATATAAATATATTATGTGATATCATATTATATTACACAAAATTATGTTACATTACATTTTATTATATAATTCAACTATTAATAGATCTCGTGCTTCACAGTGTATTAACTCAAAGACCCGCGTCTAATAATAGTTATTCCATATCCAAGACTAACATAATTTAGAACTGTTAGAATAAAGAAATCGGAAATAGGTAACCCACATGATGTGATGGTAATTTGTATTCATATAAAATCAAATAGCTTGGAGTTCGTGGAATATACAAATGAGGTGCATGCACACTCAAAATATGAAAATATAACACACCCAAAAGATCGCACATTTGTAATTTATGGTGTAACGGGCATTCCATTAAGTTCTAACTAGCAGTAGATTCAGGGCAGGCCAACCTGTGTTGCCGCGAGAGGTCTAAATCTTCAAAGGGCCTAAAATGTTTTTATAAGCATTTATATATAGATATATTAAATTGTATATTTAGCATATGCATTCATTTATTATACATAAAAATGTTGATAGTGAAATAGATAAAAACCATCTCTACATGATGTAGAGATCTCAAGTTCAAGTCTTGACTCTAAGACCAAGATCTTATTTTTTAAATTCCTCATAAACAAATCTTATCTTTTTTATATTGCCTAAGACATAATTATTTTTAGAGTTCTCAAGGATATCATGAGTGGATTTATTTTCTTTGTGGTGTCACACAAATCTTGTGTATATGTGAAACCAGAAAAAGTATGAAGTTAGTGAAATCAATAAAATAGAATAAATAATAAATGTTACGAAATACGTTATTCTATCTCTTTCAAAAAAAGTTATGTATGTAAAAAGTAGATTAAACTATTATGGATAGCCTAATCAATCAATTTTAGTTTTTGCTAATTGTAGTCAATTAAATATCAATTTAAAATTTAACATCTACTTTATACGACCTTAAAATTTAACAACATTATCTAGCTCCTTCTGAATGGATTCAATACCCAACTTACCCAAGCAAGTTAAGGTACTTAGGAAAACACACACATTTTCTCTGTTCTTAACATGCAGTTCAACGCCGATCAGTCGCCTCATTAAAATGGTTGCCTAGCTCAAATTACTAGTTCTATGTATAAAAGTAGGTTCTATTTCCCTCCCTAAAAAATGTGTGTGCATTAAAAGGTGTTTTAAACATAATCTTTAGTTGAAAACCGAACACTATTACACAGTTAAGACCCTAAATTCGTTGTCCTTTTGCTGTGATTTAGGTATAGCCTTCCCATCACAAATGAAACTTTTACCAAGTTAGAAAATACTGATTATAAAAAGTCTTTACAATATATTAGTAAGACGCACAACAAAAATGTGAAATAAATACATAGAAATTGATAAAAAGCAATTTAAAAAACGTGTAGTAGAATTAAGAAACAACTATTTAAAAAATAAATTAATATAATAGAATACGCGATATTTGTATTAAAAAAATAAAAAATTTGTTTCGGAGTTGACAAAGAACAAAAGAAAACTATGCAAACACTTATGACAACACAATAAATGTGACTTTCTGATTTGATCTTTTAGTTGATAGTAGACGTAACATTGGAAAACGTACAATCTACATATACCGATGTCACATATACAATTGAAATCTATCAACAACAAATAAATATTCCCGAGGGAAAAACTTGGTTATTTAGTAATTTTTATCTAGTTTATGTAATTTCTTAATGTTAATTTATGTTACACTTTTTTATTAGGGGTTAACTATGTTTTCATTTATTATTATTTTTTAGAAATATTATTGTACTTTTTTAAATTGAAATGCACTTTTTAATTTTATTAATATTAATAATAAGATCTAAGTAAAAGAGTATGATCAATAAAAGATTAAGGTGTAGGAAAACAGATGAAACCATTACACCGTATAGTGAAAACAAGTGAAAGAAAGTCACCTGTTGATAAGTAAGTGATCTTGCAGGCATTTTATGACATGATAGAGAAAACAGATTCAACCATTCTGGATGGACTAATCAATCAATTTTAGTTTTTGCTAATGATAGTCAATCACATATCAATTTAAAATTCAATGTCTACTTTACACCATCTTGAAATTTAAAACCATTATCTAGCTCCTCCTAGATTCGATACCCAACTTACCCATACAAGTTAAGGTACCCAGGAAAACACACACATTTTCTCTATTTTTAACATGCACTTAACGTGGACCAGTCACCTCGGTTGTCGAGTTCAAATTACCAGTCACGTACCGACTATCCCTCCGAAATAACCTAAGCAAGAAAACCTAGTTCTACGCATAGAACTAGGTTCTATTTTCCCTAAAAACGGAGGTGCATTAAAAGGTGTTTTAAAACATAATCTTTAGTTGAAAACTAAACACTATTACAGAGTTATGACCTAAATTCGTCGTCCTGTTGCTATGATTTAGGTATGGCCTTTGCATCACAAATGAGATTTTTACCAAGTTAGAAACTACTTATTATAAAAAGTCTTTACAATAAATTAGTAAGACGTGCAACAAAATTGTGAAAAAATATTTATAAATCGATAAAAGCAATTTAAAAAAATGTTTAGTTGAATCAAGAAACAACTATTTAAAAAATAAATTAATGTACTGAATAAAACTTGTGGCAAAATCGATACATCTGTATTAAAAAAGTAACAAATTTGCTTCGGAGTTGACAAAGAACCAAAGAAAACTATGCTAACACTTATGACAATCCAAGAAATGTGACTTTCTGATTTGATGTTTTAGTTAATTAATAGGAGAAGTAACGGTTTTATTAAAGTGGCAAACAAAACAATCTCGATATACCAATTTATTAGGTCACATATACAATTGAAATATGTCTATAACATATAAATGTGCTCAAGGAAAAAAACTTGAAAATGAAATCTGTCTACAACATACAATTGATATACCAACCAGTTGCACGTGTAAATTCTATTCTAGGGTTGATGTTTAGTAACTTAGATTTATGTACTAATTTTAATTTTAGTTAGGTATTAGTTTTAGTTTTATATTAGGTATCCATTTTAATTTTGATTTTAATTATGTATTAGTTTTGATCATGTATTAATGTTAATGTAGATTATTAAACTAAACCATAAACCAGTTAAGTTAAAATATAATCCTATTCCAACGCTATATTCTAGCGGTTATATTCTAGTGGTTATAAAGCCACTTCATCTTACAACCCAGGTTTCATTTCTCAATTCACGTTTCACTTTAAAGACCATATTAATTTAGAGATATGGGTTGGGGTTATTCAGATTGAACCAGCAAGATCTTTGACGATCATCCCGTCGACACTCAAGCCCTCTATGCTTAAACCCTTCACCTTCAAACCCTTAGGTGGCAAAGCCCCCTTCCAACAGTCTACGGTCCTCAAATGGAAAACCCTTTCCTCCGAAAGTCAATCGTCATTCACCTTCAAATCCTCCTCCAGTCGCAAACTATCCAGATGATGCTCAAATTGATTAGATAGACATGAAATTCAACAAGGTGTACGATTATACCTTTAATCAACTACGATTCAACAAATAATTAATTCGGAGGTACATTTTCCTCTGTTGGCAAACCTTCCTACAGTGGCAAACCGTCCACCTAGGGCAAACCCCGATCTGTCACAAGAAGTCCGAAGTTAGGCAGCAGAATTGGACGGATGTGAAAGTGCTTGTGATTTTGATTCACTCATTGGTTATTAATAATCTTCTATTTGGTTTAAGTAACTAGGTTATTTAGTAATGTTTTATCTGGTTTACGTAATGTCTTAATTTTAATTTATGTTACGCTTTATTTATTGGGGTTTAGTTATGTTTTCATTTATTATTTTTTAGAATTGTAATTGTACCCTTTGAAATTCAAATGCACTTTTCAACGCCCACCAGTTACCTTATGGTTGTAAAGTCTATAATTTTCTATAATTTTAACATGCTCTTCAACGCACACCAGTTACCTCATCGAAACGGTTGCCGAGCTCAAATTACCAGTCGCACACGGACTATCCTACCAAAATAACCTAAGCAACAGTACCTAGTTCTATGTATAAAAGTAGGTTCTATTTTCCCCTAAAAAATGGGTATGCTTATTTTTTTGACGTTTGAGTCCAATTTTGTTAACAAACTTGATTCAAAACGTTATAAAATGAGCGGTTAGGGACTTATGGCTTTTGATTTTGGACTCAATTGGTTAAAAATTAAATCACGAAGATTCAAAAAGTAATTTACTTAAAATTATATTGTCACTTGAAAAAAACACATGAGAAAAATAGTATATTGGATTTTACTTAATTCAACTTATTCAGTTTTGGTTATGTGGTAATTTGTTCTATAGCGTTCTTGCATGGGTTCTTATTTGGTTTTCAAATTATTAAGGTAATGCAATCAAATTTCATGTTGTGCAATTATCCTTCAAAACCTTAAGACGAGTATAGCTATGCCTATGTAATCCTCCAACTTAGTACATTAACCTTCGTTATGCTTAATGGCGAAGGTTAACCAAAAGTTTCGAGGGGGTGTAAAGTGATGGGACCCCATTTTTTTTTCCTATTGTTATGTTTCGGGTCGGGTCAGCTGTTTGATTGAGGTCAGGTCAAATAATAATAGTTCCAAATAAAACTAAAAAAAACATTCATTCAAATGACTCGTTCTTGCACATAGAAAAAACTAAATATTGTATAACAAACAAAAGACCTATATATATATAATGATATGAGATAAATGGAACCTGGACGGAGAATTACAATACAACACGACAACCTTTAAGATTTTTGAATTCATCAATTATGTCTCCCGAATCAAACTTATCAGCAATTTCTTTTTCTATGTAAATCACCAAGCTAGTTGTGAGATATTCATCTGCCATTTTAGTGCGAAGACGATTCTTGAATATTTTTATTGCTAAAAATCCCCGCTCTGTTGTTACAGTTGAAACTGGAAGTGTCAAGATTAGCCGAACCATTCTATCAACCAAATTGTACTCCTCTTCTTCTTTAGTTATCACAAGAATTTTGCATAGATAAGAAAGAGTTGATACATTACTTAGCATGATACTCTTTGACAATTCAATATTTAAGGCTCTAACTGAGTTCGTAACCCAGTCATCTCTTGGTCCGTAAATCTTCAGCATAAAACTTCTCAACTAGAATAAAGATTAGCCGAACCACTCTATCAACCAAATTGTACTCCTCTTGTTCTTTCGTTATCACAAGAATTTTGTATAGATCAAAAGAGTTGATACATTACTTAGCCTGATATTCTTTGACAATTCAATATTAAGGCTCTAACTGGGAGTACGTAACCCAGTCATCTCTTGGTCCGTAATATCTTCAAGATAAAACATCTCAACTAGAAGCAAATCTCAACGATAATCTCTTTTGAAATTAGACTAGAACTAAGAGATAACAACTCAATCGTGCGCTCATTTAATCTACTATTTAACTCATGTATCTGTTTATCCGATATGGATGTAAACAAATGGTAATAATGTTCAAATGTAAACTTAAGATAGTTTTTACGAGCCCGATACCGAGTAGATGTAAATGGAACGTTCGTATCTGGAACTTCAATTAGATGTTTGTTACCAAACAAATTAACTTCTTTAATTAAAGAATCCAATCCATCGTTTCTATAATTATTTAGAGTAATCATTGTTACCGAAACTAATTCCATGGCATTCAGAATATCTTGGGATTTCCTTTGTAATGCTTGAGAAAGTATTTCAGTTTTTCTCATTAGTTTCTCTATCAAGTGAACAATAAAGGCAAACTCAAATGATTGCATGTTACGCCAAGCTCCTTCAGCATCTCCATGTTGAGCACAAGTAGTATGAGCTACGTGACGATTCTTGAATATTTTCATTTCGGAAAATCCCCGCTCTGTTGTTGCAGTTGAATCTGGAAGCGTCAGATTAACCGAACTACTCTATCAACCAAATTGTACTCCTCTTGGTCTTTAGTTTTCACAAGAATTTTGCATAGATCAGAAAGAGTTGATACATTACTTAGCCTGATATTCTTTGACAATTCAATGTTTAAGGCTCTAACTGAGTTCGTAACCCATTGGTCCAGAAAATCTTCAGGATAAAACTTCTCAACTAGAAGACAAATCTAATCAACGTTAATCTCTTTTAAAACTAGACTAGAACTAAGAGATAACAACTCAATCGTGCGCTCTACTATTTAACTCATGTATCTGTTTATCCAATGTGGATGTAAACAGATGGTAACAACGTTCAAATGTAAACTTAAGATCGTTTTTACGAGCCCGGTACCGAGTAGATGTAAATGGAGCGTTCGTATCCAGAACTTCAATTAGATGTTTGTTACGAAACATAGTAACTTCTTTATTATTTTTTAGAATTGTTATTGTACCTTTTTAAATTCAAATGCACTTTTGAATTTATTAATAATGAGTGAGTAAAAGAGTAATGATTAATAAATGATTGGGGGATAAAACCATTACATTGTATAGTGAAAATAAGTGAAAGAAAGTGGCTTTTTGATAAGTCAGTGATCAAGAAGACATTTTATGACGTGACAGTGAAAACAGATTCAACCATTACGGACGACCTAATCAATCAATTTCAGTATTTGCTAATTGCAGTCAATCAAAGATAAATTTATAATTTAACGACTACTTTACACGATCTTGAAATTTAACACCATTAGCTAGCTCCTCCTGGATTCGATAGTCAACTTACCCATACAAGTTAAGGTTCTTAGGAAAACATGTAACATTTGTATAAATCGGGTCTCCAAAACGCGCTCCGTTTTGTAATCCAATACCAAGTTATGAAAATACAGTAATTATTTATGGTTATTTTGAGTTTAAACGTTACATAATTAATAAATAAGCTAAACTATAAAAATTAATTTGGTTAAAAAGTTAAAATAAAATAAATAAAAACATTTGCAGCTGACCGACTCGAACCCGGGTCAGCTGAAATACTCCAACAACTTATCAACCGGTTCCCAAACCACTCCGCCACAACTTGTTTTCTGTAACAATTGGCAATTAAATGGATCTTATACGCGAACTTGAATTAGCCATAGGTACCATCTGAATAACGGAAACCGGCAAACCGAACGCTAAATCATTTCGACTTCTTTTGGCTAGCTTATAACCGATGAATATCGGTTACTAATTATGCCCGAATTGAATGAACTTAAAGACTTCATCATTTCCGGTTTTTGAAACCGAAAACATACCAAACTTTAATTTAATCCAAGTCCTGATCTCTTGCGCGATTCATAACTATCACACAACACTCAATTTCATTTTCGTCAAGATTCTGAACTGTAAGATCCTCTAAATTCGATCGCCGGAATTTTTCTGCAACTTACCGGAAAACCGGGAATCGCATTCTCACGGTAATTCCTTCGAATCTTTTTGTTTAAAACATATGATTAGTTAATCTCTAACACAATTCCATCATCAGAATCAACCTTAGTCAACGTTTATCGGAAATCTCACCTTCGCCGGAAAGTTTCTGAAATTGCCGGAATTTCACTGTGAAAGGGTAAGATATCCTACACTTCATTTAAACCTTGTTTAGATAATTTAATTCTATAAATAATCGAACCACAATGTTAATTGTGTCAACAGTCGGAGCTCAATTCCTGTACCGACAAAACCTTCGCCGGATTTCTGTGATTATCTTCAATTGGTAAAAATCTGTTCTTTAAACTCTCTCCACTCCTTATTCTTGAATTACTGATAGTGTCTAAAAAGTTTGTAAACCACAAATCAATCGTAATCGGTCGAGTAATGTGGCCTGTGTAATTGGTGAAGAAGATGAAGCTCAATCAGAATATAAGGGTAATTAAAATCCAAATAATAAACGGGTTAGACACACAGTCCAGCGGTGGACTGTGTGCAAAGTTAACATACGCGTCCCGAGTTCGATCCTTACTGCGCACCTCTTCACGTAATAACACTCTTTTTTTTTATTCATGAATTAACCGGGTTAGAACGGGTAGTTGTTAAGTATAATATAAATCAAGAATATAACCAGGTTAGACACACAGTCCAGCGGTGGACTGTGTGCAAAACATACTTCACGTCGCGCGATCGAGTCCCGTCACAAGCACCGGTTCAATGAGATTAAAACGTTTTGCAAAATAAAGGAATTTTCGGTAAATTCGAATAAGTGTATAAATATAATTAAAACTAGATTTCTAACGGGTTAGTCACGTAGCTCAGTTGGTAGAGCTACGTGTGCGTGAACGGAAGGTCACCGGTTCGAATCCCGCTTGGCGCAAGTATTTACCGCTGACCGAACCGGTCAACGGTCAACGGTCAACGGTCAAACAGTAAAAAAAATAATATTTTTTTTAATATTTATTTGTTTATTTTAATTCAAAAATCAATTAAAAATACTTAAAAATAACATTTTTAAAGATAGAAAATAGTCCATAAACTCACAAAAATATATCTAAAAATCCCATTAAAATCTTTAATAAAATCCATTCATTTAAATATATTTTTTTTCCATTATTATTTAGGTTAGTGATTCCTCGTTGACTCGCTTCGTCTAAATCGTGCGCATCTCACCATCTCAAATTCAACGCACCCAATGTGAGTGAACCCTTCAAATTCCCCGTTTTAATCACGTTTTTGGGGTGTATCATGTGTCTTGTTCATTTATATATTATAACCAAGTTATTGTGCATATATCATATCATGACATGTGTATTAGTTTGTTGCTGTTAAGTAGTTATTATTGTTTGCAAATTATTATTTCAATACATGCAATTGCCGAGGCCGTAGCTCCCCATCCATCGAGGTTGAGTTTGATCCCCATTTTTATTATGCGGTTGATCAGGGCGTGCCCGCACGATCGGCTCCGTTTGATTGAGCCTTGATCGGTCATTTCATTTTTCATTTCAATACATGCAATACGCTCGGCTCCGTTTGATTGAGCCTTGAGTGCACAGTTCAATTTACATTTCCAGTTCATGCAATACGATCGGCTCCGTTTGATTGAGCCTTGATCGCACAGTTCAATTATGCTAATTGTTATATGCTGTTGGTATGTTCATGTATGTTATCGATTGTTAATTGATGCTTGCCAATGTTTGATTCCATACATGTGCTCTTTTATGTTTATGCACAATATTTTATTGATAAACTAACCAGACAATTATTATCAAATGTTTATCTATAAGGTTCACTCGCCAACTTATGTTGACCCAAAAACCTCCTATTTTACACATGATACAGGTGAACCAGCAGCAGCTAGGAACACATAGGACCTGGATTAGAAGAAATAAAACGTTTTAGTATTTGGATTATTATGTTTGGTTATTTTCCTTTGTAATGAATGAACATGTTTGGATGTTTGAGAAATGTAACTCTGACTTCATTTAATTATGAAACATAATAGTAAATGTCATGTGCTTTGATGATAACCCAATTATGCCCCGACTCTTATTTCCGCTGCGGGTCGGGGTGTGACAAAACACACACATTTTCTATAATTTTAACATGCTCTTCAACGCCCACCAGTTACCTCATCGAAACGGTTGCCGAACTCAAATTACCAGTCGCACACGGACTATCCTACCAAAATAACCTAAGCAACAGAACCTAGTTCTATGTATAAAAGTAGGTTCTATTTTCCCCTATAAAATGGGTATGCATTAAAGGGTGTCTTAGAACACAATCTTTAGTTGAAAACTGAACAATACTACTCGCCACAAGTTTTATTCAGTTATATTAATTTATTTTTTAAATAGCCGCTTCTTGATTCAAACACACGTTTTTTTTAAACTGCTTTTTATCGATTTATAAATATTTTTTTTCATATATTTGTTGCGCGTCTTACAAATTTATTGTAACGACTTTTTACAATAAGTATTTTCTAACTTGGTAAAAAATCTCATTTGTGATGCAAAGGCCATACCTAAATCATAGCAACTGGACGACGAATTTAGGTCATAACTCGGTAATAGTGTTTAGTTTTCAACTAAAGATTATGTTTTAAAACACCTTTTAATGCACACCCATTTTTTTAGGGGAAAATAGAACCTACTTTTATACATAGAACTAGGTTCTGTTGCTTAGGTTATTTCGAGGGACAGTCGCACGCGCGACTTGTAATTTATCGATTTATGAATATTTTTTATCACATTTTTGTTGCGCTTCTTGCTAATTTATTGTAAAGATTTTCTATCTGTATTAAAAAAGTAACAGATTTGCTTCGGAGTTGACAAAGAACCAAAGAAAACTATGCTAACACTTATGATAACGCAAGAAATGTGACTTTCTGATTTGATGTTTTAGCTGATAGGAGAAGTAACGATTTTATTAAATTGGCAAACAAAACAATCTCGATATACCAATTTATTAGGTCACATATACAATTGAAATTTGTCTACAACATATAAATGTTCCCAAGGGAAAAACTTGAAAACGAAATAAGTAAACCATAAACAACTGCAGGAGCAAAACCATATTAGTGGTTTGGATGATTTTTATCGTTGCATTCGGACCCAAATGACCGAGCTTGGAATTTCTTTGTGAACCACATACAGTAGATAATGACCTGCGGGTGCAAAGTTACCCGATGGAGGTGCCGTCACAACTACTCTATAAGTAGACCTTCCGAGAGCTTTGGTAGAGTTAGCGCTGTCGAGAACCAACGACCTTTGATTCATAGAAAACGAGTGTGTGTTAAATGAAGGAGACACCATTGTCACGGTGACCGAATTCAGATCTACAGGTCCTGATACCATAAATGTAACAGCAATCCGTTTTCCGTAGCGTATCTTAGTTTTAGTCTTGGGTGATAAAATCCTGGGCGAGAAGAGGAAGAGCTTGGATCCAAATAAGGAGAGAATGCCTCCAGGCTTAGTTCAGTTGGATAAAGCACGTTGGTGAACACATATTTGTCGTGAGGGTTGCTTCCACCAACAAGAACCCGGCCATCTCGCAGTAGGACCGCTGTGGAATGGTACCCTCTTGGTTTTGTGCTTGGATTTCGCACCTCAAATCTAGACCCAATTTCGTTATCAGGTCTATAAGTTACAGGGCTGAGAACGGGGTTCCTACCAAGCTCCCACCCGGCAACCCCTGCTGAGGCACCGTTGATGATCAAGACATGGCCGTTGGGAAGCAGCAACATGTCACTCGAGCCAAAGGCATTGTTTCCATGACCCACTGAGGATTGGGGTCGGATATTCTAATCCGTCCGCAGGTATCTAATGCTCCATCAAATCTTCCATTATTTGCATTAGCAAATGCTCCTTTGGGCGCGCCCCCACAAACCAATACTTCAACAGATTCGGCGACCCCCCTTTTCATTCGCAAAGGGAGTAGTACCGCAGAGCCAGTGCTCGGGTAGTTCCTTGGTTGCCACCGGGCATTGTCGGGTAGGTCTTGACAACTTGGTTCTTAGAGTAGTTGAATAAAATGGCACGGTTATTGGCGAAAACAAACAAGTTCCCGTCGGGATAGAGAAACACAAATGGGTATAAATTATTCTCAACATTGGAGTCATTCGTCTGGACCAAAAACGGAAAGCTGGGAGAGTTCTCAGTGGCCGACATCTTTGGGTAGAATTCATAGTTAAATGCCTGACGACCGCCGATGATAATTTGTCGCCCGTCAGGCAATAGGTGATTGGTGGCATACCACCTCTGTTGGTTCAACCCATTTGGTATCTCTTGCCAGTCACATGTGGCACATGATTTATAAATCCTGACCCTACGGTAACCGTCAGCCCATCCTCCGGTTTGGACTAAGCTGGCGTCAGGCATTAATGTTCCTGAAGAACACCATACGTTGGTGAGCACCATGAGCGGTTGTATAGTATTGGAACCGACATCATACTCCACGGAGTGGGCAGAGCAGTCGGTGGAGTTAGGGCGGCACTTGCCGTTTGGGAGAGAGATGTTGGAGATTCCAAAGTCGGTACGATCATACATTACAACACGGTCGTTGGGAAGTAGCTGCATGTGCATGGCTGAGATGCCTATGCTTGGGAGGAGGACGGACCATGATCCACCAGCAGCTGGACACAATGGGGCATGAAGGAGGAGGATAACTAAAAGGAGAAGATGGTCATAGAGGAGGGTGCTGGTCATGATATTTCCGGTTGATGTTTGTTCTTTCTTTTTTTGGATTGTTAGTCAGGTTATTGTGTGTGCTGGATGTGAGGTTATTGTGTGTGCTGGATGTGATGTGATGGAGATTGCTCCCTTTAAAAACTAGTTCATGCACTCCAAAGTCAATGAGTTAAATATATATATAGTTTCTAGTTCCGTCAAAATGTTTGTATCTTTCAACATGTTAATGCTATGTTTGTTGGTGTGTAGTATTAACATCATTAAGATGTTGGGTTCAGTTTATCAGCTTAATGATTGACCTTAGACGTAATGATTTATGTAAAGTCAATTTCAGTATCATTTGTATAAATAATATCATCTGCTTATTCTACAGGAATACAATCAGAATTTGTTAGGTAACGTTAACATTCTTGATCCTTAGTCAAACAATATAGCAGTATAGATATACTCATTCTCATGTCTTATACCTTGTAAGTCAACAACCAACGATATGGCTTTTTTTTCCCATTAAGAAACTTAAGGTTATCTCGGTGAGTTGAAATTAATTTTTTGGGGGATCTCACTCTAAAAATCATAGAAAAAATGCATCTCATTGCTAGTTAAAAAAATGTGAACTATTTAAGGAGGTGTTATGTATAAAAGAAGATGAACATAACTAAGAAATTTCCGGAATGTCATGTATTTGCAACCGGCCATTTTCCAAACAAAAAACCACGTACATGCATGTGTCATAATAATGTTTGCGATCCCATTTTATTGTAGTTTTTTTTAGTATTTGATATGGTTTGCAACTCGTGAAGTTATTTTGAGTTTTGATTTTACTATTATTGATAAATTAGTTTTTATTTCGAATTTAGTTTTGAGTTTTTAAACGTTAATAAAACATTCACAAATATTAGAGATTAGTAAGCGGTATTGGATACAAGAAAGAAAAAGAAATGAAAAAAACGAAGTATGCTAGGTACGTGGTTGTTCATAGACACAGTACAATACACGGAACAGAAATATAATAAAAAAATGATTGTTTGTTACGATCGGAATTGATTAATTGGAGCTAGAACTAATTCTAATCATTGGCCAGATGAAGCAACCTAAATTTTATTGTTGTTCATGGACCAAGTATACATATGGATTCCTTTTTCTATTATATTATTTTGAGCAAACGGTTATAAATAAATAAAAAAACCTACTCTGAATGTCAAACACCACCAAAATACCAGCAACTACAAAATAAGCATGATCATAATCTTGATTCCCTTCATAAAGGGCATGCATCAGGTTATATATCTCAATTTTTAGGCAATAAATTAAAGTCATTCAGCTTTGACTCTGTATAGAAACTCTTGTCTCTCGGTCTGAGGAAGCAATTGATGCAACAAAACCATCACAATGTGAGTCAAAGACAATTGTATGTTTTATGAATTAAGAACAATGAACAAAACCCAAACAGGAATCAAAACTAATAGTAGTAATCATCTTTCAATGTCAATAATGTCAATGATACAAGAAAATCTTAACAATTGTGAGTTTAAACAACACTAACAATTAATCCTCACAATTTCAATCAAAAGATTACAAGTTAATGTATCATACCAAAACACGTAAGAAAAATCCTAGAAAACTCACAAACCTACACACGGGGATAATCTTGGAGTGATTAGCCACTCATGATTATTGATCTTTAAAACTTGATGGAATATGATAATGGATGGATTAGAACCTTTAAAATCTCTGAAAATGGAAGTCCCAAAAAGAGTGTGAAGATGAATTTGAATTAGGCATTAAAAACTAGTCAAGTGGGAGTTTTCCACCGATTTACATTCACGTAGGGATCGACGCCCTAGATACAGCCCTGGGCATCCCGGACGCCCTAGATGGAGTTGGACACCTCTAACTCAATGCTAGCGCCCATCTTGGACGTTGGCAATGTCCTAGGCGCCTAGTATTTGGGGACGCTGGTCTTGGCCGGTTTTCGTTGTTTACTTCCGTTTTTCGCTCCTATTCTTTGTAACTTCATTTCCATGCTCTGTTAATCTTCCAAAATGTACCCTTCATGTGTTAAGGCCTGCAAAATACAAACCATCTTAAAGAAGTGTATTTTTTAAAACTCAATTTTTGGTAAAATTAAAAACGTAGAGTTTTGGAAATTTACTAACCCATCACCCTGTAGTGTTGTTCGTAGATTCAGAATTAAGGGGAAGCTTAGCCCTCATTTTATCCGACCATTCGAAATTCTTGAAACAATTGGAGAAGTTTTGTATCATCTAGCGTTCCCGTTTAATCTCTCCCATGTTCATAATGTCTGACATTAAGAGGATACAACTATCACCCACTCCACTTCATTAGTTATCCGTTGTATACGATCTATGAAGATCTCTCTTATGAGGAAGAACCTGAAGCTATCTTAGATCGTCTGGAAAGGATTATGCTTCGATTCCTTTCGTTAAGGTTATTTGGAAGAACAACCCAAAACGCGAAGCTACTTAGGAAACAGAGGAATCAATTTCCTCTACACATCCTAGTCTTTTTGAGTCATTATTTATTCTTTAGATTATGTTGGTATCTCTGAACTATGAGTAAGAATAAGATATTAGTAATAGCAATCACTATGTTGTCTGTATGTTCCCTGTTCCCACCCTGATATGTTCACCATCACTTTTCGTAAGACATTTAGATGCATTATGGGAGAAACATTAGCGCAGGACCGTAAGGTAACTGACAATTATGATCATAAACATAGTTGTAAATTACAGGTACAAATGTGCGATTCTAGAATTCCTATTAAGTGGATTAGGGTCTATCATGCGACTCTGTTGTGAAACCATAGTTTTCATTACTCTTAAAGGATTCATTCTGATCGGCAAATTTCCAAGGACAAAATTTCTTTTTAAGAGGGTAATAGTTGAAGCAACCCAGAAAGTTAAATGTTTGGGTTTTAAAGATAAATGGAATTTAGATAATAAAAGTGGTGAATAAAATATTTCTCCTAACTGAAAATATGAAATTTTAATATAACTCAATAAGTTTGAAAATTTACCAGACAACTTAAATACTTTTTCGCAACCTTATATGGATATATTCTTGTATGCCACCAGACCACCCCTTGCCACCTTACCTTTATAACGACCACTACTTTTACGTCGTAAACCAACGCCAATGTATTGTAACCACCCAGACCAACCCCTCTATCCCCTTTGTTGACATACTATAAGCTTTAGATGCGAACCCAAGCTACCAAAGGGACCATTTTTGCGAAGCTTAGACATCTTTCACGTTTTTTTTGGCAAAATTTTCGTAACTAAGAACACTCTTCTGGCCTAAGGCACTCAATTTATGAAGTTTTTTTAAATACTTATTTTGAATCTTAAATGTTAATCTATAATGAAAATGGAATATGAGATTTTATTTGCAAATTTTAGTTTTTGAGTAAACAATGATGAGGAAGAAGATGAACCAGTGGTTCATTGTATAAATAAAATAATTAAAGACTGTGTTTATTCACAAGGGCGTGGGCAGCCTAACTGTTTATTCACAAGGACTTGGGCAGCTTACTTTTACCAGATTTCTTATCTAGTTGAACGCTCCTCTGCATTCTACTAAACCCCGTCTGAACCTCATCTAAACCCTACTAAACCCCACCTGAACCTCATCTAAACCCTGCTAAACCCCACCCGAACTTTGTTGAACCCTCAATTGTACCTTGTTGAACGGCCATCTATACCCTACTAAACTATCGCTAGACACGTTGTATATGCAGCTGAAGCACAGCTAAACTATCGTTGAAATGCTGTTGTAGTGTCTTTGAAGTGTCGGACATCCTTCATGTTTTTTCGCATAATTTTTGAAACATGCATAAAGAATATCACTTAGTGTAAGACAACTTATCAACGCTAAGGTACGGATGCTCAACCCTCCTGTTATATTATTAATTATAAGCCTGTTGATTACCGTTTTTCTGGAACTCTTAACGTCGTTGGCAATTCGATTCGATTGGAACTCGTTTCTTGTTCTAATGGTTACTTGTTTTATAGCATTAGATAGGTTATATCATACTTATTGTGGCATGTTTGGATATGTACTGTTGTCTGCTACTATTTACTGTTGTATGGGATAGTGTTTTGACTGACTAAGATCTATTATCCTAAGCTCTTCCGCTCCTCCCCTAAAGGAGAAATCAGTTAAAGGCGACCCTAGGTACAAGTATGGTACATAACAGCTAGAAGGCGTATGGATGCATCCTAGGAATATTTCTGGAGATGGATGTTGGGTAGGCCAACCCGCACCACCTCATGTGACAAACTTTGTGACTGTCACCTCTGTTTAGCCTATGGGTACATCTGTGAGATACGGTTTATTCAGTTAACATACATCGTGTCATCTTCATTACTGATACTGCTATCGTTAGTGTTGTCATGATTTCTACTGATATTATTGTTACTACTAAACCTATTATTACGTACTAGGCATTCGGCTCATTCTTTAAATTCCATTTACATACAGGTTCATAGGTTACGTTGTGAGGGGTGAAGAAAGAGAAATAAATTCTCAGCGACGATGACTGCCACTTATGTATAATATAATATCATGTATTTCGGCCTCTGGCGCGTGAACTTTCTTTCGGTCTGTAACCTATGACTTATAATTAAAGAAATGGGACCTTGTCTTCTTTCTCGTTTTACCTCTAATATTATGACACATTAGTCCTAACCGGGCTAGGGTGTTACACATATAGTTTTACTAGGATGTAATAAAGAACTACTGTATAGGTTCTCTGAATCAGAGCAATACTCGAAAACTTTATATGAATGAAAACTCAAACAGTACCTGAAGAGGACACATATAATCATTTAATCAAACTAATGCATCATGTTTACATATTACAAATCCCTTAAATAAATGAGATAAAATAAAATACGACGACCACACCAAAACACTAGTGATAATGTCCTGAAGAATTTTCACTGCATTTGAACCCAAATGCCTGGACTCGGGATCTCTTTGTGAACCAAAAACATAAGATAATTCCCTGCCGGAGCAATGTTACCAGAGGGTGGAGCCCTTACAACAACCTGGTATCTTGACCTCCCAATAATCTTGAAGCAGCTCCACCATCAAGTACCAGCAACCTTTGGTTCATTGAAAAAGAATGTGTGTTAAATGAAGGTGCCACCATTGTCACTGAGATAGAGATTAGATCCACAATGTCCGGAACAGTAAAAGCAATAACCAATTGTTTGCCATATTGAATTCTACTGTTTGTTACGGGCAAGATTATTCGTGGGCGTAATCCTGAAGAGTTTGAATCCAAGTAAGAAGGAGAGAACGCCTCCAAACTCAGTTCAGTTGAGTAAAGGACGTTTGTGAATTCATATTTATTATGTGGGTTGCTTCCACCAACAAGTACACGCCCGTCTCGTAAAAGAACCGTTGTGGAATGGTAAACTCTAGGAATAGTACTTGGATTTTGCACCTCGAATCGAGAGCCTACTTGGGTATCAGGTCGGTATGTTACTGGGCTTAGAATGGGGTTCCTCCCAAGTTCCCACCCGGCAACCCCTGCTGATGCTCCATTGATGATTAAAACACGGCCATTGGGTAGCAACAACATGTCACCCATAACGCGAGCAAGAGGCATGGTCTCCATGAACCATTGGGGGTTAGGGTCAGATATTGATCCGCCCGCAAGTATCCAATGCCCCATCAAATATCCCCTTATTCGCATTAGCAAATGCTCCTTTTGGTGCACCTCCACAAACCAACACTTCAACCTCATTTATGGTCTCTTCTTTTATCCGTAAAGGGAGTAGTACCGCGGATCCCGTGCTTGGGTAATTCCTTGGTTGACCACCGGGCATTGTTGGGTATGTCTTAAGAACAAGGTTCTTTGAGTAGTCAAACAAAATAGCACGATTGTTGGAAAAAATGAAGAGATTGCCATCAGGATAGAGAAATACAAATGGATATAAGTTATTCTCAGCTTGAGGATCATTTGTTTCAACCAAAAAAGGCAAACTAGGAGTGCTCTCACTTGTCGACATTTTCGGATAGAACTCATAGTTAAACGCTTTACGGCCACCAATGACAATTTGCCTTCCATCAGGCAATACATGATTACTTGCGTACCATCTTGATTTACTTTGATTTACTCAGGCCATTTGGCTTCTCTTGCCAATCGCATGTATCACATGATTTGTAAGTTCGGACAACACGATAACCATCATCAAAACCACCGGTTTGGACTAAGCTTCCATCTCACATTAGAGTCCCTGAGGAACACCACACGTTCGTGAGCACCATGAGTGGGCGGACGGAATTCGATGCAACATCGTACTCGACAGAATGCGCTGAGCAGTCAGTTGAGTTGGGACGGCAATTGCCTTCTGGAAGAGAGATATTTGATGTTCCAAAGTCAGTGCGGTCATACATGACAACACGATCGTTGGGAAGTAGTTGCATGTGCATGGCAGAGATGCCTATGCTTGGCAGGAGGACGGACCATGATCCACCTGCGGCTGGACAGGGCTGGGCATGAAGGAAAATGAGAAAGAGAAAGAGGAGATGATGATAGGGAATGTAAGTAGAAAGAGCCATTACATTTATTTTGTGTGCTCTTCTTAGTGTTTGCTTTGGTTGTGGTGTGTTTTTGAATGTGGTGATGGTGGATTTAAATAGTAGTGGACGAAGTCAAACACCGTTAATTTTAGAACTAGTGGTCTGAATTTAAAAATCCTTTAATTAGTCAACCTCAATATTATGTTAAATTCCATTCAATCATGTAGCAACAATGAAATATCTTGTCTTAATATTTTAACAATAGAATAGAAAACCAGAAGTGGATCCATTATGTTATCTTGCTTCATTCTCATGCTCATCAATCTTATTAGTTTTCAAGTCTTAAAGTTTAGAATTTACAGTTGTATCTATGAGGGATGTTGATCAATCTTATCAGTTCTCAAGGCTTAGAGTTTGGAATTTACAGTTATATCTTGAGGGCAGCTTGTTCTCGAAGTTTGATTACTTGGTGACTTGTACCCTCAAGAAACAATTTGGACATATAGCAACAAATTTTCTTGTCTTTATAGAGCTTTAAATGTTTGTCAATTCTGTCCTTTGATGGATTTACCAACATTAACGGGATCTACAATTTGGATCCTTTAGATATCTTGAATAAACCCCAATCATTGAAAGTAAACACTTACATGCAGCATAATAATCACAAGAGTTGTTATGATGTCTGGTAGTGTTTGCCCACATTCCATTTATAAACTAATTCTTTTATCCATTCTATTTTATATATTAAATTAGTTTAAAACCCTCATTTGCTCTAGATGCAAAGAACTAACCCCTTGAAGAGGATGTACATACCAAATAATTAAACTTTTTGTTTAATAAATCGAGTCAATGAGTAATTACTGGTGTAATAACTGGAGCAAATCAAACATCTTAATAAAACTGTTGGGATCCGCATATTTTATTTTATACTAGAGAGAACCCTCTCGACGTGGCTTTGTGGCCAATTTAACGAAAATAATTAGATTTGAATAAGATTTTAAAGTTAAAAGATATAAGATGATGGTGTCGGTTATCAGGAGGTTAAATAGTCGCTACATTGAAGAGAATGAGGTGATCGGTTTTTAGGTTAGAATGATAAGAAATTAAATTTTAAACTTTCACTTTATAACCAATATATCGTATCGTCTTAATATGGTATGTCTTAGTATCTCACGTCTTAGTATCGTCTTTATATCTCGTGAAAAATACCTTTTTTTATCCCAAATAATAATAATAATAATAATAATAATAAATAATAATAATAATAATAATAATAATAATAATAATAAATTAAATTCATTGTTGAATTAATGACTTGTCTTATATTGTTTTAATATATAGTTTGTATTCACAATTTTTCATCTAAAATGCCTTATACTTACACAGTATATATAAATAGTATGTATAACCAATTTTTCATTCTCATTACTTGTACCTTGTATGAGAACAACCAACAATAGGGCCTTTTCTCATTCAGAAACTTCAGGATATCTCATTGAGTTGAAATTAATTATTCGCAGGGGATTTTACTCTAAAAAATCTAAAAATATATGCATCTCGTAGCTAGCTTAAAAAATGAGAACTGATTAAGGTGTTGTGTATAAAAGAAGATCAACACAACTAATGAATTTCCGTAATGTCATATATTTGCAACCATTTTCCAAACAAAAAACCACGTACATGCATCTATATACATTATATAGTGACCAAAAATTATCAAGAACACAAACTTATAGATTATTAATAACTAGAACTGATTTCCCGCGTTGCGGGGTCGGTCTTTAAACTGATTTAAACATACTGAATTTCTTTTTTTCACTTGCTAAGCAATCAAGCATAGATCAACTGAAAATGTCTATGAAAATAAACACAAAAACATATATTTGACATGACTCATGTTCGAAAAATTACATCAAAACGTAAACAACTTAAATTTATACCGACACGTACATAAAGATAAACACGTAAAATCGAGGGGGGGTCAAAATGTCAAAACATAAACCAACTTGAATTTATAGCAATATGTACATAAACGTCAAAAGTATACCAACTGAAACACAGATGAAAATAAGCACCAAAACATATAATATTTCGCAGGACTCATGAAACGTAAGTAACTCAAATTTATATCGTTTAATGAAAACGTATCATATTTGACATGACTAACTTTTTGAAAAAAAAACATGTCGAAATGTAAATCTACTTGAATTTATATCGACATATACATAAAAATAAGCACGTAAAATTGCAGACGGTTCAAAATAACATTTTATAAAGTTTTTAAAAAGTTATAAGGATGTAAATTTATTGTTAGAAATTAAAAGAAGGTAAAGTTAAAAAGAAAAAAAAAAAGAAAGAGGAGTCAAATTTATTGTAGCTTAGAAGTAAACAAATTATATATATATTAACAAATCTCACACACATGTCGTATCCGAATCATAATAATGTTTGCAACCCTATTATCTTTTAAAATTTGTAGTATTTGGGATGGTTTTCAACCCGAATTTATTGTGAGTTTTGATTTTACTATTATTGATTCATTAAATGCTTGGTTGGTTCCTGTGGTTTGCAAAAATTTCATTGTTGGTCCCAGTGGTTTACTATTTACACTCGTGGTACCCAAACTTGTAAAAAATGAACTCGTTTGGTCCCCTGCCCTAACTTCAGTTAATTAACTCTGTTAAAACACCCCACGTGCTTGGCACGTGAGGGCAATTTCGTCCATTCAGTTTGAGCTCAGTATAAAACCACCTTATCCTCCTTTTTTCCCTCAAAATTAACGACCCTTCTTCCTCCCCTCACCCATGTTTCTCCAGGAACCCTAGAATGGCAACATGTCGCTGTGGAAAGTTAGCCGTCATTCGCACATCATGGACCGACAACAATCCAGGACGACGATACTATGCATGTCCATCACCGGTAAGCATTAGGGTTCATTAGTAGATGTTCATTTTGGTTTCAATTTTTTAAAAGTTTGATATGACAGGAAGTCACTTGTCCTGGATTTGTTCGTTGGTTTGACCCGCCAATGTGCCCACGAGCTGTTCGCATCATTCTAGGGCTACTCCGAGCAAGAAACAGGGCCGATCAAGAAAGGGATGAACTAAGGACCGAACTGAGATGGAAGAACACCCTGATCTTAGTACTATTGTTTCTGTTAGGGTTACAGTTTGCAATGTTGTTAGCTTGACTGCAACGTTAATTATGTAATTTGACCAAATAATATTAGAATGAATTTTGGATATTCATAGATATTGTGGTTGTGGCAAACAAAACTGTGTATATTGACATGTTAAATAAAGCGCAAAAGCGTTGCGGACGAAAAATGTTAAATAAAGCGCAAAAGGGATACGGACGACCAATGTTAAATAAAGCGCAAAAGCGAAACGGACGACCATTGTTTTATAAAGCGTAAAAGCGATACGGACGACCAATGTTTAATATAACGGAAAAGCATGTTAAATAAAGCGGAAAAGCGACACGGATGACATTTATTGCCATCACTTAATATCCAACAAACCTAATAAAGACTCAACAACTCCAATTTATGACCCTGCCCAACAAATGTAATAAATACATACTCAATTTCCAAACACAACAATAACTATAATAGCCGGTTAACATTTCCAAAATGGTGGCATAAGCATAAGCCAGAATAGTGCATACCAAACATAATAAAGACAAGCAACAGTTAACAAGTATTGTTTAAAGCATACGGCTGAATAACATAACAAAAAGCAGTTGCAGAACCACCTTCAGCACCCATTCCTTTTTTTGCAGCCTTGCAACCTCTTGAATTATGGCCCTTCCCTTTGCATTTCTTACAGGTTACAGACCCACCCTTTCTAGTCAGCTTCCCTTTCTTCTCCAATATATCTTCAACCTCCACTTGGTCTTTTCTCCTCTTCTTCTTTGGCCTGCCAGCTTGTTTGTGGCGAAGTGGAGGGGTCAATGTTGTTGGAACTAGTGATATTGGCCAGAGTTTGGGACCATTGATTGGACCAATCTTGTAGGCATAAGCCTTTTTCCAAGTGTCCAGATAGTAGCATGGATGAACCCAATCCTCAGGTGGCCCCACCTGTTGTTTGTGTGCAGCCATATCCCAGTTAACAACTACGGCATGCTTACATGGGATTCCTGAAATTTCCCACCTCCTACAAGTACAAACCCTTTGTTCAACATTCATAACATATTGCCCAAGAGTCCCTTGTACCTGCCACCTACTATCACCACACCATTTCACACTGCATTGGGCTGCAGCCTTCTTGATCTCGTCAAAGATCTCTGTTATCTTTGGTGTGAGGGGGCCCTTACACTGCAGTTGCACCTTCATCACATTGACTATTCTCTTCATCAAATACTCTCTAAGATATTCCAAACATGAAATGATTGGCTTTTCCCTCCCTTCAACAGTCTTGGCATTAAAAACTTCGCACATGTTGTTTAGTAGAACATCAGATTGTGCCCAACCTACACATTGATAACCAAAAAAGAAATGTATAAAGTGATAAATTCCTTTGGTGCTTAAATTAGCAACTAGTCTAATCTTTAAAGTGAATATTACCTGTGAAGTGTGATCTCGACCAATGCTTTGGTGGAATTTGTGCCAACCATTTGTATGCTTCCTCATTGAACTTCTTCAACTCTTCCATTTTATCCCTAAACTCAGGTACTATTACACAAGAACAATCATGAATAACAAGTCAGTTAATTGTTGACCCAACACTTGAATGAATAAATGCTTAAAAGTAAGTACTGGTTCTGGCAGTTGCACATGCCCATAAGCAATCTTTAAAGCCTTTGCCCCTCCATTTTAACTTCATATTCTGGTGAATATGCCTAAGGCAGAACCTGTGTTATGCAGCTGGGAATACCTTTTCAAGTGCCGGAATAAGGCCCTAAATTTAACACCCAAAACAGCAAACATGTTAAAATCAAAACAATCAAAGCAATAAAAAACATATTTATAAACAATTCAACTCTAAAAAGTAAGGCTAACCTTTTGTCTATCAGATATGAAGGTAAAATGTGAGTTGCTTTGTAGTGCTAGGTCATCTTTGAGACATTCCAAAAATCATGTCCAAGAATCCTTGTTTTCTGCTTCTGCAATTGCATAGGCCAGTGGATAGAGCCCGTTGTTGGAATCCAAGCCTACTGCAACTAATACCTGACCCTGTTGAGAACCCTTCAAAAAAGCCCCATCTAAGCCTAGTATGTCCCTCCCACATTCCTTGAAGCCTAGCTTCAGTGGACCCAAGCAGATGTAAATCCTCTTGAACACCCTTGTTGGAGAAGATGGGTTGGGTTCAAACTCAACTTCAATGTGCACTGTTGTGTTTGGATTTGCACTTTGAAGCTCTATTATGTAATCCCTTAGCCTTGCATATTGTTCCTTGTTGTCCCTTGAACTTCCTTCGAAGCAAGTATCTTTGCCCTAAAGGCTTTCATCCTTGAAAGTCTTAATTCATACTTCCTTGACATCTCTTCTTGGATGGTCCTCACTGAGATGTCTTTGTTACATTCAACCAATCTCTTCACAGAAGGGTCCTTAGCCATGAACTTTGCTGTAAGGTGTAAACTTTCTCTAGCTTGGAGACAGGTGTGCTCTGCCTTGTGAGTTTTCACTGTCCAAGTTTCAATGTCATCTTTCTCTTTAGCCACATACAACATAAATGTACAAGCTGCCTTCTGTAATCTTTCTTTTCTTTTTCTACAGGATATGGCATTGGGACTTAGTGCCAATGGTGACTTTTGAGACTCCCTAAGAGATTCCCTGGAACTGGGCCTAACAACAGACTCACTGGGCTTGGGCCCAACAGTATATTTTCCCTTATTGCCTTTCTTGGATACTTGTTTTACAATCCCATCACCTTTCTTATAAACTGGTACATTACCTTCACAAATGACTCTTATCCTAGCCTTGTCATTTCTCAAAAATGACAACTCCCTTCTGGTAAGAACGGCATGCTGCCTAACATGTTCTTTAACCTCCTTTGCAGATCCAAATTGTTGACCCAAGTAAAACCTCGCCTCATGCATCCTAGTCTTTCCCTGTTCAATGTCAACAGTTATTAGATAATTTAACAAATGCTTACGTAAATAATAAACATTTAAGTAAAGAGTTAGTTAAACAAATGCTAACATTTTGTTTATGCCTGATTTCCCTTAGCATCTTGCTCCTTCTTGTTTCAAAATCTTCCATTGATTCATCAGTTAAGCTATCAAATGATTCGTAGTTAAGGTTATCATCAATTTCCTTTTCATAATCCACTTCATTTCTAACACTATTAGTGCCAGAATTAAGGCTGCCTACATATTCTTCATCCTCATCTACAAAAGTATTGAAGTCCCTCATATCAACTTCTGTTTCTTCCACCTCATAATCATTGTCAACAATGTAGTCACTGTCTTCTGAGTCATCACCTTCAGCCTCACTTTGATGAGAACAATCAGCCTCACTACCCCCCTCATCCACTTTGTCACCCTCATCCTCACTATAACTATCAGACTCCATGTCATTCTCAACCTCCCTATAACTATCGGACTCCATGTCACCCTCATCCTCCCCATTACCCTCATTCTCATTCCTACAAGTAACCTCTACCTCACCCTCAGCATCCTTAAGACCCTCGTTGTTTGGGAATACTCCAGAAAAGTCAATGTCGTCAAAGTTAAAACCATCGACACATGTACCTTGGTTTGCATTATAAGTCCCAGTCTCTATATTATCATTGTTACCTACCGGATTATCATTGTTACCTACTGGATTATCAACAAACATGTTACTTGTATTCTTATTGCACTAGATGACCCTTCAACATACTCAAGCATCAGTCTCCTCCTAGGTACTAACTTTTCTTTGTTTTGTCTAACACCAACATTCTCCTGGACATTTTGGCTTTCCTCTACTAATTCCTCAATAACAACCCTAGATGGTCCCTCTGGTGATTTTAAATAAGTATCAACCACAGATTTTACATGTTCAATGTAAAAGTTGATTAACTTATTTTCACCCACATATTGTGCCAAGTTACGAACATCAGCATCACACCCTAAAGCTACCAAACCAGTATCTAAATCTCTACCAGGTATTTGAAAATGATAATAAATTGGCACCTTCTCTTTGAACAGGTTAAGGTCTCGTATCATCCAATCAACTTCATGGACAGAAAACTCATCAATGTCGATGTAATCAACATACGCTGACCTTCCTTGAACATACCTTCTTCCTGGAAACCTCCGAAAAGTTCCAGCATAGAAGATTCTTGCAGAAAACAAACTAGGGTTTCCATCTGCTTAAAAAACATAACAGAAAACGACCAAAACAGTAAAACAAACGCTACAAAATGGCTGAATGTTTGAACTTTAGCACTATCAGCATAAAAAAACTTACTATAATCACGATCTGGATTAAAATCATCAAACTTCAGCCCTAATGTACCAACCCATTCCCTTCGATCAGCCCTAAACGCATCGATTATTTGTTCAATCGCCGGGATGTTGCAGAGAAACGAAGAGACGGTGAGTCTTTGTAGGTGTGTGTTACGGTGGGGAGATGAACAGAAATGAGAGGGAAACCAATAAATATCAACTGACGTCTAGGACTAATATTGCAATTGCAAAAAGTGAACATCAATTCAAACTAATGGACGAAATTGCACGTGGGGTGTTTTAACAGAGTTATTTAACTGAAGTTAGGGCAGGGGACCAAGCGAGTTCATTTTTTACAAGTTTGGGTACCACGAGTGTAAATAGTAAACCACTGGGACCAACAATGAAATTTTTGCAAATCACAGGGACCAACCAAGCATTTAACTCTTAGTTTTTATTTCCAACTTACTATTGAGCGTTTTAAACGTTAAGACGTTAACAAAAAAATAGAGATTAGTATGCGACGGACTTGGATACAAGAAAGAAAAAGAAATGAAAAAGGAAACGAAGTATGCTAGGTACATCTAATCATATAATTGGAGCTAGAACTACATCTAATCATTGGCGTGAGGAAGCAACCTAAATTTTAATGTTGTTCTATGGACCAAGTATACGTATAGATTTCTTTTTCTATTATATTATTACAAGCAAACAGTTAGAATTAAAAGAAAAGGAAGCAGCCTATTCGAATGTCAAACACCACCAAATTAACAGCAACTACCTAATAAGGATGATCAATCTTGATTCCTTTTATAAAGGGCATGCATTAGGTTATATATATATATATATATATATATATATATATATATATATATATATAATTAATATTTAAGAACCACTATATATGACGAGACCCATAAAAACCAGTATTAACATAGCCAAAACTATTTAAAAACACTTAAAAACACACAATTTATATTTTAAGTTTTCCATTAAAGTCGCAACTTTTTACTAATAAGTGGGTGGTAGTAAGTTCGTTGTTTGTTTTAGATTATTTTTATTGTGTTCACATTGTTTCTTATGATTATCGCCTTAAAGTTGGTTTTCGCATAAATCCTACCTATATAGATATATATATTTATATATATGAATATATATATCTATATCTATATAGGTAGGATTTATGCGAAAACCAACTTTAAGGCGAGAATCATAAGAATCAATGTGATATATATATATATATATAGGGATGGTTTATGTAGGCCCAAATTTGATAAAGTGAAAACTCCGAAGATAACGTTAAAGTTTTAAAACTTCCCTTCAAAATTTACATAATCTACCAAAATGCCCCTGATTCGCTAGTTTAAGTAAACACCATCTACACGAATCCGACATGAGTACTTTTCCAAAACTAGCGTAACAACTTACAAGTACCCAACATACATACGAAAATTCTAAAATATTTAGTTAATATTTACAAAAAAAGACTTTTGACCCGTTTATCACTTATCATATCCGGAAGCGCAAAGAGGGCCTCAAGATGTGTTCGTTCGAGCGCGCCATTCCTAAGCATGCAATTTACCTATCATTCACATTTGAAAAAAAGACATAATTAGTAAGCACTTATAAAAAAATATCATTTAAACTATATCGTATGCATTCTTTATATCATATGACCCGTTAGCTTATGTATACTTCTATAATATACTTCGTATTTCCAATTCACTTGTTTCACAACACTACTTCAACAAGTTTACCTTTCGTCCATTCGACATCATTCTAATGTTTGACCTTTCATCCATTCTATTCCTTCTGGGTCAATATCCGAAACATTCCTGCAAATTTGTAAACTTGGAATAATTGACCCGTTCATAACAAGCCCACACAATGATCGTTTCATTCTTATAATAGTAATTCTTTCTCTTTGGTTTAATTAACTACGAACCATATCATACCCAAAAACAATTATCCTTAATCTTTTTAGTTATTCTTGGGTTTAACGTACCTTTCCATTCTTAATAAATATTTCAAGCTCAACTCATCAATTTACCATGAGTATATTACTACTTACGATTGAAAACAATATCATAAAATGTTATCTTGAACTGTATTAAAGTAAACGAAGTTCATACGAAGTTACCTTTGTCTTGTTTTGCTTGCGACCCGGATCGATTCGTGTCTTCTTCCTTCACTCCTACAATGTCATACTCATACTTTCAATTTCATGCTTCAATTTCATATTTACATTACATATCAACTAATCATATTTTCCTCCAACGTAAATCATTCAACTTCATATTAATGTAGATTCATCATTTTTACATAAAAATTACTACTTAAGGTATTTCATCAAACACTTGGCATGCGAACAATAAACAAAGCATGATGTACAAGGATCTTATGCACAAATCTTACTAGTTCATGTCAACATCATCATCTTTAACTAAATTCACAAATTTTCTTACTAAATCAACTTCATTAACAATTATTCACTTCAAATAAACTTGTACATGATCACTGCACTAATTAACACATTCATCATCATCATCATCACCTTTACTTTATCGCAAGTATAAATGGGTTTTTCATTATAACATCATGGTAATCAGAATTTCAAACATGATTTTCACTCATTGTCATTCTAATTCGGCATAATTTCATGGGTTTCTTAGAAACGCATTTCATACAAAATCATCTAAACATAAAATTCTACTTACCAAGTGTTCTAGTGTGCTTAGATGATCAGTCTATATGCACATGTAGTGAATTTGGCCATGATTCCTCTTATAATTTCTTGATTTTGTGAACTAGTAGGGTTTCCCCTTTTTCTTCTTGTTCCAGACGACCACGACACACACTAATTGTGTGTGGTGTGTGTTTTTAGTTATTATATAATTTAATTTTCATTCTTTCCATTTTTGGTCCCTCAAGTATGAACATTCATTCTTAAAAGGTTAAAAACTTACTCTTTTAAGTTAGAATTTCCATTGCACTCTAATTAAGTTCACACTCCTAGTTATTATTTGTAGTTTATTCAAATGGTACATACATGTATGCATAATTAGATTTTTGGGGCGTTACAAGTCCACCCTCCTTAAAGAAGGTTTTGTCCTTGAAACCGGTATACATACCAAATAAAGTCGGGTAGAACTTTCACATCTCATCCTCTGGTTCCCAAGTGAGATCCGATCCTTTCCTATGTTGCCATTGAACTAACACTTGCTTAACTTTCTTGTTACGAAGTGTTTTTACCTTGTAAACTTTCATGGTTTCTACTACACTTAACACTTGACTTTCTACTTCTTGTGCTATACGAGGAAGGTTTGTATCATGTGCTTTTCCTACTTCCTCCGCAATCATCTTACTTAATTCATCTTGAGTTATTCGTTCTGTAGTACTCGGACTTCCTTCGTCAGCCATCTTTATCTATAAGTTTATTCTTACATAAGTCAATATACTATTTATTTCTTTCATCATTCTATTATTAGTACACCTTCAACATTCCATTCTTATAAAGTATGGGCTCACATGATTCTTATTACAAACATTCTCAAGTACTATCGAAACGTACTCTCACTTATTTATACCCCTCTATTAATATTTGGTTTAAATCAGCTTATAATTATGCTTTCGTTAACATTGTTATGCCTTTTTTGAGTTTAACGAATATTTAAGACAAGTTTGGGAGCCCTGTTACAACAAAATAACAATAACTGCCAAAGTTATCGGATGTGGCGTCGGCGACGACCATAGGTAGCGTCGCCGACGGGTCTGAATTCATGCGTCGCTGAAGTTTGTAGCGTAGAAAGTAGGTTTATTGCGCTGGGAGTTAGGGTGCCGTCGCGACGCCATAGTGGACCGTGCCGACGCCCCATCTGATCTGCAGACGCTGGAACAGCTTTAACAGCTCAAAATTTCACATTTAAATTCGTTTCAACCTTTATTAGCCTCGTATCATTCTATAATGTTCCGTAACCTTCCTATCAAGTTGTTCTATCAAAACTTTCACAATTCCCTTTCATTTGAAATTTTTTAATGTATAAGCAAGATAAAATTCTTAAAAGATACTTACTGGATTGCGTCTCGCAACAACACATACTTGCATGAGCTCTCGGTTTGAGTTCAAGTACCCTAGATCAGATACTCGAATCTCTCAAACCTTGGCTCTGATACCAACTTGTAAGGCCCAAATTTGATAAAGCCAAAAGTCCGAAGATAATGTTAAAGTTTTAAAACTTCCTTTCAAAATTTACATAATTTACCAAAATGCCCCTGATTCGCTAGTTTAAGTAAACACCATCTACACGAATCCGACATGGTCCATAACTAGCGTAACAACTTACAAGTACCCAACCTACATACGAAAATTCTAAAATATTTAGTTAATATTTACAACAAAAGGACTTTTGACCCGTTTATCACTTATCATATTCGGAAGCGCAAAGAGGGCCTCAAGATGTGTTCGTTTCGAGCGCGCCATTCGTAAGCATGCAATTTACCTATCATTCACATTTGAAAAGAAAGACATAATTAGTAAGCACTTATAAAAAAATATCATTTAAACTATATCGTATGCATTCTTTATATCATATGACCCGTTAGCTTATGTATACTTCTATAATATACTTCGTATTTCCAATTCACTTGTTTCACAACACTACTTCAACAAGTTTACCTTTCGTCCATTCGACATCATTCTAATGTTTGACCTTTCATCCATTCTATTCCTTCTGGGTCAATATCCGAAACATTCCCGCAAATTTGTAAACTTGGAATAATTGACCTGTTCATAACAAGCCCACACAATGATCGTTTCATTCTTATAATAGTAATTCTTTCTCTTTGGTTTAATTAACTACGAACCATATCATACCCAAAAACAATTATCCTTAATCTTTTTAGTTATTCTTGGGTTTAACGTACCTTTCCATTCTTAATAAATATTTCAAGCTCAACTCATCAATTTACCATGAGTATATTACTACTTACGATTGAAAACAATATCATAAAATGTTATCTTGAACTGTATTAAAGTAAACGAAGTTCATACGAAGTTACCTTTGTCTTGTTTTGCTTGCGACCCGGATCGATTCGTGTCCTCTTCCTTCACTCCTACAATGTCATACTCGTACTTTCAATTCCATGCTTCAATTTCATATTTACATTACATATCAACTAATCATATTTTCCTCCAACGTAAATCATTCAACTTCATATTAATGTAGATTCATCATTTTTACATAAAAATTACTACTTAAGGCATTTCATCAAACACTTGGCATGCGAACAATAAACAAAGCATGATGTACAAGGATCTTATGCACAAATCTTACTAGTTCATGTCAAAATCATCATCTTTAGCTAAATTCACAAATTTTCTTACTAAATCAACTTCATTAACAATTATTCACTTCAAATAAACTTTTACATGATCACTACACTAATTAACACATTCATCATCATCATCATCTTTACTTTATCGCAATTATAAATGGGTTTTTCATTATAACATCATGGTAATCAGAATTTCAAACATGATTTTCACTCATTGTCATTCTAATTCAGCATAATTTCATGGGTTTCTTAGAAACCCATTTCATACAAAATCATCTAAACATAAAATTCTACTTACCAAGTGTTCTAGTGTGCTTAGATGATCAGTCTATATGCTCATGTAGTGAATTTGGCCATGATTTCTCTTCTAATTTCTTGATTTTGTGAACTAGTAGGGTTTCCCCCTTTTCTTCTTGTTCCAGACGACCACCACACACACTAATTGTGTGTGGTGTGTGTTTTTAGTTATTATATAATTTAACTTTCATTCTTTCCATTTTTGGTCCCTCAAATATGAACATTCATTCTTAAAAGGTTAAAAACTTACTCTTTTAAGTTAGAATTTCCATTACACTCTAATTAAGTTCACACTCCTAGTTATTATTTGTAGTTTATTCAAATAGTACATACATGTATGCATAATTAGATTTTTTGGGCGTTACAGTTCATTTGAGAAGAAATTTAATGTGAGAAGAAAAAAGAAATGACATAATGGTAAAATATTAAATACTTTATAACTCATCTTGTTAATTAGTTATCCCTTATTAATAAAGCAAAAACATTTTATCTTACACATTTCAAAATTTATCCTACACATGTCTTACATTTAGCAGGATTTACCCTACACACATGCAAATTTACCCTACACATTTCAAAATTTATCCTACACATGTTGAAAATTGTCAAACCATAAATTATTTTATCTTGAAAGAATATTTGAAAAAAATGAGTTAGAAGTTTAATTAATTAGCTAATTAATGACAATTATAGATTTACCTATATGTATTTTTTTCATAATATTAAGTACACACATTAAATCAAGTAAATGGAGAATTTCTATTGGTTTAATTTTGTTCTTACAAAAACAATTTTCTCATTTCAACTCTCCACTATATATATATATATATATATACATATATATCACTATATATATGTATACATATATATACGTATATATATGTATACATATATATATATATATACAGTCATCTCAGTTTTTGATTGTGTAGTAGAGACTCTTGTTTCTTGGGAAGAAAACTCGGGTTCGAATCCTGGCATAGGGTTGGTATGGATTAATTTGGTGTAATTTAGTAGTAAGGTTATTGTAGCATTTACCGTTGAACAAGGTAATATATTAGAACTAGATGGTGCGATGCACGAGTTGCTACTTGTGGTCCGAGGGAAAGTTTTCATTATCATAAGATCAAAATATTGCTTATGGTAACATGTATGCGGGAATTTCCCATTTACATTGGATAACAGATATTATTTAAAGTAGCATTTGTTATGTTGGAGTCCAAGGTATGCTTAGTTAGAGTACTGGATTTTATTTAGTCATTCTTTTTGTCGAGCGGTCGTGTGAAATATAAAGGGTACTTGTTTCGAATGACGTAACAAGTGCGGAATCCAAGTTACGTCACAACCAAGCAAGAGAATGAATACTACACAAAGATTTAACGATTAACGGCTTTGTGTGTTCGATCGAGCAGAGTTTCGACATGAGATTATACAATATATAGCTCACAGAGCGCGCTCTCTCTCTCTCTACATTCTCTCTCTCTTGTGCTCTTGCAAGCATCATATTACAAGTGACAGGAATGTTATATTTAATACAAACGGAACATTCTCAATGAAAGTGATATCATCAATCCATGCGAAGGTCTTCATTAATTCGTGCATGAAAAAGTGACATTATCATGATACAAGCGATAGTGAATGTTTCAAGTGAAGGTTATTTGTTGGCTGCTTCAAACATACCAAACGAAGGTGCCCTCATATTCTCCAAACGAAAGTAAATATGATGACTTCATGATGTACTAAACAATGGTGTGTCCATGTCTTATGTCTTCACTTTAACCTAATGGCTATCATAAATTTTTCGTATAATATACACATCAATTAGCATGCCACGTCACTTAGGATCACGATGTTCGAATCACACGACGGTGGAGTGTCGTCGACTACGGTCACGAGCCGAACCGATACTGACAACATATAAAAGTGCATCAACAGACTCCCCCTTGGAGGTTGCTCGTGATGGTTCGTTCTTCACACAGTCGGATCTTCATAAATCATCACTGGTTACAATCAAGAAGTGTATCAACAAACTCCGCCTTGAATGTAGCTTGTAAATATTTGATTTTCAAAGCTTCAGATCCTTGAGATGTTGATGAGCGCTCAGCTTCAAAATGATTATCTTGATCCACTGATTGCATTCATGTCGTGTCGTCACTCCCATAACTTATCTTCAAACATGTTCTCCTTTCCTTTAGCTTGCTTGGATGTCATATTTGCACACAAAACAAAGCTAAACGCATAATGAGAACAACCACTAAAGTTTTCACCAATCTTAGAGAATTTTCAATGACAATTTCACTAAGTATTGATTTCAAACAACATTAATTAACGACACACATGAGACCAACTCTCATTCAACCAACAATACTTTGAAAGTTTTAAAATTGTTTTAATGTTAGTCCTTTAACTTTCAAAATTTGTCAACTTCAACCATTACAAAGATGCGATTGTTTTCCACTTTCAGTCAGGGGTTTTGGGTGGATTGATTCGAGTTCCAACATCGGTCCATCAAAAATAAGATAGAAGCAAAATCTTTTTGGCTTTTATCAAATTTATTTTAAAACACACCTAAAATCTTTTTGGTATTTTTCATTTTTCAAATGTAAAAACGAAAAGCAATAAATAAATATATACATACATTCTTTTTGCGAATTTCGAGGATAAGGAAATCATATCAATGTACGATCATGTCAAAGCCCACTTGTTGTTCAGTTAGTTAGCATTTTGATAAGCATCTTTTAATAATTATCGGTATTATTGTCCACTTAAACTCAACAATCAGATGTAATCATAGCTTGAGAATACGTTTAGATATGATTTATACATACCGACCATTGCTCATTCACTCACAACACACTCTCGTATCAAGATATGCGTGAGAGTTCATCTTAAAGATGAGTATAACGCTTACCATCAATTTTGACATATAAAATGTGATATACTTATTTATTTGAAAATAAAAACAAGCCCTATGATAAAATCACTTATTAAAGTAGTGTCTCATACTTTTTTTCTTTTTCTATTCCATTGTCTTTTTTCTCATTCAGTGGGTGTTCTCATACTATTTTCTTTTACTATTTTCTTTTCTTTTCATTTTATTTTCTCATTAAGTAGGTGTTCTATTCTTTTCTCTTTTTATGTTTTCTTTTCTTTTCGTTTTGTTTATTTCTTTTTTATTTTTGTTTTTTTTCCTTGTATACATGTAGATGATAAATAAATGTAGCTATGAATGAATCGGCTAAACACAATCTAAATATATATAGATGAATATATGTAGGTATACATGTAGATGTTTGTTTTTTATTTTCATTATTTATCTTAACAGAAAAAACTATGTTTTATATGATTATTTTTATGTAAGTGTCGTTATAAATTCATGTTTAGACATAACTAAGTAATTTTTTCGGAAAAGAATCGGATCAAAATAATGCGTTTTCGTGTTTTTTTTTTATGTAAAGGCTTAAATCACATTTCAACGTAAACGATATAATTCATGTTTTGACATAAAAATTTTGCAAACAAATCTGATCAAGTATAATACGTTTTCATTCTAATATGCAAGTCTATATTATGACGTAAATTGTGTTCGGAAACAAGTCTAGTCAAATTTAATAGGTTTTCATTCGCCGGTATAAATTCGAGTTACTATGTGTTTTGATGCCACTAGGTCTTGATTCAAATGTAAGGATGATCTAGTGATTATGTGGAACCCTCACTAAACGAACCAACCCGGGTTTGATTCCGTTTCCTTAGTAACTGCAATGCTTATACGGGTTATACTGAGTTAGATCGGATACGTCGGAACACCTATTTCATATGGTTAACACATCATATAACATGCTGCCAGCTGTAAACAACTAAGTCGCCGCCTCCGCAACGCGCGCCATATGTCAACAATCTAGTTAATATATAAAATAGAATGTATAAAAGAATTAGTTTATAAATGGAATGTCAAACACTACCGGACATCATAACAACTCTTGTGATTATTATGCTGCATGTACTTGTTTACTTTCAGTGATTGGGGTTTATTCAAGATATCTAGAGGATCCAAATTGTAGATCCCGTTAATGTTGGTAAATCCATCAAAGGACGGAATTGACAAACATTTAAAGTTCTATAAAGACAAGAAAATTTGTTGCTATATGTCCAAATTGTTTCTTGGGGGTACAAGTCACCAAGTAATCAAACTTCGGGAACAAGCTGCCCTCATAGATATAACTGTAAATTCCAAACTCTAAGCCTTGAGAACTGATAAGATTGATCATCATCCCTCATAGATATAACTGTAAATTCCAACTCTAAGCCTTGAGAACTGATAAGATTGATAAACATCCCTCATAGATACAACTGTAAATTCTAAACTTTAAGACTTGAAAACTAATAAGATTGATGAACATGAGAATGAAGCAAGATAACATAATTGATCCACTTCTAATTTTCTATTCTATTGTTAAAATATTAAGACAAGATATTTCATTGTTGTTACATGATTGAATGGAATTTATATAATATTGAGGTTGACTAATTAAAGAATTTTTAAATTCAGACCACAATTTCTAAAATTAACGGTGTTTCACTTCGTCCACTACTATTTAAATCCACCCTCACCACATTCAAAAACACACCACAACCAAAGCAAACACTAAGAAGAGCACGATGTTCCAGAAGGCAAATGCCGTCCCAACTCAACTCACTGCTCAGCGCATTCTGTCGAGTACGATGTTGCATCGAATTCCGTCCGCCCACTCATGGTGCTCACGAACGTGTGGTGTTCCTCAGGGACTCTAATGCGAGATGGAAGCTTAGTCCAAACCGGTGGTTTTGATGATGGTTATCGTGTTGTCCGAACTTACAAATCATGTGATACATGCGATTGGCAAGAGAAGCCAAATGGCCTGAGTAAATCAAGATGGTACGCAAGTAATCATTTATTGCCTGATGGAAGGCAAATTATCATTGGTGGCCGTAAAGCGTTTAACTATGAGTTCTATCCGAAAATGTCGACAAGTGAGAGCACTCCTAGTTTGCCTTTTTTGGTTGAAACAAATGATCCTCAAGCTGAGAATAACTTATATCCATTTGTATTTCTCTATCCTGATGGCAATCTCTTCATTTTTGCCAACAATCGTGCTATTTTGTTTGACTACTCAAAGAACCTTGTTCTTAAGACATACCCAACAATGCCCGGTGGTCAACCAAGGAATTACCCAAGCACGGGATCCGCGGTACTACTCCCTTTATGGATAAAAGGAGAGACCGTAAATGAGGTTGAAATGTTGGTTTGTGGAGGTGCACCAAAAGGAGCATTTGCTAATGCGAATAAGGGGATATTTGATGGGGCATTGGATACTTGCGGGCGGATCAATATCTGACCCTAACCCCCAACGGTTCATGGAGACCATGCCTTTTGCTCGCGTCATGGGTGACATGTTGTTGCTACCCAATGGCCATGTTTTAATCATCAATGGAGCATCAGCAGGGGTCGCCGGGTGGGAACTTGGGAGGAACCCCATTCTAAGCCCAGTAACATACCAACCTGATACCCAAGTAGGCTCTCGATTCGAGGTGCAAAATCCAAGTACTATTCCTAGAGTTTACCATTCCACAACGGTTCTTTTACGAGACGGGCGTGTACTTGTTGGTGGAAGCAACCCACATGATAAATCTGAATTCACAAACGTCCTTTACCCAACTGAACTGAGTTTGGAGGCGTTCTCTCCTTCTTACTTGGATTCAAACTCTTTAGGATTACGCCCACGAATAATCTTGCCCGTAACAAACAGTAGAATTCAATATGGCAAACAATTGGTTATTGTTTTTACTATTCCGGGCATTGTGGATCTAAGCTCTATCTCAGTGACAATGGTGGCACCTTCATTTAACACACATTCTTTTTCAATGAACCAAAGGTTGCTGGTACTCGATGGTGGAGCTGCTTCCATGATTATTGGGAGGTCAAGATACCAGGTTGTTGTAAGGGCTCCACCCTCTAGTAACATTGCTCCGGCAGGGAATTATCTTATGTTTGTGGTTCACAAAGAGATCCCGAGTCCAGGCATTTGGGTTCAAATGCAGTGAAAATTCTTCAGGACATTATCACTAGTGTTTTGGTGTGGTCGTCGTATTTTATTTTATCTCATTTATTTAAGGGATTTGTAATATGTAAACATGATGCATTAGTTTGATTAAATGATTATATGTGTCCTCTTCAGGTACTGTTTGAGTTTTTATTCATATAAAGTTTTCGAGTATTGCTCTGATTCAGAGAACCCATACAGTAGTTCTTTATTACATCCTAGTAAAACTATATGTGTAACACCCTAGCCCGGTTAGGACTAATGTGTCATAATATTAGAGGTAAAACGAGAAAGAAGACATGGTCCCATTTCTTTAATTATAAGTCATAGGTTACAGATCGAAAGAAAGTTCACGGCCCAGAGGCCGAAATACATGATATCACTGAGAATTTATTCCTCTTTCTTCACCCCTCACAAAGTAACCTATGAACCTGTATGTAAATGGAGTTTACAAAATGAGCCGAATGCCTAGTACATAATAATAGATTTAATAGTAACAATAATATCAGTAGAAATCATGACAACACTAGCGATAGCAGTATCAGTAATGAAGATGACACGATGTATGTTAACTGAATAAACCGTATCTCACAGATGTACCCATAGGCTAAACAGAGGTGACAGTCACAAAGTTTGTCACATGAGGTGGTGCGGGTTGGCCTACCCAACATCCATCTCCAGAAATATTCCTAGGATGCATCCATACGCCTTCTAGTTGTTATATACCATACTTGTACCTAGGGTCGCCTTTAACTGATTTCTCGTTTAGGGGAGGAGCCGAAGAGCTTAGGATAATAGATCTTAGTCAGTCAAAAACACTATTCCATATAACAGTAAATAGTAGCAGACAACAGTACCTATCCAAACATGCCACAATAAGTATGATATAACCTATCTAATGCTATAAAACAAGTAACCATTAGAACAAGAAACGAGTTCCAATCCAATCGAATTGCCAACGACGTTAAGAGTTCCAGAAAAACGGTAATCAACGGGCTTATAATTAATAATATAACAGGAGGGTTGAGCATCCGTACCTTAGCGTTGATAAGTTGTCTTACACTAAGTGATATTCTTTATGCATGTTTCAAAAATTATGCGAAAAAACATGATGGATGTCCGACACTACAACAGCATTTCAACAATAGTTTAGCTGTGCTTCAGCTGCATATACAACGTGTCTAGCGATAGTTTAGTAGGGTATAGATGGCCGTTCAACAAGGTACAATTGAGGGTTCAACAAAGTTCGGGTGGGGTTTAGCAGGGTTTAGATGAGGTTGAGGTGGGGTTTAGTAGGGTTTAGATGAGGTTCAGACGGGGTTTAGTAGAATGCAGAGGAGCGTTCAACTAGATAAGAAATCTGGTAAAAGTAAGCTGCCCAAGTCCTTGTGAATAAACAGTTAGGCTGCCCACGCCCTTGGGAATAAACATAGTCTTTATATTTTATTTATACAATGAACCACTGGTTCATCGTCTTCCTCATCATTGTTTACTCAAAAACCAAAATTTGCAAATAAAATCTCATATTCCATTTTCATTATAGATTAACATTTAAGATTCAAAATAAGTATTTAAAAAAACTTCATAAATTGAGTGTCTTAGGCCAGAAGTGTGTTCTTAGTTACGAAAATCTTGCCAAAAAAAAGTGAAAGATGTCTAAGCTTCGCAAAAATGGTCCCTTTGGTAGCTTGGGTTCGCATCTAAAGCTTATAGTATGTCAACAAAGGGGATAGAGGGGTTGGTCTAGGTGGTTACAATACATTGGCGTTGGTTTACACGTAAAAGCAGTGGTCGTTACAAAGGTAAGGTGGCAAGGGGTGGTCTGGTGGCATACAAGAATATATCCATATAAGGTTGAGAAAAAGTATTTAAGTTGTCTGGTAAATTTTCAAACTTGACATTTACAAATTCATTATTGAGTTATATTAAAATTTCATATATTCAGTTAGGAGAAATATTTTATTCACCACTTTTATTATCTAAATTCCATTTATCTTTAAAACCCAAACATTTAATTTTCTGGGTTGCTTCAACTATTACCCTCTTAAAAAGAAAATTTGTCCTTGGAAATTTGCCGATCAGAATGAATCCTTTAAGAGTAATGAAAACTATGGTTTCACAACAGAGTCGCATGATAGACCCTAATCCACTTAATAGGAATTCTAGAATCGCACATTTGTACCTGTAATTCACAACTATGTTTATGATCATAATTGTCAGTTACCTTACGGTCCTGCGCTAATGTTTCTCCCATAATGCATCTAAATGTCTTACGAAAAGTGATGGTGAACATATCATGGTGGGAACAAGGAACATACAGACAACATAGTGATTGCTATTACTAATATCTTATTCTTACTCATAGTTCAGAGATATCAACATAATCTAAAGAATAAATAATGACTCAAAAAGACTAGGAAGAGGAAATTGATTCCTCTATTTCCTAAGTAGCTTCGCGTTTGGGGTTGTTCTTCCAAATAACCTTAACGAAAGGAATCGAAGCATAATCCTTTCCAGACGATCTAAGATAGCTTCAGGTTCTTCCTTATAAGAGAGATCTTCATAGATCGTATACAACGGATAACTAATGAAGTGGAGTGGGTGATAGTTGTATCCTCTTAATGTCAGACATTATGAACATGGGAGAGATTAAAGGGAACGCTAGATGATACAAAACTTCTCCAATTGTTTCAAGAATTTCGAATGGTCGGATAAAATGAGGGCTAAGCTTCCCCTTAATTCTGAATCTACGAACAACACTACAGGGTGATGGGTTAGTAAATTTCCAAAACTCTACGTTTTTAATTTTACCAATTTGTGTAAAATTGAGTTTAAAAAATACACTTCTTTAAGATGGTTTGTATTTTGCAGGCCTTAACACATGAAGGGTACATTTTGGAAGATTAACGGAGCATGGAAATGAAGTTACAAAGAATAGGAGCGAAAAATGGAGGTAAACAACGAAAACCGGCCAAGACCAGCGTCCCCAAATACTAGGCGCCTAGGACATTGCCAGCGTCCAAGATGGGTGCTAGCATTGAGTTAGAGGTGTCCAACTCCATCTAGGGCGTCCGGGATGCCCAGGGCTGTATCTAGGGTGTCGATCCCTACGTGAATCGGTGGAAAACTCCCACTTGACTAGTTTTTAATGCCTAATTCAAATTCATCTTCACACACTCTTTTCGGGACTTCCATTTTCAAAGATTTTAAAGGTTCTAATCCATCCATTATCATATTCCATCAAGTTTTGAAGATCAATAATCATGAGTGGCTAATCACTCCAAGATTATCCCCGTGTGTAGGTTTGTGAGTTTTTTAGGATTTTTCTTACGTGTTTTGGTATGATACATTAACTTGTAATCTTTTGATTGAAATTGTGAGGATTAATTGTTAGTATTGTTTAAACTCACAATTGTTAAGATTTTCTTGCATCATTGACATTATTGACATTGAAAGATGATTACTGCTATTAGTTTTGATTCCTGTTTGGGTTTTGTTCATTGTTCTTAATTCATAAAACATACAATTGTCTTTGACTATGGTTTGTTTGCATCAATTGCTTCCTCAGACCAAGAGACAAGAGTCTCTATACAGAGTCAAAGCTGAATGACTTTAATTTATTGCCTAAAAACTGAGATATATAACCTGATGCATGCCCTTTATGAAGGGAATCAAGATTATGATCATGCTTATTTTGTAGTTGCTGGTATTTTGGTGGTATTTGACATTCAGTATTGGCTTTTTTATTTATTTATAACCGTTTGCTCGAAATAATATAATAGAAAAAGGAATCCATATGTATACTTGGTCCATGAACAACAATAAAATTTAGGTTGCTTCATCTGGCCAATGATTAGAATTAGTTCTAGCTCCAATTAATCAATTCCGATCGTAACAAACAATCATTTTTTTATTATATTTCTGTTCCGTGTATTGTACTGTGTCTATGAACAACCACGTACCTAGCATACTTCGTTTTTTTCATTTCTTTTTCTTTCTTGTATCCAAGACCGTCGCTTACTAATCTCTAATATTTGTGAATGTTTTATTAACGTTTAAAAACTCAAAACTAAATTCGAAATAAAAACTAATTTTCAATAATAGTAAAATCAAAACTCAAAATAACTTTACGAGTTGCAAACCATATCAAATACTAAAAAAAACTACAATAAAATGGGATCGCAAACATTATTATGACACATGCATGTACGTGGTTTTTTGTTTGGAAAATGGCCGGTTGCAAATACATGACATTCCGGAAATTTCTTAGTTATGTTCATCTTCTTTTATACATAACACCTCCTTAAATAGTTCACATTTTTTTAACCAGCAATGAGACATTTTTTCTATGGTTTTTAGAGTGAGATCCCCCAAAAAATTAATTTCAACTCACCGAGATAACCTTAAGTTTCTTAATGGGAAAAAAAGCCATCTCGTTGGTTGTTGACTTACAAGGTATAAGACATGAGAATGAGTATATCTATACTGCTATATTGTTTGACTAAGGATCAAGAATGTTAACGTTACCTAACAAATTCTGATTGTATTCCTGTAGAATAAGCAGATGATATTATTTATACAAATGATACTGAAATTGACTTTACATAAATCATTACGTCTAAGGTCAATGATTAAGCTGATAAACTGAACCCAACATCTTAATGATTTTAATAGTACACACCAACAAACATAGCATTAACATGTTGAAAGATACAAACATTTTGACGGAACTAGAAACTATATATATATTTAACTCATCGACTTTGGAGTGCATGAACTAGTTTTTAAAGGGAGCAATCTCCATCACATCACATCCAGCACACACAATAACCTCACATCCAGCACACAAGATAACCTGACTAACAATCCAAAAAAAGAAAAAACAAACATCAACCGGAAATATCATGACCAGCACCATCCTCTATCACCATCTTCTCCTTTTAGTTATCCTCCTCCTTCATGCCCCATTGTGTCCAGCTGCTGGTGGATCATGGTCCGTCCTCCTCCCAAGCATAGGCATCTCAGCCATGCACATGCAGCTACTTCCCAACGACCGTGTTGTAATGTATGATCGTACCGACTTTGGAATCTCCAACATCTCTCTTCCAAACTGCAAGTGCCGCCCTAACTCCACCGACTGCCCTGCCCACTCCGTGGAGTATGATGTCGGTTCCAATACTATACGACCGCTCATGGTGCTCACCAACGTATGGTGTTCTTCAGGAACATTAATGCCTGACGCCAGCTTAGTCCAAACCGGAGGATGGGCTGACGGTTACCGTAGGGTCAGGATTTATAGATCATGTGCCACATGTGACTGGCAAGAGATACCAAATGGGTTGAACCAACAGAGGTGGTATGCCACCAATCACCTATTGCCTGACGGGCGACAAATTATCATCGGCGGTCGTCAGGCATTTAACTATGAATTCTACCCAAAGATGTCGGCCACTGAGAACTCTCCCAGCTTTCCGTTTTTGGTCCAGACGAATGACCCCAATGTTGAGAATAATTTATACCCATTTGTGTTTCTCTATCCCGACGGGAACTTGTTGTTTTCGCCAATAACCGTGCCATTTTATTCAACTACTCTAAGAACCAAGTTGTCAAGACCTACCCGACAATGCCCGGTGGGCAACCAAGGAACTACCCGAGCACTGGCTCTGCGGTACTACTCCCTTTGGGAATGAAAAGGGGGGTCGCCGAATCTGTTGAAGTATTGGTTTGTGGGGGCGCGCCCAAAGGAGCATTTGCTAATGCAAATAATGGAAGATTTGACGGAGCATTAGATACCTGCGGCCGGATTAGATTATCCGACCCCAATCCTCAGTGGGTCATGGAAACAATGCCTTTGGCTCGAGTCATGGGTGACATGTTGCTGCTTCCCAACGGCCATGTCTTGATCATCAACGGTGCCTCAGCAGGGGTTGCCGGGTGGGAGTTGGGTAGGAACCCTGTTCTCAGCCCTGTAACATATAGACCTGATAACAAAATTGGGTCTAGATTTGAGGTGGAAAATCCAAGCACAAAACCAAGAGTGTACCATTCCACAGCAGTTTTACTGCGAGATGGTCGGGTTCTTGTTGGTGGAAGCAACCCTCACGACAAATATGTGTTCACCAACGTGCTTTATCCAACTGAACTAAGCCTGGAGGCATTCTCTCCTTCTTATTTGGATCCAAGCTCTTCCTCTTCACGCCCCAGGATTTTATCACCCAAGACTAAAACTAAGATACGCTACGGAAAACGGATTGCTGTTACATTTATGGTATCAGGACCTGTAGATCTGAATTCGGTCACCGTGACAATGGTGTCTCCTTCATTTAACACACACTCGTTTTCTATGAATCAAAGGTTGTTGGTTCTCGACAGCGCTAACTCTACCAAAGCTCTCGGAAGGTCTACTTATAGAGTAGTTGTGACGGCACCTCCATCGGGTAACTTTGCACCCGCAGGTCATTATCTACTGTATGTGGTTCACAAAGAAATTCCAAGCTCGGCCATTTGGGTCCGAATGCAACGATAAAAATCATCCAAACCACTAATATGGTTTTGCTCCTGCAGTTGTTTATGGTTTACTTATTTCGTTTTCAAGTTTTTCCCTTGGGAACATTTATATGTTGTAGACAAATTTCAATTGTATATGTGACCTAATAAATTGGTATATCAAGATTGTTTTGTTTGCTAATTTAATAAAATCGTTACTTCTCCTATCAGCTAAAACATCAAATCAGAAAGTCACATTTCTTGCGTTGTCATAAGTGTTAGCATAGTTTTCTTTGGTTCTTTGTCAACTCCGAAGCAAATCTGTTACTTTTTTAATACAGATAGAAAATCTTTACAATAAATTAGCAAGATGCGCAACAAAAATGTAAAAAAAAAATATTTATAAATTGATAAATTACAAGTCGCGCGTGCGACTGTCCCTTGAAAAAACCTAAGCAACAGAACCTAGTTCTATGTATAAAAGTAGGTTCTATTTTCCCCTAAAAAAATGGGTGTGCATTAAAAGGTGTTTTAAAACATAATCTTTAGTTGAAAACTAAACACTATTACCGAGTTATGACCTAAATTCGTCATCATGTTGCTGTGATTTAGGTATGGCCTTTGCATCATAAATGAGATTTTTTACCAAGTTAGAAAATACTTATTGTAAAAAGTCGTTACAACTAATTTGTAAGACTCGCAACAAATATATGAAAAAAAATATTTATAAATCGATAAAAAGCAGTTTAAAAAAAAACGTGTGTTTGAATCAAGAAACGGCTATTTAAAAAATAAATTAATATAACTGAATAAAACTTGTGGTGAGTAGTATTGTTCAGTTTTCAACTAAAGATTGTGTTCTAAAACACCCTCTAATGCATACCCATTTTCTAGGGGAAAACTGAACCTACTTTTATACATAGAATTAGGTTCTGTTGCTTAGGTTATTTTGGTAGGATAGTCTGTGTGCGACTGGTAATTTGAGTTCGGTAACCGTTTCGATGAGGTAACTGGTGGGCGTTGAAGAGCATGTTAAAATTATAGATAATGTGTGTGTTTTCCTAAGAACCTTAACTTGTATGGGTAAGTTGACTATCGAATCCAGGAGGAGCTAGCTAATGGTGTTAAATTTCAAGATCGTGTAAAATAGTCATTAAGTTATAAATTCATCTTTGATTGACTGCAATTAGCAAATACTGAAATTGATTGATTAGGTCGTCCGTAATGGTTGAATCTGTTTTCACTGTCACGTCATAAAATATCTGCTTGATCACTGACTTATCAAAAAGCCACTTTCTTTCACTTATTTTCACTATACAATGTAATGGTTTTATCCCCCAATCATTTATTAATCATTACTCTTTTACTCACTCAGTATTAATAAATTCAAAAGTGCATTTGAATTTAAAAAGGTACAATAACAATTCTAAAAAATAATAAAGAAGTTACAATGTTTCGTAACAAACATCTAATTGAATTTCTGGATATGAACGCTCCATTTACATCTACTCGGTACCGGGCTCGTAAAAACAAATCTTAAGTCTACATTTGAACGTTGTTACCATCTGTTTACATCCACATTGAATAAACAGATACATGAGTTAAATAGTAGATTCAATGAGCGCACGATTGAGTTGTTATCTCTTAGTTCTAGTCTAGTTTCAAAAGAGATTAACGTTGATTAGATTTGTCTTCTAGTTGAGAAGTTTTATCCTGAAGATTTTACAGACCAATGGGTTACGAACTAAGTTAGAGCCTTAAATATTGAATTGTCAAAGAATATCAGGCTAAGTAATGTATCAACTCTTTCTGATCTATGCAAAATTCTTGTGAAAACTAAAGACCAGGAGGAGTACAATTTGATTGATAGAGTAGTTCGGCTAATCTTGACGCTTCTAGATTCAACTTTTTTTACAGATGTGTTTATAATATTTTTATCTACGTTTATACAAAAAAATTTTGGCCCAATTGACGCAGTAAAAAAAAGTTCTCACGATTCTCACAACCAATGATGGTTCTCATTTGAGACGAGCCTATATATATATATATATATATATATAACTGCTTTAGTGCATTGGTGCCATAGCAATTCAAGACGTGGTTTACCCCACAGTTTAAGAAATGAAAATTTGGTGTTTTGAAAACTCTTAGAAATTTTCCTGACACCCAGTCCTGCTGAAAATTACGCTGCGAAACTTATAATAACACAAGTACCACATTCATGTAACATTCATGTAAAACGGGTTCCACAACCCGCTCCGTTTGAGAATCAAGTATTTATTAAAAGTTCGTTATGCATTCATTTATTAGGGTTACTTAATTTATGTTACTATTCATGGTTAATAAATAAATTACATAATTAAAATAATAATCAATAAAAGAATAAATAAAATAATTAACTCTTAAAATAATAAAGAAATAGAAGAAAAATAAAAGGGGGCAGTCGGGTTTCAAACCCGGGTCCCCAACAAACACACACACCATATACACCGCTGAGCTACACATACTTGATGTGTTAAAACCTAAACTAAATAAACTTAATACACAAACCAACCTAAAATCTGCAAATTCAAATAACAGAACCTGTAACCGCCCATCTCCAATCAACGCAAGATTTTCGATTCTCTTTAACTAGTATAACTGATCTTCATTATTAGAAATAACCGTAATTGGGTTAATTTTTGAAATTGACCGAAAATCATGAGCATTAAAAACCTTTAAACTGGAAACCGAAATCGAGGGTAAATGTTTACACTATAAATATAACTCTTTTCGTTCGTTTGAACTCGCCGATTTCAAAGTAATTTTCTGTTCATTCTCCGCTCTTAAAACCTTCGCCGGAGCTCGTCTACTTTCGCCGAAACATACCACCAGAAAACCGGAACTTTATTTCTATTTGGTATAATCCCCTAAACCCTTTTTATATCTTTTATTTAATGTGTTTCAAATTTCAATCAAGTAACCAAAACTGTTTAAACCGATCACAGTCGGAATTAAGTTTTGGGTTTCAAATTATATGAAGAAGATGAAGTTTTGTCTATATATAAATATAATAAAAAACGGGTTTAGTCGGGTTAGACACACAGTCCAGTGGTGGACTGTGTGCAAAAACAATACACACGTCCCGGGTTCGAGCCTTAATCATCACCGATTTTCTGAGATAAAAACTTTTTTTAAAACTTAACTAGATTGCCTTTCAGGAAGTTTGTAAGTATAATATAATTTCAGATAATAATGGGTTAGACACCCAGCCCAGTTGGTAAGGCTGGGTGCAAAACACATTGAAGGTCGCGGGTTCGAGACGTGGTTAAGGTAGTGGTTCACTGATTTCTAAAAACCTTTTTTAAATAAATTTATGAATTAATCTAAATAGTGTACAATTTTTAAAACAGAGATAATTCCGGGTTAGACACGTAGCTTAGTTGGTAGAGCTGTGTGCACGTATACGGGAGGTCACGAGTTCGAACCTTACACGCTTCCAAAATCAAACATTATCCGACCGGTCAGAACCGTTCAGACCTGATAAGGTCAACTATTTTTTTAATTTTTATTTTAGTTTTATTTCTTTACTATTTTAATTAAAAATCAATTAAAAATACTTATAAATAAGACTTTTTAAGTTAAAAATTGTAATAAATACAACAAAAATAAACCTAAAAATCTAATAAAAAACATTAATTAAAAATATTAAATTTTATTTATTTAACGAATTATTTCGTTACTATTTAGGTTAGTTTCTCTCGTGA